>CM069079.1:24446575-24773713 GCA_035578085.1 Solanum pinnatisectum
ATGTGCCAATTATATCTTTTGAGCTGAGGGTCTGTTGATAATAACCTCTCTATCCCTCAAAAGTGATAAGGTTTGCATACATTACATCCTCTACAGATCCCGCTTCCACTAATGGAATTACACTAGAATATTGTTGTTATTGTATCTAAGAGGTAAGCGCTAATAGAATGTAATTTTGATAAAACATAATACAAATCACTTACAACAATTAATCATATTGACAGCTACAAAATTATATGAAAAAATAAGTTACCCAAATATAAGAAGGATGATTAGGGGTAGCGTGAAGACAAGAGTGGAAGTTGGTAAGGTGGTCTTAAAGAATGAAATTCTAGGTTGTTAGGAATAGTCCTTTTCAAAGCACTCAAAATGAAAACTATAATTGAAGAATTCATTCTTTTCAATAGACCAGCATAATTAACTACAATCAACCCTATTCTTTTTTTAAAAAAAAAATATTAATGGGTAAAGTAAAATTTCATCTAAATTACATACAACAATTCATCATAATATAAAATATAAAATTTACTTCAAGAGATGATTGCCCAAGTATATAGAGGATAGTCAGGGGTAGTATGAAGACAAAAGAGAAGATGAGTAAGGTGTTTTTGAAAAATGAAATTCTAGGTCCCTGACATTGACATATTTGGTTCACAGTATTGGAGAGTTTCAAGATGGCTTCTCTTAAGCCATCTTGAAACTTTGTAAGTATTTTGATGTGTTGACATATTCATAACTGGTGGTATTTCCTGTTTGGAGAAGGTTTTTATACTTCCATTGGAAATACGAATGATTTTTTTTTGTTTTATATTCCAATAAATGATTCTTTTTTGAGAAAATACATGATGTCCCCCAGAACTAGTATCTAATTTTTTAAAATAAACTTAAATTTTGGGGAGTTCTATAACATATTTGAACTACTTAAAACTTATATGTCACGACCCAAAAACTTGAGTCATGATGATACCTACCATAACCCACTAGTAGGTAAGCCAATCCATATCCCAGAATGACAAGTAACATGCATATTTCATAGAATCAACAACCTACAAGGAATTAATGATAATATAAAGGAAAACACTGTGGAAAAGAGAAATAAGATCAATATAGTATATACATAATACATGATCCAATCCCACGACCTAGTGGACAAAAGTATAAAGCTACTAAAAGAGTACAAGTTTCAATTGTTGACAAAGAAGTACACACTTTTCTCGAATTCAAAAGACTAGTCAAAACTATCGATAGATGGAGATACGTCGAACTATAACAGAATCCACTCACCCTCAATCTCTGAAAATCTCCCCAAAAAGTTCGAATCACCATTGTTGGCTAGCGCTTGGTTGGCATCATGAAAACAGATGCAGAGTGTAACATGTGTACCAAAACAACAAGTAGCAAGTAGGCATCATAGGCTGATTAAACTTGGAAAGTAAAAACAATATGAAAAGTAAACAGTGATAAGAGGTCATATGACTGAAGGAGTAACAAAATGTCTAACTTTAATGACTAGGAATACAAACGAAACAGAACAATAAAGTAAATCATCTATCTATAACCTAACTAGATCCCTATAAGTAAAGAGCTACATCGGCGCCCAATTGGAAAGTAAATAATCCAAACAGACCTGCATAAGATGATGAGTACACAGAAGATCTAAGGATAATATTAGCTAAGACTAAAATTATTCCAGAACTGAAACGGCCAACCCTGGACTCAAACTATGGAGAAGGCACCACGAAGAATCCAATAGAACCACCATGTTAGGACTTGAATTCGACTAATAGAAGTGTGCCCAAAATTGTAACAAGGATAATAGAAATCTGTCAATTCCTCAAGTTGTGGCTAAAAGAGATACACCAGGGCCTTGAATCATTGCTAAAATATATGGGCTAGGGCCTCAAACTGTGGCTAAAGGACTCCAAATGTTTCCAAATTACATGTTCTTCTTTATTCATGAGCGTACAGTAGAGACAGACCTCTTTCAGAGGCACTAGGGACCCACTCTATCTCAAAACCCAAGACCCAATCCAATTTAACCAACAAGGCCCAAAAAAGCAAAAGAAACACACAAGGGTAAAACATTAGGGTTGGCATGGATGAATGGTTACAACAGATAAGGTTTCAACTAGTTAAGGATTCAATCTTTCAGACCCAAGTTTGCTATATAAGTCTGTAGGAAGCTAAGTTGTCCGAAGAGAAATTAGATGATTTCTAAAGTATAATGGCTTGAAATAACTATTCTAATGCAATCACTAGCTTATGCCTAGGCTAAAGCCAAGAAAAATCCACCAATATCAATACAACCCAACATGAAGATACCAAAATCCATGTTACAATAATACAAAACAAGGTAGGCAAGCTCAATTTTCAAAAACTATATGTAAAGAAGGCTAAGGCGTGAGTTTTATCCATTGAACATGATATAACCTAGAAACCCTACCCAAAACTAGCTAAGCAACATGAAGTTACCAACACAAATTCAATCTAAGATCGGTAAGCCATAACCTACATCAAAGCTAACTACACACTCCAAAATCAACTAAATTAGAGCTTTACCCTTCTAAACCACGCTGATCAGTGCCACACTATCAAATAAATGACCACAACATCCATTTAGACGTTTTGAAACATAATTGCAATAAATGAAGATGAGCCCAAACCTGAGCCAAAAAACACATTATGGGACCCACGTGAGAAAATTCCAAAATTGACTTTTTAAATTGGTCCCATTTAGATTGAAGGAACTTGTGCCGAAAGAACGGACACAATTGGAGCCCTAAACAGACCTAAAATAGCCCATGCAATAATTAGAATCACAAAACACCATTTAAGACTAAGAAGGGAGATTTAGAATTAGAATGTACCTCATAGACGAGTCCCCAATGCAATCTTAATGATACCAATACGAAGCTCCATCAATTCCCGATCCAACACATTAAAAATGAACTCAATCGAAGCTCTAGAGATCAAGAATTCAACTTTTCAAACTTGGGAAATGATAAGAAATTCGGGACTGGTCTTAATTAAAATTCAAGTTTAATGACCTCCACAAATGTGTACCCTATGGCTGTGATCATGGTGTTCAATTGGGCCATGTCAACTCTGACCATTTTTCGCAAATGCATAACTTAGTGTATGAATGCGAAGGGTCAGAGTCCATGCCCTCAATGAACGCGACGCCCATCCTGCGAATGTAGTGACCAAATTCCTTGGCCTCCATAATTATGGCTCAAGGCGTATGAATGCTAAGAGCAAGGCATGGTGCACTAGCAAAGTCTACACCAGCCAAAACTTGGAATTGGCAAACTGCCCCGAAGGGGACTCATGATTCAGTCAAAAATCTGTGCATACAAATGAACTATGCTACCCCACCAAATTCAACATTGCATACTTAACAGAGATATCAAAACTTCCAATGGAGGTTACCTCAAGCTTCATTTGATCCAAAATCCACAAGATAGCTCAGAATTAGCCTAGAAGCCTCAAAGCCAGCACCAAAATTTCTTTTCGACAAAACTCAACTTTTTGATGCTAATTTACTGCAAAAGAGATTATCCAACATTTGATTTGGAAGTAGGCCGCAAATATATCTCCACTTTGTGGACAAAATGATAGTTCTTGCTGCATCTTTGATGGGAAAGAGCTCAAAGATATGATCTATAACTCTTCTTGATAGATAAATTATTAGAACTTCTTAATCCATTTCAACAATAGTTATTTCAATACTATCTAAAAAGTTAAATAGTTTTAGGCCTAAGACTTATAATCCATATAGAAGGGAAGAGGGGGAATTTATACATGGAGATTGTTGATTATGTACCTATTGGGATAAGTATTGTTTTGATGAATGACAAAATGCAAGGAACACGTTGGCAAAGTGATCACATGAGAAGCTGTTTCAAGAACGACTCCTATTTCATAAAGGAGTTTCAATGCGAGAAGAACTCTAAATTGAAAAAGAGTTACGATGGAAAGAAGAAACCCGGAGGAAGTAGAGGTGCAGAAAAAGCAAAAGCATAAATACCAAAAGAGGCATCCACATTATTTACGCACTTACAAAGAAAAAACCAATGAATTATTGATTCCTGAAGTGCTGCTGAACGAAGAATATAGAAGAACCAATCTAGGAAGTTTCTTAGTATTGTGATTTTTATATTGTTAGATCAATGAATTATAAACTGATTCTAGGATCTTAGTCTTCATGTTGAGGGCAACTCGAAGACACTAGGAACACATACCTTGGAGGTTTGTGCTATAATTGAGATTAGGTGATTAATCTTTAGGTTACATAAACTCTTGTAATCTTGTTGTTTATTGAGGCTCGTAGTTATTTAGTGAAGTTGGGGTAAATCCTGTTTAAGATCAGATCATAGTTTTTACACCTTTTGAGCCGGGTGTTTCCATATAAAATATTGTGTTCTTACTTTATAGTCTTTACATTCTGTTTGAAACACATTAGACAACTTGGTTCACTTAAGTAAAGTCTTAAATAAAAGTAAGAAAATCTTGGTTGTGTAGAGTAACAATTAGTATCAGAGCAAGGTTATCATATACAGGGTAACATCTAAGATAAAAGATCGGGATGAATTTTGCACCACCAATTGGCCACAGCGAAGGAGAATCAACTGTCAGACCCCTAATGTTCAATGGGTCTCACTTTGGCTGGTGGAAAGCATGCATGGAAGACTTTATTCAAGCGGAAGATTATGAACTTTGGGATAGGATAACAATTGGACTACCATTCCCATGAAAACTGTTGAAGGAGTTCAAGTTCCAAAGGTTAGGATTGACTTCACTACGGAAGATCTATCAGCTCTCATGAAAAATGCTAAGACGAAAAACATTCTAGTTTGTGGTCTTGGACCAAATGAGTTTAACAGAACTTCAAATTGTACAACTGCCACACAAATCTTTGATGCACTTGTCAATGCTTATGAAGGAACCAGTCAACTAAGGAAATTCAGAGTAGCTATGATGCTCACTAAATATGAAACTTTCAACATGAAGGAAGGTGAACCTCTGTTAGAAATGATTACTAGACTCACTAAGCTGATTTATGAGTTGACATCCCTAGGAAAAGTTCTCACTACTAAAGAACAAGTTGTCAAGGTGCTAAGGATTCTTCCTAAAACCAAATAGGATGAAAAGTAATTGTTATAAGTGAAGCTAAAGACATCTCCATAATGACAATTGATGAACTTGTGGAAATCTCAGAACATATGAGATGAACATGGATGACTTGAAGAAGGAGGAAATGTTCAATGAAAAATCATTGGCCCTGAAAGTGTCTGATGGAGAAGATTCTGACTTTGAAGTGGACCAAATGGCATACCTGGCAAAAAGCTATAAGACGTATCTTAGGAAAGGAAAAGGAAATGAAAGGAACGAAACCAGTCAGAAGAAGTGGTCAAATGATAAATCTCAAGTTGGTTGCTACAAATGTGGAGAAATTGATCATCATATTAAGGAATGTCCTCAGTGGGAATTTGAATGGAGGAAAGAAAGAGTAGAAAAGGAAAGGACATCAAAGGAAAACAAGGAATGTGCAATGGTAGTTGCTTGGGGATTAGGAACTAACGAATCCGACGATGAAGAAATAGATGAAACAACATTCATGGCTGTAGGAGATCCAAACCTTGAGGATGATGAAAACTCTCAGGTTAGTATTATTGATCTTAACAAACACTACATCTATTTTCAAAAAATAAATTAATCAAATTATTGAATGGGTTAATTGATGAAATTCAAAAATTAACATGAGAAAGAGATCAATTTTTTAAAGTCTTTACAGATCAGAAATTTGAGTGAATGGAATTTAAAAGCAGCAAAACTATAACTGATAAAAACAATAGCTGTATGAAGAAATAGGTTCAAAAACTTGAGTCATCTAACCTAGATCTAAAATCTGAAATCTTAAAGATGTCAGTCACTGGAAAAGGATAAGGAGAAATGAGTGAAACTCAAGAAAAACTAGAAAATGATTTGAAAAAAAAATGCAAAAATAATTATTTCTTTGAAAAAGAAAAGCTGAGAAAACTGAATGTAGAAATCTCTTAGATAAAAGTAAAGCTTGAAAGGGCTAAAAAAATGGACTCACTCGTCCAAAATTGTGAATCATTTCAGTGAGATAAATCACAATGAGAAAGCCAGCATTGGTTTTTATAATGATAAGGCTATTATAGCTGACTAATGCTATATTTGTGGAAAAATTGCGCACCCAACCACTGAAGGTCTTGTCGAAAAAAAGTATAGAAATAAAAATTTTGAATTAGCAACTAACAATGATGTTAAAACCAATCAGGGGAAGAGGAACAAAAATTGGTTTTTAAATGGGTAAAAAGATAACTTATTCACCCGTTCAATCATCAGAAAGTACCCAAGCTTGTCTGGGTTCCTTAAACTAACCTTCAAAATGCTTGCATGTAAAAGTGATAGAAAGCAAGCACTGGTATATGGATAGTGCTTGTTTGAAGCATATGATTGGAGACAAACATAAATTCCTTTCACTCACTGCATTCAAATGGGTGAAGTGTTTCATTTGGAGATGGAAAGAAAGGTACTATTGCAAGAGTTGGGAAGATTGAAAAGACTGAACCCAAAGCATTGGATAGGTGTACCACGTGAATGGGCTAATGCATAACCTTCTTAGCATTTCTGAACTATGTGACAAAGGTAATAAAGTAATTTTTACTTCTGAAAGCTGCAGGGTTGAAAAGCTAGATACAAAGTAGGTTTTCTTAACCGCCAAAAGACACAAAAATGTGTACAAAGCTGACATCATGGGAATGTCGGACGCTAGTATAAAGTGACAGAGTGCAATAGCTAGATCTGGTATTTCAGGAAAATCAAAAGTTAGGTTAGTAAAAAAAATATCTACTAGTGTGTTTTCCTCCCTTAGGATGTATTGAAACAGAACTGGGACTCCTTCCCTTCTTCTGTTAATAGATTTGATCTATAGTGTCACTCGAAGAACTACCATCAAGGCAATAATTGTCTCTCATTATAGTAATTCAGTCCCTCTCTAACTTCAATTTCTTTGACCACAACGTTTGTAGTGTCTGATGCCTAATTACATTTGCTCCTACCATATATGTCCATTCATGCTCCTAACACATAAATTTATTGAGTTGGGCTCAAGGTTGCCTTTGGATCTGTAACACCCCAGAAAATTTTGAGCCAAGACTCGAACCATTATTTGTTGAGAGTAAGGTTTTACCGAGGAAGGTAAATATTCGTAAGTGTTAAGGTCTCTAGATGTAGCACTTGGAGTTTCAAAAAGAACTAAAGAGAATTCCTTCAAGTCATTCTTAGGTTCTTCTAAGTTTTGAATCAACTTCAAACAACCATAACTTTTAGCACAAGATAAGTCACGAGACCCATAAGATATCAAATGAAAGATCTCTAAGTCTTCTTTCCAACACCACCAAGTTTGCTAATTTTTGAGCTCGTATGAGGGAGATATGACCGTTTGAAGTCGGGCTGTCCAATTTAGGAAAGTTACCCAAAAATATAAGGGGTATTTTGGTCCTTTCCTTACCCAATCGGATTCAAAAATTATTAGTAGGGTTTTAGGAGTCTAAACTGATTGGAATCATTTTTATTTATTCCTAAAATACTCTTAGGGGTTTTAGGGGAGTTCAAGAAGAAAAAAGAAGAGAAAAGAGGAGAAAAGAGGGAAGGTTCAAGGCGTTCGTCAAGATTTTTGCGATTTTTCGAGGAATTTCACCAAGGATTTTATTCTAAGAGGTATGTAAGTTTCCATAGTATTGGGTTTGTTCACCCACACGCCAATCAAAAGTTTCTTTTACTAATTTCATCCATGAGATTTAGTATATTGATAATGTTGTTGATTTCTTGAAGTTTTATGCTTTGTTTTTGATAATGAAGTTCTTGTTCAATTCTTGAGGTGAGAGTTGCGAATGAGTGTTATTCTTTATGGGTTTTTGGTGTAGAATTTATTGTAATTAGGTTGGGTTTAAGGATCGAAACGAGTTTGGAGGTAATCATTCGAGTTTAGACGAGGTAGGGCTGGAAAAATTGAAGAAAAGTTTGTCGAATTCGTCTGGATCGTGGCTGGGGTGGCGCTCCCCTGTTGCGCCTGAGGGGCAGGCGCCCTGTGCCTGCTATGCACCCTAGACAATCCTCAGTCACATGAGGGCTGGTGCGAAGTGGCACTACTGCACCAGGGACGTCAGGTCCTTTCCACCTCCGTTCTTTGTTCCGTATTCGATCTATCAAAACATGTCTTCACTCTCTTAGTGATTTTTATTATCCAACCTACATCCAATCATCAAGAAATCCTATATATCAAGTCACGATCCTTGAATTCATAATTCAAATTCAAGAAAGAGTCAAGAGTAGAGTTCAAGAAAGTTTTTTCAAGGAGTCTTACACAATAACTTTTAAATGTTTTCAAGACTCGAGTAAGTGAGTATGAGAAGGAGGAGAATGTATTCATGAGCCTACATTATCATTGAGATCCTTGAGTCAAGTCCTTCATGCCCATAATTCCGCGTGAACTCCATAACTTGATTTTCTTTAAGAGGAGTAGTATCTTCATGTTCAAAGTTTTGAGTATTGAGTTCCTAATCCTTTTGAGATTATATTTCCAATCATGGGACTACTACAAGTTACCCATGAAGGTCCTTGAGTTGAGTAGTTCATGCTCATAATTCCGCATGAACCCTATGAGTCGAATAGTCTTGAGTTGAGAAGTATCATTGAGTCTTTGAGTTGAGTAGTTGATGCCCATAATTCAGCATGAACCCTCAGAGTTGAGCAATCTTGAGATTAGTAGTATCATTGACTGATTGAGTTCTAGAGTTGTTGAGTTTTAAGTGTTCAATTTTATGCATGGTTATTGAAAACCTTATATTGTTTCAAAACTTGGTTTAAAGACTTGATCACAACCCCCACACACTATGTAGCCAATGCGGGTAGAAAGGGTCATACTATTTAGATGATTCCTTATTGCTTTTTAGCATAGACTAATAGATCTACTTAGTAGTAGGTTCTATACCTTGGCAATGTATAGGACAGTTCTGGCAGTGTGGGCTAGACGATGTACCATCACATACCTCATAGTGATGGTTGTCGGTTAGAGAATCTCCCACATAATTATATTGTATTTTTATACGTAGAAACTGAGTTATTATTGCATTATTCAATTCATTGAGTTGCTATCTACTGTTTTAAAAGCTTTCCATATATTGCAACTTTTATTGTTACTTTATCCAGATCTGAGTATCCAGAGTTCACTATCTTATTGTTGAGTTGAGCCTTATTTCTCTGAGTTGAGTTGAACTATGTTTCATTGAGTTGATTATCCTATTATCATAGATTAATAGAACCATCTCATAAGTAACCCTAAGTTATACTTATGCAATGCATAGATAAAGATCCCATAATCCCATCTATACTAAGTACCACTTTTAGACCACCATAATCATACTTATCATTCATTGATCTCCCCTTTAGTTAATACTCATAGACAAGGAACCCTTCACATTTACTAAGTCATATTAAGGAAAGCAACTCATAGCAACAATCCACAATAAGAATACTTTATTTCATAGATCATCATAACATAGAGGAACACACCATAACTACTCTCAAAGCCTACTTTTTCAATGCATGGATGAAGTCCCATACCCCTACCCACACTAAGTAGTGCATTCTTGAGAAGTGATAATTCATAATCATTCATTGTGGGGGTAAGCCTTACCTGACATAGACCATGTGAGCAAATCATGGAATCTGGTGTTACCCACACCGAAAAGGGTGTCCTACTTGCCTAAGGTAGAATCATTAACATTTAGCTTAGGTGGATCCACTAGCTAATTACCTATGAGGGCACATAGTTATGGGATAAGGAGACTGCTACTAGATACCCCGCCTCAACTCACGTGAGGGCATCCATCTCAAGAGATTGCTATTAGAAACCTCACCTCAACTCACATGAGATCTTCCATCTCATATCAGTATCCACTCGGTGCTTAGCATTATTCCCCACGGAGTACTTAACATTTCATTAATTGAGTTCATTAAAATGAGATATAGAGATTGTTACTAGATACCCCACCTCAACTTATGTGAGGGAATCTATCTCATCCCAACATTCATTCATAATATAGCTCATAGATTCAATAGGTGAGAATGCCTTTCAACCTAAGAATCCCCATATTGTGAGAAAACCTTTCACAACATGTCATCATCATTTATAAGTGTATAATTGAGAATAGCCTTTCAATCAACACATCATCATTATCATAATCATAGAAACTTCATTCATAAGTATGTGTGTAGTGATAATAGCCTTTCAGCAACACCACAATTACATCATCATCATAATCACATTACTCTCAAGGTATTCATAAAGATCATACAAAATTCTCCTAATTTTCCCTTCAAGGACCATGGATCATAATTAAATAAAACACCTATAATTACAACATTAGACATGGATGATGACATAATTCAAGTAATCAATTCATAACATTCATAATTCTATTCCATTCCACTTGTATCAATCAATACCCACACTTGAGATCCAATTTGAGAAAATAGGGTAATTCATGGATTCTTGAGGAATTCAACTTAAAATCATATAAAATCATCAATATATCCATAAACAAACATAATTCAATCATTTAAAACGTAATTAATAGGAATCCATGAGATTGAAGTTAAACCCTAACTTTTGGATTTTCTGGTTTTGAAATTAGGGGTTTTGGAAGGGATCTATGGGTGAAGTCTACCCATATATGAAGAACTACCATACCTTATTGAAGATTCACCACGAATTTGAGGAGAAAAGCTTGATTCTTCAACCCTAGCTTCACCTTTCTTCTTCTTTTTCCTTGGAGTTCTAGAGAGAGTTTATTTGGGGAAAAGTTGGTTATGGGTTTGGGGTCTTGGGATTTATGAGGTGAATGGGTTAGTTAATGACTTAAAAACTCTTGTATAGGTGAATTAATACTATACAAAATGACTGCACTTAATGCTTAATGAAAAAGGAATTTACCTAAAGACCCCTAACTTAACAGACTTGGGACATCAAGTAGGCCCCATCCACGACCTCTACCTACGGGCGTGGACTAACCCACAGCCTATACTGGAAGGGTGTAGGTTGGGTTCTGTAGCTACTGGATTTGTCCCTTGACCTACGAACCTCTCCCACGAGGCGTGGATGTACTTACGCCCCCGTACTTCCCATCTGTGGTTCACTTGTTTGGGCAGCTTGGAGGTTAGGCTTTAGGGTCCTCCTCAAAGACCATGGTTGGTCCTTGGGATTCGTACCTTGATGTTTAACCCCCAAACCCTTCATTCTAAGTTTGAGAAGAATGTTTTACGACTCTAACAGTTACGACAAGCTCTAGTTAAGCCTACTAGTTTTCGGGGTGTTACAGTTCACTTAGGGAGCAACAATGGTTCTCGAGTGCAGGCCACGTCCAGGGTGTAGACTCGGGTCATGAAAAACTTGATATCAGAGCATAGAGTTCAAGTGTCCTAGGGTGTCTATAAAGCCGTGTCAGTAGGATCTTGTTTATGGTTGTGAGGCCCCCACTTCTATAAATGAGGGACTATAGACATTTAAGAAAGTTTCCCTTCTTTTATACTCTTAATCGAGCAATAGAGCTTCGTCATAGAGACTAATTCTAACTCATGTGTTCTCATATCCATTTGATTACCCCTCATACTAGCGGTGGTCGAAAAGCAAAGTCAATTCTTTATTGATGAGTTGCTCTTAGAAAAATATTGAGGAAGTCATGAGACTCCATATGGGCTTGAGAGAAGCCCATGACTGACTTAAGTGTTGAGTTTCAAAGGAATGCGCTCATGTTCAAATGAATTGTACGTTCAAGCTAAAAGCGTTTTGTACTCTGTTCTCTAAACCTTATTTCAGCTGAGATCCTTATGAGGAACTATGTTTAGAGCTTGGGTAGTGTTCTCATCCAGAAAGGTAGCACGAGTTACGAAATTATAAGCAGTAGCAATCAAAGTTCCCAGAGTTAGAGGAAAGTATGGAGAGGTTCAGTAATCAAAGAAAAGGAGATAGTGATGGGGCAGATTATGTTGTTCCAATCATGCACCCAGTCAGTTATATGTGATGAGTTCCTTTATGAGTGGAATAAGGAATAGTTACTAGTCATGATGAGATAGAATATTTTAAACCAAAATAGAGTTGATGTTGATGTGCCATCGTGTTAGAGGAGACTAAATTCATGTGTTGAATAAAAGAACAAAGTATTCATGAAGTGATAGATCTAAGATAGGCTTATGATTTGTTTGAGAGGATCGTGATGTTCAGAAGGTTATAGAACCGATTAAGTAATGAGGTATTATAAGTGGGCAAATAGTACTTAAGTTTTGAAAAGTGGATGTAGACTAGTTTAGAGATGAGGGAATAGGTCTATAGATTTCAGCTTTAGACCTAAGGGGGAGATGAAAAGATTTGAAATCAAGTCAACTGTTGAGAGTAAGATAGTAATGAGTTCAAAAGAGTATGAGGGATATCTTTTCAGAGGTCCTTTTAGTAGTGGAGTGATATTAGAAGCAGAAGGCTAATGATCTTACAGTGATAATGATGGTGTGATAATTCCATCTGAGGTTATAGATGAGGAGGATGAGGAGGATGAAGTTTTATTATGAGAAATAATTATGAGAGCCCTTAGTCGCTTTCGAGTAGTAATGCGGGAAAATCTAATTGGTATGGCAGAGATGATGAGAAAATGAGAACTTCTTAAGGTAGCTAGTTAGTAGGAGTCCATGGAGTTGGTAGAATACTAAGCTTCAATGTGGTGTTGTTAAACATTAGGTTGTTCTTGATATGAGCCCAATGTTGATTAAATATGGTGGTAAATAGTAATATTCTTGGGATGAGATTCCCTATAGAGAGGTATAAAACCCGCCCGAACCTTAGGATTTGCGTTAAGCTTGAATATAGTAAGAGCATGTCGTTAGACTCAAACCTTGGTAAGAGAAGTCATGTACCCTTGAGGGAGCTATGAGTTGCAGCCAATGAGGCATGGTATTCCTGGTCTTACTTCATGCCCAGATTTCATTTGTTTCAAATAAGGTAACTTCAGAGAGAGTGTGACTATGTTCACAACAACTTCGTTCTTGATTTAGGTGCTATAGAAGGTCCAACTCTTGGTACGAATCAGCCTAGCCTGTGTTAGTAGGAAACTTCATGAGTCAAAGGAGATAGTGAGAGTAACCCGGTTACATACCCAGTCCAGCCGTCATTCGAGGATGAATGATCCTAATAGTGAGATAATGTAACACCCCAGAAAATTTTGAGCTAAGATTTGAACCATTCTTCCTTGAGAGTAAGATTTTACTGAGGAATTTAAATTTTCCTAAGTGTTAAGGTTGCTATATTTAGCACCTTGAGTTCCAAAAAGAACTAAAGAGAATTCCTTCAACTCATTCCTACGTTCTTCTAAGTTTTGGGTCAACTTCAAACGACCATAAATTTTAGCACAAGATGAGTTAGGAGACTATAAGATATTAAATGAAAGGTCTTGGAATCCTCTTTCCAACATCGCTAATTTGGCTAATTTTCAAGCTCGTATGAGAGAGATATGCCTGTTTGAAGTAGGGCTACCTAATTAAGGAAAGTTACCTGAAAAATGAGGGGTATTTTGGTCTTTTTTCTTATCCAATCAGCTTAAAACGAATTTTTGGAATATTTTGGGGACAAATCTGATTTACGTCAGTTTTCATAAATCCAAATATTCTTAGGGTTTTAGAAGAGAGTTCATTCAAGTCATTCCTAAGTTCTTTTAAGTTTTGGGTCAACTTCAAATGACCATAACTTTTAGCATAGGATGAGTTAGGAGACCCATATAATATCAAATGAAAGATCTCTGAGTCCACTTTCCAACGCTACCAAGTTTGCTAATTTTTGAGCTCGTATGAGGGAGTTATACCTGTTTGAAGTTGGGCTGTCCAATTAAGTAAAGTTATCCAAAAATATGAGGGGTATTTTTGTCCTTTCCTTACCCAATCAGATTTAAATGTTTTTGGTAAGGTTTAACGAGTCTAAACTGATTGGAATCAATTTTAGTTATTCCTAAAATATGCTTAGGGTTTTTAGAATAGTTCCAGAAGAGAAAAGAAGATAAAAGAGGAGAAAAGAGGGAAGGTTCAAGGCGTTCATCAAGATTTTTGTGATTCTTCGAGAGATTTCACCAAGGATTTTATCCTAAGAGGTATGTAAGCTTCCATAGTGGTGGGTTTGTTCGCCCATACACCAATCATAAGTTTCTTTACTAATTTCATCCATGAGATTAAGTATATTGATAATCTTGTTGAGTTCTTGAAGTTTTGTGCTTCGTTTTTTATAATGAAGTTCTTATTGAGTTCTTGAGGTGAGAGTTGCGAATGAGCGTTATTGTTGGTGGGTTCTTGGTGTAGAATTCGCTGTAATAAATGTGGGTTTAAGGATCCAAAAGAGTTTGGAGGAAATCATTCAAGTTTAGTTGATGTAGGGCTGGAAAAATTGAAGAAAAGTTCATTGGATTCGTCTGGAATGGCTTGGGCGGCGCACCCCTGTTGTGCTTGAGAGGCTGACGCCCTACGCCTGCAGTGTGCCCTAGACCAGCCTCAGTCACATGATAACCGGCGCAGTGGGCCACTGTTGCGACAGGGACATCAGGTCCTTTCTGCCTTCATTCTTCGTTCTGTATTCGATCTTTCAAAACATGTCTTTGCTCTCTTAGTAACTTTTACTATCCATCATACATTCAATCATCAAGAAATCCTATATATCAAGTCATGATCCTTGAATTCATAATTTAAATTAAAGAAAGAGTCAAGAGTAGAGTTCAAGAAATTCTTTGAGTTAAATTGTGAATCCTTCCAGATCAACTATCGATTTGAGTAAAGTTTGAGAAAGTCCCTTTGAATCTTTTTGAGGAGTCTCCCACAATAACTTTTAAATCTTTTAAAGACTCGAGTAAGTGAGTATGAAAAGGAGGAGAATGTATTCATTAGTCTACATTATCATTGAGATCCTTGAGTCAAGTCGTTCATGCCTATAATTCCAAATGAACTCCATAACTTGATTTTCTTTGAGAGGAGTAGTATCTTCAAGTTCTAAGTCTTGAGTATTGAGTTCCTAATCCTTTTGAGATTATATTTTTAATCATGGGACTACTACAAGTTACCTATGAATGTCCTTGAGTTGAGTAGATCATGCTGATAATTCTGCATGAACCCTATGAGTCTAGTAGTCTTGAGATGAGAAGTATCATTGAGTCCTTGAGTTGAGTGGTTGATGCCCATAATTTCACATGAACCCTCCGAGTTGAGCAATCTTGAGATGAGTAGTATCATTGACTCCTTGAGTTCTAGAGTTGTTGAGTTCCAAGTATTGAGTTCTATGCATGGTTATTGAAAACCTTGAATTTAGTCGTTCACGTCCATAATTCGGCATGAACCATATTTTAAGAAGTCTTTTTACAAATTGTTTTAAAACTTGTTTTAAAGACTTGAGCGCTGAGTATGAGGATGAATAGAGTCAAGTTTCATTTTTTTCAAAATAATTATATATGGGAACTAAGTATTCCCAAGAGTAAATGTTTACACATTTAAAATAGGAGGAAATTGAGATTTCCAAAAGAGTTTTGAGTAGTTTGAGTACCATCTCTTTTAAGAGAAAGATTTTTGATTAATAATCTCAAAACACAGAAAGAGTTATGTTTTTAAACATATGAGCTAGTTATATTTTAGGACTAGTATGGAGCACCGATATGGGCGAGAATTCAGACAACTCACAACACCCATAAACCATACAGCCAGCGTGGGTAGAAAGGGTCATACTTTTAGATGATTCCTTATTGGTATTTAGCATATACTAGTGGATCCACTTAGTAGTAGGTTCTATATCCCGGCAAAGTATAGGACAGTTCTGGCAGCGTGGGCTAGACGATGTATCATCACATAGCTCATAGTAATGGTTGTCGGTTAGAGAATTTCTCATAAGATATATTGTATTTTTATATATGCAAACTGAGTTATTATTGTATTCTTCTATGCATTGAGTTGATATCTACTGTTTTAAAAGCTTTTCATATATTGCATCTTTTACTGTTGCTTTATCCAGAGTTGAGTATCTAGAGTTGAGTATACATAGCTGAGTATCTTATTGTTTAGTTGAGCCTTATTTCTCTGAGTTGAGTTGAACTATGTTTCACCGAGTTGATTATCCTGTTATTAAGTTGAGCCCTATTTTCTCTAAGTTGAGTTGATCTATTTTCTTTGAGTTGAGTTGAGTTGAGTAAGTTGAGAAGAGGTAAGTATGTTTCTTTTCCATTAGTTCAAGCTAGCTTTGGTAAGCCTTCTTAAATTCCAGTGGATTTCACCTTTACCTTACAGTTAGTAGTTTTGGGATGTCGTGGGTCATGTCCCGATATCTTTCTGTAATAGTAGAGCCTTCATAGATAGACAAAGTTGAGTAGGTGCAGTATGTATCTTTTTCATGTTGTTTTACAAACTCTAAGTTCATCTATTGATTATTTTTCATAATATTTTAAAGTTGAGTATTTGAGTTATTGAATTTATTTGAGTTTTAAGCTTTTGTATTCTTGAGTTAGTCTTCCGCTTGTAGTCAGCCAGGATGAGGGTTCACTTGGGGACCAATAATGGTTCTCGAGTGCCGGCCACATCCAATTTTTAGACTTGGGCTGTGATAGGATCCCTATTAATTAGCATTATATTTAAACCAGATAGTTGGTAGAGGAAGCCATCTACAAATTATCTAGTCAAATATAGGCTTGTATTCTTCTAACAACTGGACAACCAAAGGCGAAGAGTGTTCCTTCATTTTCAAATTTACCAAAAAATAATATATGTATGTATATATGTACTAGGATTGTAATTAATGTTCTATTTAGGTGGTATTGTTATAGATATCCTGAGATTGAAGATATTGGTCATTTCTTATAAATTGGAGACAGATGTGGAGCTAAGTACGATTATGAAATTGTTTATTGAAAAAAATGGTATAGTATAATTCGTAATGTAGTTATGGACACGCATCTTGATTAACTCATTATATTTGATCTTTAGTATTAATGAAAATTATAATTACATTTCAAAAGTAAAATTAAGAAAATAGAATATCATCAAGCTGAACAAATATATCATTCTCTTTAAGGAGATTCAAGCTCATTGCGACAAATTTTTATTAGCCAATAGTAATCTTCTTGACTTGTCCTCTCCAAGACCTAACAACCTAACAAAACATTATGACTCAACAAACTATGGACAAGAATTGAGTCCTAAGCTCTACCGAAAGATAACCTTCCTTCAACTAAATAAAACTCTCTTTTGTACACACTTTTATGTTATCTATATTTTTCCTGTACTCAATATAACATAAGACCACCTCTACTTATAGGTAAAGAATTCCTCCTTGTAATAAATAAGGAAAATGTGGGTTAATAATATAGGTAGATAAATGAAAAAATTATGACTTAGCGGTTACAGCAATCCTGTACAAGAGATATATGAGATAGAATAGTGAGTAAATAACTAATGACCACATTTTGCCAAAATTGATCGTGATAGATGAATCATCAAAAGAAATCCCTTCAAATTCACATATATCAGTGTGAACAAAATCTACCATATCAAGTTCTCTGTCATCTTCAAAATGAGGTCTTTTAGTTATTTTGGCTTTACGACAAGCCTCACTTGTTTCAAAAAAATAATAATTAATAACTAAAAGTAATCCTATATTACTCATGATTGTCTCATAACAATCGTTAATACAACACAAATGAGCATGCCGAAAATTGGTGGAAAAGAATATGTAATAAAACTAGAAATTATATGCATTTCGACATTAAACATTAACATACCATCAGAAGTATCCCCTTTCCTACAAAAACAAAATCAATTTTTACTATTACATATTGATTTGACTCAATAATCTATCTGAAATTTGCTTTATTAAGGAAAAAGCTAGACATCAATTTTTATATCATCTTTCAAAGTTAATACTCTTTGATGTGAGAAATGAGAGAATACCCCTCTATTTATAGAGAACAAAGGATAGTATGAACAAGTGCTTATTGTGTCTTATAGAAAAAGTTACAATCCTTTGGAAAATTCATAACCCTTCAGAAAGATCACAACATTTCAAAAAATTCACAATCTTTCAAAAAAAAAAAAAAAAAAGGCTTCAGAAAAGTCACAACTCTTTAGAAAGGTCAAAACTCTTCATTTTTTATCCATGCCTTTTAAGACCAAAAAATCTCCCACATGAATGGGGAAACTATTGTTAAAATACATGCATGAAAAAGCTTTGTGATTCATCAGAAAGGATTAATTGCATCTAAATAAGTAGGTTTCCTTTTGAACATTCATACTGAACATACAATAGATATACTTGGCTAATCGGTATATTTGATAGCTTTGAATCGTCCATTTTTGGTGTATAGATAGACAACATAAGTCACCGAATTAACCCTTTAACTATTTTGGTTCTCATTGTTTTGTTTGTTTCAGCCATAAACACTTCCTTGTTCATAAATGCGTACAGAACTGGCGCTACCAAATTCTTCTTGAAGTGGCTTACAATTCACACTTGCATAGGTGATTCCAAAATGTGTTATTCTGTAGATACACCATTTGATATACCCTACATCAAACATAGAAATTATTAAAAAGTCTTAATGTTTTGTCCTTGTCACTTAACATTGTCTCATCATGAGAATGGACCATAACATTTATTTTGGAAATGTTAAATTGTCATCAATGACTTTGTTTAATTATCTCATTGTACCTAGATGTTGGAATTTCCAGTCTTCTAGGTAAAATTACCGCCACAATGATTTTTCCTCAAACATAGTCACATTTTCTTTGATGATCTTTCAACTACCTACCTAGTCAGATCTTTTGTAAGTGGATATCACATTATCCACTACATTGGGTATGTTGTTATGGTTATTGTTGTTGCTATTATTCAAAATCATCTATAAACACTTGAAATCTTGACCAAGCACAAATTATTGTTCTAGTATTGACAAAAATACTTTCAAATTAATTAACACAATTCTTAATTAATCGAAGGTTAAATGTGATGAGTCTTTATTTCAAAGGACAATAATAAGAATTTATCAATAATTGAGACACCACTATTATCCCTGTATAATCCTCATACCTACAAGTAAAATATCCATTTAATATAAATGATGTATAGATTAACCTATAGTCAAATATATCATATTTCATATCGTGAATGTACTGTCTGTTGCCAAATACCAAAACTACCTTATATAGTTATACATGTGACATGTTACATATGGTTATATTTCACAAGACATCAAATTCTGCACTTGAAGAAAAAAACTTGTTTATATTTGTTGACAATAGAAAAATCCTAAAAGCCAACAATACTAATATATGAAATCTGGTCAATAATGCCAAACTTTTGTCCATCGCAAAGTTACCATTAGATGAAATCCCAACTTTACTACTTTTTATGAGATGTCAAAAATTTCATTTTAGTCAAATGATACAGTAAAAAGCTCATATTGATTTCCATATCCTTTTTTCTAATTCTAATACAACTAACTTTTAACCTTGATTCCAATCACGGTCAACCAACCTAGCATTTGATATTTTCATCCTCAGAACTCTTCCTAAAACGTCCCTCATAACTAGGGGTGGCAAATGGGTGGATTGGATTGGATTTGGATGAATTGAATATGGATTGAGTTAAAATCGATTGGATCACAATCCACCCCCGCCCCCTACCCCTTCCACAAACCTATCCCTAATTTTTTTTGGTTTTCCAAATATTAAAAAATTATGTTTTTTTTTCAAAAAATATTTACCGCTCCCCCCCCCCCCCACATTCCACCAACCTACGCCTAATTTTTTTTTGTTTTCCAAAAAAAAATTATGTTTTTCCAAAAAACAAGAAAATTTACCCATATTTTGAGTGGAAGTGAAAACTAAGTTATCTATTATGGGTCAATACAGATACCCATATTTTACCCATTTTGACCATATTTGTAGAGATTCTTAAAATAGTTTGCAGCCCATATTTACCCAATTAAAATATGAGTTAGTCAATTCATTAAATGGACTCATTTTATTAATATGGACTGAAATTGCCAACTCTACTCAGAACTTGTGTGTTCACCTCATCAGGGATCCTATAGTTCATAAGGTTTATCTCATATCTGACAACCAACATATTCTCAGGAGTTTGACGTACCACATAATCAATCCCGTTTAATACCAGTTGACGGTTCCCCGAACCTTGTTTCTTTGAAAACACCCCTAAACTCTAAACCCTAAACCCTAAACCCTAAACTAGTATTTTTGTTGGAATCCTACCAACCAGTATCCTCACACAACTTAACAGTGAACCCAAAATAACAAAAGATGGAGGTTAGATCTTAGATTTATTTATTTTGGGTTCATTGTTAAGTTTTTTGAGGAAACTGGTTGGCAGGATTCCAATAGAAATACTACTTATGGATTTCTCCATAGCAATAAGGTTCTAGTAGCCGTCAACTAGTATTCAATTAGATTGATTCCATGGTATGTCAAACTCCTAAGAATATCTTGTCTTCCAGATATGAGATAAACCTTATGAACGAGAGGATCTCTATTTAGGTGGACACACATATTATGTAGGATGTTTTGGGAAGAGGCTAGATGATCAAAATACCAAATGCTGACAAAAAGTGGCGAACCTGGGATTTCCTCTAATGGTAATCATGAATGCTTCAAACTTTGCGATGGTCAAAAGCTTGACAATATTTACCAAGTTTTTTTCAGATAGTTGTATTGCTAGATTTTAGGGATTTCTCGATTGCCAACAAATATATACAGGTTTATTCCTTCAATTGAAGAATATGTTGTCGTCTGAAATATAACCATATATAACATATCATCTTTATAACTATATATGTACGATAGTTTTTTTATTAGGCAGCAGACAATATATATGTATGAAATTTGATACATTTGAGTGTATTTGTCGTAGGTTAATAAATACATCACATATATTAAAGGGATGATTTACTTATAGGGATGAGGATTATACAGGGATAATAGTGGTGTCTCAATTATTGAAAAATTCTTATTATTGTCCTTCAATATAATGACTCATCACAATAGATTTCGATTAATAAAGAAGTGTGCTAGTTGGCTAATTAATTTGAAAAGTATTTTTGTTAATACTAGAGAAATCATTTGTGCTTGGTGAATATGTGAAAAGAATTTCTAGATGATTTTTGAACTGTAGCAGCAACGATAACCATAACAACATACCTATTGTATTCTCACAAAGTGGTCTGAAAAAATTGCAATTTAGAAGACACCAAAAACATAGTTAGTGTAATGTCATGACCCTATTTCTCAAATCATGATGACACCTACTACACCCCACCAGTAGGCAAGCCTAACCCTTTACCCGAAACCATAAGTAACAGACTACCAAGTAGAAGTCAACAATAAGATGCATAAATCTTAGAACAAAACGAAGAAAGGCTAATCAGCAGATATACAAAAACCAACCCAAGACTTGACATCAGTCACTAGTTGACCATCTAATCCAAAATAAAAATGTAAGTCTTATACAAATACAACATAAGTACATGCAGTCTCTGAAGACAATGTAAAGACTAATCTTATCTAAAAAAAGGTGGAGACTAGTAACTCCGAATGGCAGGAGCTCACACTAGTCTTTGAAATTCCAAGTTACTCTGTATGACTCCAAATCAATGGAGATAACTCAAACTGAGATCTATAGGGGGCTGAAGTGTAGTATGAGTACCAAAGAAGGTACTCAATAGGCATTAGACAATTGAGCTAAAAAGATAACACAAGCATAAACAACTAGTAAAAAGGAAAGCATAGCACAACTATCTACATAGGAAATTAAGTAGGCAAGAAACAAAGAACTGGAATAGGATACCAAGGGTAAGAAGCCGAGTCAAGAATGTACCTGGAACGCAAGCCAAAAACCTACTCGTAAGCAACTAGATACCATGTAAACTACCTAGGGTCAGGATGGCCCACATCCAAAATTCTAAAGTCAAATCCTATCAGCTAACATAACACAATACATATAATAGAATATAGTCGAACAATAACCTAACTAAACCCTTATGAGCCCGTAAGGTACAAATAGCAAACATAACCCTACCGCCCCCATAAATAGGAGAGTTCAATCAACAAACAAGTTATCATGACCCAAGGTACCCCCTAGGTGTAATATGGCGTATAGGACCCCGAGAGGCCCTACACAAGTAACTTAGCATACATAACAGGGTATATAAAAAATCAAAAGAAATTTAAAAACAACATTTCATATAGCAAAGCGAAAGTCTACTAAGTCTCATTAACCATCTATTACATCAAGACTGATCGGGACGTAACCCTGGTATCATGTACAATATCCCAAAGTAAAACTTCATCTTTTGAATTCTTGGAAAATACCTCTTTAAGTAACCTTAGTTAATCATTATACTTATTTGTGCAAAATTAGCCTTAACCGACAGAGAGACCATGTGAGCTATAACATGGAATTCGGTGTCTATCCCACACTAAAAAGGGGTGTTGTCACTTGCCAAGGCAAGAACCATGAATGTCTAACTTAAGTGGATCCACTAGCTACTGTCTATCTAGACAACCTATGATGGCACATAGTTTATGGGACATGGGCAATCACCACTTGTCCACTCGATACTAAGCTTAATTCCCATGGAATAGTCATCAATCATATTTATCTTATGTTTTAAAGGCATGGGTAATCACCTCTTATCTTATCATTAGGGGACACATGTAATCACTGCTTTTCCTTTTATATTAGAGGTCATGGGTAATTGCTGTTTGCCTCATTTTAAGAATAGCTACTTAAGTTTGATTTGTTTTAGGTGAGAAGACCTTTAAACCTTAGAATATTTTATGTGAGAAAGTCTTTCAGTTTCATGCATTGAGTAATTATATGAGAAATCATTTCATAACAACAACAACATCATATATGCTTTACTCTTCAAGAAACTTACATCATATTTCATCATTAAACATAAAAGACATGCATAGCTTCATAAACTTCCTTTTTCATGGCTACAAGCCCACATTATCATCATAGCTTCAAAAACATGGGGGATATACGTGGGTTCATGGTGTTCATCTTAAGATCATTGAATTATATAAATTCATGCTTAATACTGTATATAACAATCAAGTAAATCAATATTTAATAGAACCCATAACGTAGAAGAAAACCCTAACTTCAAAAATTGAAGAATTTGGGGACTCTATGGAGGGGAGGGTTCCAGAGATGAAGACTACCAAACCTTAGCACTTAAAGCCCTTAAGCAGTTGATGAATTGAAGCCTTGACCTTGAAACCCAAGGTTGATCCCTTTTTCTTCTTCAAGAGAGAGAAATATTTTGGAGAGGAAGACTTGTTAAGCCTAGGGTATACTTTGGGTCGGGAGACATTTTTAGCCAAGTTTCTACAAGAAGGCTCAAATGAGATCGGAAGCTTGGGAGTGAGTTCCATATAGGTCATTTTTAATGGGTTGACTATGCTTTGTCACTACCTAAAGGCTCAATTTTCCTTAGGTTTGGATGATGGCTCGAAGTTACACTTGATGGGCAGTTCATAGTCACATGACATAGGCTTCTGACTATGTCTAGCTAAGATTTTCATCTTGCATCAGTTTTTTGAGAGTTTCATTAGTAGAAGGAAGACACTGGAGTAGCTTGTTTAACTTTTAGAGGTTGTGTTTCAAACTTAAGTTGTTAGTTCTAGGAGCCTTTGGGACTAGATTTTTGGTTTATTCCTGGGCTGAGTTGCTTATATTAGCCTTTTCCACTCTTAGACGTTTAGGTGTAATATATCATTCTTTTAAGGTTAGGAACAATGCGGTTATGTGGGCATGCACTAGATGTTTCAGGATAGGTTTAGTATGGCACAATATAGATAGGATGCTTCTATGAACATAAGGTTTTGGGTTTGTAGCATACAACATATAATTCAATTTGCGAGATAGTTTGTATAACAACTCAGTATTTGAAAGAGCTAAAAATAGTAAGAACTAGATTGGAAATAGTAAAATCTGAAATTTTGCAAGTTAGGCATAGTTATGAATTTTGGCTCAAGTTCAAATGACCATAACTTTCAGTACATGATGATTTAGGTGGCCCATAAGATATCAAATGAAAGATTTCCAGAGCTACTGAGTTTGCTAATTTTTGAGCTTGTATGAGGGAGATATGCCATTTGATGTCAGGCTGTCCATTTAAGGAAAGTTACCCAAAAGTATGAGGGGTATTTTGGTCTTTTCCTTACCCAATCAGCTTAAAAAGAATTTTGGTAATATTTAGGGATCTAAACTGATTTTGTTCAGTTTTACAAATTCTAATTTACGGTAGGGTTTTGAGCTGAGTTCAAGAAGAGGAGAAAAGGAGAAAATTCATGGCGTTCTTCAAGTTTTATTGCGAATCTATAAGGTCGTTACACCAAGGGTTTAATCCCTAAGAGGTATGTGAGCTCTGATAGTGTTGGGTTCACTAACCCACACGCCAATCATGTTTTTTTAAGCAATTTATTTCTCAAAATTGAAGGATGTGAGTTCTTGATTACTGTTCTTGAAGTATTGTGTTCGTTCTTAAATTCGGATGGGTTTGATGAGTTCTTGAGATAATCATATGGAGTTTAAGAGTTGTTGTTGAGTAGATTCTTTTGTAATTTTGTGGAGTATTCTATTCTAAGTGATTTAAGAGGAAACCATTCGATTCTAGGTGAATTAGGGTCAGAAAACGAAGAGGAAAATTCTTTGGGTTTTCTTGGCAGTGCCTAGGATGACGCGCCACCGATGCGCTAGGGGTGGATGGCACACCGCGCTAGCACTGCACCAAAAATAGTGATCTGTAGTTTAGGGGCTGGCACCCCATTCCACTCAGTGCGCTAGGGTCACCTGCCCCCACCCCTTCTCCGTCGTTTGGCCAATCTGAGTTCTTTAAAAGGGTACCTTTACGCCCCTTTGATTCTAACAACTCTAAATACTTCTAAACATCTAGAAATCATTCGTAACATGAATCATAACCTTGAATTCATAATTCAAATTAAAGGTAGAGCTAAGGGTCAAGTCTTTAGAGTTTTTCGAGTCATTTTAAGAAGTCTTATACAAATTGTTTTAAATAACTTGAGCACTGAGTTGAGAGAGAGTAGATCTGAGTTCATTTTCTTTAAAATGATATATGGGAACTAAGTATTCACAAGAGCAAATGTTTTTATATTTAAGAGGAGAGGAAACACCGATTTCCAAAGAGTTCATGACCAATTTTCAATATTATCTCTTTTTAGAGAAACCTTTTAAGTAATAATATCGAAGTTGATGAAGAGAAAATGTTTTCTTTAAAACATTGTGATCTAAGTTATATTTTTGGAGTAGTATTGAACACTGATATGGGGGAGAGTTCTAACAACTCACAGCCCCTATAAACCATATAGCCAACGTGGGTAGAAAATGATTATACTTTCTAGATGTTTCCTTTATTGCTTTCAAGCATAGACTAGTGGATCCACTTATTTGAGGAGTTCTATACCCCGACAATGTATAGGACAGTTCTGGTAGTGTGGGCTAGACGTTGTACATCACATAGCTCATAGTGATGGCTGTCGGTTAGACATCTCCTAGATAGAGTTTTCATGTATTTTTGCATACAAAAAGAGTTTATATTATATTTTCTAATACATGGAGTTGCTATATGCTATTTTAAAAGATTTTCTTTATATTGCATCTTTATCACTAATTTATATTGAAATGAGTTGAGTTGATATTAGATGAGGTAAGTGTTTGTTCAGTTCCATTTCAAACATATATCTTGTTTTTTATTTCCCCTCACATGCTGGTACATTTCATGTACTGACGCCATTTATCCTACATCTTTTATGATGCAGATATAAGTAACCAGGATCAACATCCAGCACTTCATTGATCTAGTTGAGCTCCAGAGTTGTTAGTGAGCCTCCTTCATTCCGGAGGATCCCTTGTTTACTTTCAGCTATTTCATTTTGTTAATAGGACGTCGTGGGTCTTGTCCCAATGTTCATCTCAGTTAGTAGAGCCTTCATAGATATATAGACAGTAGTACTTAGTGAGTCTTTTTCATTTTCTTTGTTAAATGTTGAGACTTGAGTTTCCTCTTTAGCCAGTGAATGTTTTTTTAAACATTATGAGTTATGCCTTTTAAAGATCTTGAGTAAAGTTTTCTTAAGAGTTCATTTAAATGTTGAGTAAACTCACCCACTGAGTATTGAGTGTCCGGCCTCGAGGCTAACCCCTTGGAGTAACACGGGACCTAGGATGACGAGTTACGCCAAGCTAACCCTATGTCTGGTATATCATAAGCATACTAGAAGTAACTAAGTTAGACATGAACTATGCGGAAGCTAAACAGAGGTTATCTGAAAAGTGGGGAATAGTCAACTAGTTTGAATGTATAAACCATACTTAGAGTTTAATAACAACTGGAAGAGCAAACTTAACAAGTCAAGCTGATATTACTATTATGTCAGAAAATCCTCTAACTTAGATGAATTACTGGGACAAGATCGTCAACTAACTCTAACAAAACTAAAAATTAAATGTAAAGACTGTAATGAAAGCATGTCTATAGTACTTGCAATATGAGGACTCACCACTGAAGCTGCTGAATGCTGATCGAGAATAGATCTAAGCGCGGTCTGAATGCTAACTACTTGAACATACATCATGAAAGGATGTAGCACAGAGTATGTGTCAGTACTTGGAATGTAGTGATCATGCAGGATATAGCTGAGCAATAATAGAATCTGAATAGAAGATAAATGCTGAATATAACTAAAAACCGCACTAAATGCAATGACCAAGTACTAATCAGGAACATAACATGCTGAAACTGAATATTGAAATCCTGGTCAAATGCATTAGAGTTTAACTATTGGAGCTACTATTAACAGACATAAAACCACATGAGCTAAACGTGGAGTTTGATGCATACGCCCCATCGAGAGGACCCAATATACCTTGTCAGGGGTATAATGACATGACTAGCGTGATCACTAAATCTGATGCCTAATAGATGGGACTTATAATCCTACGAGGCCATGTAGTTCTAGGACTATAAGGGTACGCTGAACCCTAGTCCAACTCGGTGCTAAGCCTACTCCCAACTGGAAATGTATATGACACAACATAACTGAAATACTAGACAGCTTAATGTTTTGACATGCAAATCTGAGAATGCAATATTTAGGAACTGACAATGTAACATTCAAAAATTGGAGCATGTATATATGTTTAGCTGACCTAGCAAGTGTAATTCATAAACTAAGAGAATCTACACAACTAGGGTTCTCAGTTTCATGCAAGGAACTAAACAAACATTTCAAGAAAACATGATAATTCGATTACGAATACTACAACAGCTAAATCACAACAATTGTTTAAGGTTTAAGAAACCCTAGGTCTAAACAAGATATAGAGAATCAAGAATTTGACTGAGTTCTAGGGACCTAGTAGATGAAAGGAACCCACTAGTGAAATCCCACATACTAGGTGAAAAAATCTACAGAGAAATCCTTCAATTTCGGGGATGGAACTGAAGAAAACCTGCTCCATGTTCTTGCGGGGCTAGTCGATTCTTTCTTCTCTTTTTGCTCTAAGTTTTGGTGATTTTTTAGAATAAAGGTTTTTGATAGGTTCCAACTAAATTATAACGCTTTAACTGAGTAAAACAACATAGTGTAGGTGTAAGACGATATAGTAAAATGTCTAATACGTAGGGGTAAAGATCAAAACGACCCTAACTTAACATTTGACGAGGGCCGACCACGACACCATTGATGGTCCATTATTGGGAGCACGGCCCGTCAAATGGGTTGTGGTTCTTAGCCAGTTCTACTAGTTTTGGGCGTTCTTTACATGAGCCTTCCTAAGGACCCTGTGGAGGACCATGAACCTTAAAGGTCACTGTGGTCCTTCACTTGGGCTAGGGGTCTGTTTGCTGGAGGACGACGGACCCTCTCACGGCCCGTTATCAAGACTAAGGCCCGTGGCGGGCTCTATGGTCTAAGGTCTGGTTTGGGTTGGTCCTACCTGGCCTCCACGAGCCTTCCCACGGCTCGTGTGGTGGTCCACGACCCATGAATGGTCCCGTGGTCCACCACTTCTGGGTGAACATGAACCACGGGCAGGTCGATGGACCATGATTCCATTCATGGTCCGTGAACCCTACTGTAGTTCACCAAATTCTTCTTTTTTTTGCTGCAAAGTCTAGGTCTGATTTCTTAGGTGTTACAATATCTCCCCTTTGGGGACATTCGTCCTCAAAAGAAGTCTAAACTAGCTGAGTAAGGAGGGAAGGAGTTGAAATCCCTACCACTAAGTACTAGAAACTAAATTTTAACTGTACTGAGTTCCAAGAACATGCAAATATGCTGAAAATTCAAGAACAACTAAAGGAACGAGATATTAAAGCTAATTTTATGCAGGAGTAAACTAAGAGACTAGAGAAGAACTATTACCTCAAGCTGAAACAGGACCAGAACGAAAGAGATGAGGATACTTGGCCTTCATGGCTGCTTCTGCTTCCCAAGTAGCACCCTCTACGAGTTGACTCCTCCACAAAACCTTCATTGAATCGACTTCTTTATTTCTCAACCTACGAACCTGAAGGTCAAGAATTTCAACTGGCACTTATTTATAGGTGAGACTATCCTTCACAGCCACACTCTTTATTGGTACTATTGACGCGGGATCACCTACACACTTCTTCAACAGGGAAATGTAAAAGACAAGATGAACCGCTGCTAGTTCTGTTGGCAACTCTAACTTATATGACACATTACATACCCTTTTCAGGATTCTGTACGGACCTACATATCTAGGACTGAGCTTCCCTTTCCTGCCAAATTTCATCACCCCCTTCATGGGTGACAACTTCAGGAAAACCCAATCATTGATTTCAAACTCTAAGTCCCTTCTCCTCACATCTGCATAGGACTTCTGAAGACTCTCGACTGTCTTTAGTATATCTCTGATGAGTTGGAATTTTCCCCATAATGAAGTCCATATTTATCACCTCCCACTTCCATGTAGGAATGTTAATCTCCTGAGTTATACCTCCTGATTTTTGATGTTCTACCTTAACCTGTTGATAGTTTGAACACTTAGCCACAAAATCTTCTACGTCCCTCTTCATGCAATTCCACTAAAAGACTTCCCGTAGATCACGGTACATCTTTGTGGCACCTGGATGAATGGAATACCTAGAGTTATGAGCTTCTGTAAGGATCTGCTACCTCTGCTCACCCACATTAGGAACACATAAAACCTCAACTTTCTGCTGATGAACTGCATCTTTTAACCGAAGTCATTTATGATCACTATCCTGTTTTTCCTTAGTATCCCCGCTATCAATGAAAATTATGATCCATTATGAACTATCACCCCACTAATGATGTGTCCGTAAGGGAAACTCCTAAGTGAGAAAGCCAGTGAACATCTTTAGCTATCTCTTTCCTTTCTTCCTCAACATGTGCTACACTACCCATAGACAACTGGCTGACAACATCAACTACTACATTGGCCTTACTAGGATGGTAAAACACATTCATGTCATAGTCTTTGAGGAATTCAAGCCATCTCCTTTGATGAAGATTCAACTCTTTCTAGGTGAACACATACTAGAGGCTCTTATGATCTATGAATAAATCAATATGAACACCATCCAAGTAGTGTCTCCAAATCTTTAGGGCAAATACTACGCTTGCAAGCTCGAGGTCATGAGTAGGGTAGTTCTTCTCATGGACCTTAAGATGTCTAGAAGCGTAAGCTATGATTTTACCTCGCTGCATCAACACACAACCTAGGCTGACCCTAGATGCATCACAATAAATTACATACCCATCTGAACCATTAGGTAGAGTCAATACATGAGCTGTAGTCAACCTAGTGTTCAATTCTGAGAAACTTTTCTCACACTCATCTGACAACTGAAACTTAACCTTTTCCTGAGTGAACTTGGTCAATAGGAAAGCCATGGATGAAAATCCTTCAACAAATATCCTATAATAATCATCCAAACCCAAGAAACTTCTGGTATCTGTTTGAGAGGTGGGTCTGGCCCAGTGCTGTATTGGCTCAATTTTCAGTAAATCCACTCGGATCCCTTTGGTAGATACCATATGACCAAGAAAAGCAACATGTTGTAACCACAATTCACATTTATGAACTTAGCGAATAGCTCGCGATCTTTGAGATTTTGTAGGACAATTCTTAAATGAGTCGCATGATCTCACTCCGAGAATAAATGAGTATATCATCAATAAAGATGATAACGAACAAATCCAAATACTATTTAAACACCATGTTCATTAAGTCCATGAAATTTGCATGAGCATCTGTTAACCCAAAATAGATAACAATAAATTCATAATGACCACATGGAATCCTGAAGGTTGTCTTCGGAATGTCATTATCTCTGACACTGAGTTGATGATAGCCGGATCTGAGGTCTATCTTAGAAAAGTAACTAGCACCTTAAAGTTTGTCAAACAAGTCATCAATCTTGGGGATGGGATACTTATTCTTGATTGTGACTTTGTTCAACTACCGGTAATTAATGCACATTTTGAGAGAACCATATTTCTTTTTCACGAAGAATATTGGGCACCCCATGGTGAGATACTAGGTCTAATGAAGCCCTTATCTAGAAAGACTTTCAACTGCTCTTTCAATTCCTTCAGCTTGGTTAGAGCCATTATGTAAGGAGGAATGACATAGGCTGGGTATTTGGGAGGAGATCTATTCCAAAGTCGATTCTCCTTACGGGAGGAAATCTGGGAAGATCGTCCGAAAACACTTTTGGATACTCATTTACTACTGGACTGCCTCAAATGTTAGGGTTTTCAGACTTTGAATCCTTAACCTGAACAAGATGATATATATACCCGTTGGATATTATTTCATAGGCAGTGAGCTTCTACTCTTCCATTCTAAGACTGGCTCATTTGGAAACTAAAATCAAACGATTCTATTTCGACAATCTACTGAGGTATAACATGAATGTAACCAATCCATGCCTAGAATGATATCGAAATCTACCATTTCTAACTCTACAAGATCTGTTGAGGTAACTTTCTCTGAGATTGTGATAGGACAATTTTCGTATACACGTCTAGCTATAACTGGGTCACCAACTGGAGTAGAGACTGAGATGGGTTCTGAAAGAGTTTCTAGACTGATGCCGAAGTTTACTGCTATATAGGGAGTTATAAAAGATAAAGTAGCCCCTGGATCAAACAATGCATAAAAAACTAAATGAAAGACTCGCGACGTACTAGTGACCACATAATGAGAATCTTCGTGATCCTTTGCAAGCCTAGAGAGCATACAACCTGCTCTGGCGTTGATTGCCACCTGTACTAGATGAAGTACCCTGCTAAGTTAGGCGATCTGTTGGTGCTGCTGGAGCTGTAGACTGAGCCTTATTATTGTTACCTCTTTACCCCAGCCTGGCAAAAGGGCAATCCTTTAACCTATGGCCGGACTGAGCACACCCAAAACACCTTTCCTTGCCTATGAGACACTCCACCGGATGGTTCTTACCACACTTTGGACAAGTTGGGAATGTCCTATTCCCTAAAGCACTCCTCTGAGACTTAGAGCCTGATTCCATACCTTTTTGATCCTGTCGAAACCCAGGGGATGGAGCACTAGCTGATGAAGGTGCAGGGGCTGTAGACCTCTACTGAAACTGTGAGCGATTTCCACCACCCAATTTCTACTGAGAGTATTCATAATTCCCTGTTCTAGCCTTCTTATTGTGCTTAGCTATTTCCATAAGCTTATCTCCCTCAACCTACTGAACATGGCTCATAAGCCTAGAGATATTCATATCCTTTAATAGCATAGCATTCCTGCACTCTGTCTTTACCAAGTCGGATTCCCCAAACAGAAACTTACTCATTTTTTCCCTTGGATCGGTAACTATGTGTTGAGCATACCTAGAGAGTTGAGTGAATTTAAGTCCGTACTCTTGGACTAACATGGTACCCTACTTCAAATTCATAAACTATTGTGCCTTAGCTTCTCTCAACTCCCTTGGGAAGAATCTATGTAGAAAAGCTCCAGTAAAACTCTCCCAAGTCACAGGAGCTGCATTTGCACCCGTGTTAACCAAATGTGAGATATATCTTTAAGCTTGTAGGATGCCAACTCCACCCTATCATTACCAGTCACTTACATGACTCCAAAAATTTTCTTAAACTCATCAATAAAGTTTTATGGGTCCTCACAAACCTTCGACCCTAGAAACTCTGGTGGATTCATCTAAAAAAAATCTCGAACCCTAGCAATAGCTGATCCACCATTTGTGTTAGAAGGAACTGAGACTTCTTGATTATTCTGAATGGCTACACTTTGAGCCAAAAATTGGATCGCATTCCAAAATTCCACATTCAAAACATCATGGTCTGGGACTGGAGGAACTGTGTTAGCCTTGCGTGCATTAGCATTTCATGCGTTGGCTCTACGAGGAGACATGATATAAAATAGATACCGAGGAATTAGAAAGGAAATCATACCCACGCATAATAAGAATAACAAGAAAGTGAATTATTTCCAAAAACACTTCCTAGCCTCTTTCTCATTAGATATGGTGCACTTCGCACCCATGAAAAGGACTCTACGTAGTGCTGCTTTTAGACATCCTACGACACTTAAACCAAATGATCTGATACCAAGTTTGTCATGCCCCAAGGTTAACCCCTTGGTGTAACACGGGACCTAGGATCATGAGTAACCCCAAGCTAAGCCTGTGTCTGGCATATCATAGGCATTCTGGAAATAACTTAGTAAGACATGAACTATGCAAAAGCTAAACAGAGGTTATCTAAAAAGTGGGGAGTACCCAACTAGTCTGAATGTATAAACCATACTAAGACTTTAATAACAACTGGAAGGGTAAACTTAACAAGTCAAGCTTATATTACTATTATGTTTGAAAAGCCTCTAACTGAGTTAAGTTGCTGGGACATGCTCCCTAGCTAACGGTACCAAAACTGAAAGTGAAATGAAAGACTATAATGAAAGTATGTCTGTTGTCCTCAGAATATGAGGACTCACCACTAAAGCCACTGAATGATGATCGAGAATCGATCTAAGCATGGTCTAAATGCTGAGTATCTGAACCTACATCATGAAAGGTTGTAGTGCAGAGTGTGCGTCAGTACTTGAAATGTACTCAGCATGTAGGATATAGATAATAGATGAACAAAATATAGTTGAGCAATAATATAATCTAAATAGAAGATAAACACTGAATATAATTGAAAACTGAGATAAATGTAATGAATAAGTACTAATCATGAATATAACATGCTGAAACTGAATACGGAAATATAAACTGAAAACCTGGTCAAATGCACTAGAGTTTGACTGTGGGAGCTATTATTAACTAACATAAAACCACATGAGCTAAACACGGAGTCCGACGTAGACGCCCCATTGAGAGGACCCAATATACCTTGCCAGGGGCATAAAGGCATGACTGTCATGATCACTAAATCTGATGCCCAACAGAGGGGACTTATAATTCTATGAAGGCACGTAGTTTTGGGACGTTGAGGGTAAGCTAAATCCTAGTCCAACTCGGTGCTAAGACTACTCCCAATAGGAAATGTATATGACACAACTTAACTGAAATACTAGATAGCTCAATGTTTGACATGCAAATCGAAGAATGTAACATTTAGGAACTAATAATGTATCATTCAAAAACTGGAGCATGTATATCTATTTAGCTAACCTAGCAAGTGTAATTCATGAACTAAGAAAATCTACACAGCTAGGCTTTTGAGTTTCATGTAAGGAAATAAGCAAACTTTCTAAGGAAACATGATAATTCGATTACGAATACTACAACAGCTAAATCAAAATATTTTTTTAAGGCTTGAGAAACCCTAGGTCTAAAAAAGATATAGAGAATCCAAAATCTGACTGAGTTATAGGGACCTAGTTAATGAAAGGAACCTACTAGTGAAATCCTACATACCTGGTGATGAAATCTACAGAGAAATCCTTCGATTACAGGGCTTGAATTGAAGAAAACATGTTGTGTGTTCTTCAGAGGCTAATCAACTCTTTCTTCTCTTTTTGCTCTTAGTTTTGGTGATTTTTGAGAATAAAGGTTTTTGATAGGTTCGAACTAAATTATTAGGCTTAAACTGAGTAAAACAATGTAGTTTAGGTGTAAGATGACCTAGGTAAATTTCCAATGCATAGGGGAAAAGACAAAAATGACCCTAACATAACAGGTGATAGGGGCCGACCACGACACCACTAACGGTCCGTCGTTGGGACTACGCCCATCAAGTGGGTCGTGGTTCTTGGCCAGGGCTACTAGTTCTGGGGTCCTTTCCACGAGCCTTCCCACAAACCATGTGGAGGACCACCGACCGTAAAATCCACCATGGTCCTATACTTGGGCTGGGGGTCTGCTGGCTGGAGGACGAATGACCTTCTCACAGTCCGTCATCAAGACCATGGCCTGTGGTGGGCTCCATGGTCTGAGGTCTTGGTTTGAGGTTATCCTGCCTGGGCTCCAGGAGCCTTTCCACGGCTCGTGTGGTGGTCCATGGTTCGTGAAGGGATATCATAGTCCACCACTTCTGGGTGGGCATAAAACACGGGCAAGGCAATTGACCGTGGTTCCTTTCATGATTCGTAAACCCTACCGTCGTTCACCAAATTCTGCTGCAAAGTTCAAGTAGGTGTTATATTGAGCCAGGACAAGGGTCCTCTTGGGGCCAGCAATGGTTCTTGAGTGCCGGCCCTTCGAGGGTGTAGGCTCAGAGCATGACAAACTTCGTATCAGAGCACAGAGTTTAAGAGTCCTAGGTTGTCTATGACGTCGTGTATATAGAGTCCTAGTTATTGGTGTGAAGCGTGCCACATAATTAATTAGGAGGCTGCAACATATAGGAAACATCTCACTTCTTTCATACTTATTTCGTGCGATAGAGTTCAAATCTATAAAGTTTCTTTCTAATTCGTGCTTGCGCATATCTTTCAGATCATTGCCTCAACGAAGAGCTATCTAAGGTCAACCTTTTAAGATGAATGTTGATTCACAGGATTGTCACAATCTAACCTTACACCTTGGATGCGGCAAGCACTCGAGAACCATTGGTGGTCCCCAAGCGAACCTTCATCCTGGCTGGTTACAAGCGGAAGACTAACTCAAGCATACATAAGCTTAAAACTGAATTAAATTTAATAAACTCAAATACTCAACCGTTTTGGAAGTCTGTACATTACTCAAAAGAAAATAAATACAGAAAACTTGTAACATCCCGCTATCTGAAAGAGGTAAAATTAGAAAGAATCATTTTTGGAATTAATTAAAATCTGAAATTTGGCAAGTTATGTTAAGTATGAGTTTTGGGTCAACTTCAAACGACCATAACTTTCAGCACAGGATGAGTTAAGTGAGCTACAGGATATTAAATGAAAGTTCGTTGATATATCTTTCCAATGCCACAGATCTTGCTAACGTTTGAGTTCATATGAGGGAGATATGCCCGTTTGAAGATGGGTTGTACGAATAAGGAAAGTCACCTAGATTTTAGAGGGATATTATGGTATTTTTCATACCCAATTAAGTTATTTCATATTTAGTAATTAATTAGAGGTCTAAACTGAATTGGTTTAGTTTACGCACTCAAAGATTTCACGCTAGAGTTTTAGAGAAAAGAACTCAAGAGGAGAAAAGAAGAGATAGGTCAAGATTGATCGATTTCTTAAGGAATTGATTGTGGATTTTGCCAATGATTCGATCCTAAGAGGTATGTGAGTTCACATAGCATTGGGTTCGTTCACTCACGCGACAAACATGTTTACTTCAGTGTAATTTTCATCCTAAAATATTGAGGATTTGATGTTCTTAAGTTGTGTTCTTGAATTGCTTTCATTCTTGGACTTATACGGGATTGATGAGTTTCTTGATATGGTTTTATCTATTTGAAGAGTTGTTTTGAGTTGGATTTTTGTGTACATATTTTAGGTAGCTGAATCTAAAGAGATATTGAGAAAAAGAATCGAATTTAATCAAATTAAGTAAAAAAATGAGAAAAAAAATTTGTTGGGTTTACCTAGGGGAAAATTGGCATGACGCACCATTAATACGCCAGTAGTGCGCCACAATGTAGTCTCTGAACTTAGGGGATGGCGCCCTGCGCCGGCAGTGCGCCAGGGTCGCCTACCACCACACATTTTTCATTATTTAGCCCATCTGAGTCCTTCTAAAGTGTACTAACACTTTCTATCAATTCTAACTGCTCAAATGACTTTTAAACATCTAGAAATCATCCATAAACATCAATCAAAACCTTGAATCCATAAATTCAAATTCAAGGAAAGTTAAGATCCAAGTCTAGAGAGTTCTTAGAGTTATTTCAAAAGTTTTTTACACATGTTTTAAACTTTTTATAAGACCTGAGCATTGAGTTGAGTAAGAGTAAGGAGTGAAGTTCGTTTTTATTGAGAGACTATATGGGGTCTAAGTATTTCCAAATAGTAAATGTTTTCACATTTAAACAAGAATGGAAACACGAATTTCCAAGAGAGTTTTTGAGCTAGTTTTTGAGTAATAATCTCAAACCACAGAGAAAGAGTTATGTTTTTAAACATATGAGCTAAGTATTTTGGGAGTAATATTGAGCATTGATATGGTGACGAGTTCATAATAACTCAAGTCTCTATAAACCATGTAGCCAATGGGTAGAAAGGGTCATACTTTTTAGATGATTCCTTAATCCTTTCTATCATAGACTAGTGGATTGACTTAGTTGAGGCGTTCTATATCTCGACAAGTTATAGGATAGTTCTGGCAGCATGGGTGAGATGATGTATCATCACATAGCTGATAGTGATTGTTGTCAGTTAGAGAAGCTTCCACATAAAAATATTACTTTGTTGTACATACATAAATTGAGTTGTTATTGTATTTCTCCATTACATTGAGTTTTTACTTACTATTTACATGTTTTATATAAATTGCATCTTTATTGTTGTTTATTTCTGCATTGAGTTAGAATCCATGAGTTGAGTAAAGTTGAGGTAAATGTTTCTTTTAGAATTTAGTTCAAGCTTATGTCATGTTTAGTTTTCCCCTCGCATGATCGTACATTGAATGTACTGATGTCATTTGGCCTGCATCATTTTATGATGCACATACAGGTAACCAGGATTAGCATCTAACACTTCGTTGATCTAGTTGAGCACTCAGAGTCGGTTGGTGAGCCTCCTTACTTTTCGGAGGATCCCTTTTTATATGTTTTTAGTATTTCAGTTGATGATTGGGGATCTTGTCCTGACATGCCTCATTGTTTTAGAGGCTTCATAGATGGATAGTTATAGTTCATTAGTCTTTCCATTTTTAGTTGTTTATGTTAATACTTAAGTTGTCAATTTAGCTAGTTGAATATATCTTTTATGATATTCTAAGTTATTGCATGAATTTATCTTTTGAGACTGTTTCTTGTTATTTAAGTCTTTTGCTAAGAGTTAAGCCAGACCAAGGGTACGCTTGGGGCTATCAATGGTTCTCGAGTGCGAGTCCCGCCTAGGGTATAGGCTTAGGGTATGATAAACTTGATATTAGAGCACTGATTTCAAGAGTCCTAGGGAGTCCATGAAGCCGTGTCTGTAGATTCCTAGTTATCAGTGTGAAACGTGCCACATATATAATCAGAAGGCTGATACATTTAGGAACTATCTCACTTCTTTCATATTCATTTCGTGTGATAGAGTTTGTCTCTATAAAGTTTCGTTATAAATCATGCTTGCGCGTGTCTTTTAGATCATGCCTCCATGAAGAGTTGTCCGAGGTGGTCCTTCTAGGATAAATGTTAAGGAACAAGGGGTACCTAATGCACCTAAAGTGCAACTCCAAGGAGATGTCACCAATGTTGAGTTTTGGGAAGCTATCCAGATGTTGAGTCAAGCGGTGACCAATTTTGTTGGACGGAGAGAAAATCGACAAGAAGTAGATGGTACTTCTAAGATCGAGGAGTTTGTAAGGATGAATCCTCCAAGCTCCACTTGTTAAAGTGTCACTGAGGATTCGAAGAGCTTTGTAGAGGAACTACAGAAAGTGTTTGAGGTTATGCGTGTTGTTGATGCTGAGTGAGTGGAACTAACTACATATCAACTAAAGAGTATTGCTAGAATCTTGTTTGACCAATAGAAGAAGGGTAGAACTGAGGGTGCACCAATTTTAAGCTGGGATGTGTTCAAGACTGCTTTATTGGGGCATTTCTTTCCCTGTGAACTAAAATAAGCCAAGGTACGAGAATTCCTTACTCTTAAGCAGGAATGTATGAATGTCATGAGTACATTCGGAAGTTCACCCAATTTTCCTACTATGCTCCGGAGATGGTTGCTGACATGAGAAGCAGGATGAGTTTGTATGTTGATATGCGACATGTACATAGAGAGGTTGATGATTCATGTGCAACATGTTGAAGAGGATAAGTTGAGGGATAGAGAAGAGTTTAGAAAAAAGAAGGCTAAGACATTAGGGAATGATTCTAGGTAGTAGAAGAGTAATGCGAACTGGTCATCTTTCCAACATAAGAAAAAGGGACCTGTTCCATCATCTGCTAATGCATCAGCACCAAGGAATATATATGAGTTCAACAATCAAAATTCGCAGAATTTCAGTGCTAAGCCTACACAATCTCAAGGTGGTGTGGCACAAGGAGGTAATTGGGCTCCTACATGTGCTAAGTGTGGTAGGAACCACCCAAGAGCGTGTCGTGATGGCTCCACTAGTTGTTTCAAGTGTGGTCAAGAGGGTCACTTCATGAAAGAGTGCCCTAAGAACAAGCAAGGTAATGGGAATAGGGGCAATAGAGTTCAATCATCTTCAGTTGCTCCATCAGACAGAGCTGAACCTAGAGGAGCTACTTTAGGGACATGCGGAGGAATGAACCGCCTTTATGCTATCACTAGTCGCCAAGAGCAAGAGAATTCTCAAGATGTTGTCACTGGTATGATCAAAGTTTGTAATTTTGATGTTTATGCTTTGCTAGACCCAGGAGCAAGTCTCTGTTTTATGACTCCTTATATTGCCATGACTTTTGATAATCTTCCTGAGCTACATCTTGAGCCCTTCAGTGTTTCTACACCTGTTGGTGAGTCTATTCTAGCTGAGAGAGTCTATCGTGATTGTACAATTTTTGTCAATCACAAGAGTACCATGGCTGATTTAGTTGAGTTAGACATGGCATCTTTTGATGTCATTCTAGGTATGGACTGGCTTCATGCCTGTTATGCCTCAATTGATTGTAAAACTCGAGTTGTTAAGTTTTGATTTCCTAATGAGTTAGTCTTTGAGTGGATAAGTAGTTTAGCAATGCCTAAGGGTCGTTTCATTTCGTACCTTAAGGCATGAAAGTTAGTTTCCAAGGGTTGTGTCTATTACTTAGTCCGAGTTAATGACTCTAGTGTAGAGACACTTCCTCTTTAGCCAGTTCCAGTTGTGAGCGAGTTTCCAAATGTCTTTCCAGATGATCTACCTGAATCCCTCCTGAAAGAGAAATAAACTTTGGTATAGATATTCTTCCCAGTACTCATCCTATATCTATTCCACCATATAGGATGGCACCAACAGAGTTGAAAGATTAAAAAGAGAAGTTGAAATATCTCCTTGAGAAGGCTTTTATTCGACCAAGTGTCTCACCTTGGGGTGTTCCGGTCTTCTTTGTGTGGAAGAAGGATGGTTCACTTAGAATATATATAGATTACCATCAGTTGAAGAATGTTACTATCAAGAATAAGTATGCTCTTTCAAGAATTAATGATCTATTCGATCAAGTTCATGGTGCCACTTGTTTTTCCAAGATACATCTTAGATCTGGCTATCATTAGTTGAGAGTAAGAAAAAGTAATATTCCTAAGACAACTTTCAGAACCCGCTATAGTCACTATGATTCCTAGTTATGTCCTTTGGTTTGACCAATGCTCCTGCAACATTCATGGACCTTATGAACAAAGTATTCAAGCCTTATTTAGATACATTTGTTATGGTATTCATTGTTGACATTCTAATCTATTTGAGGAGTGAGGAAGATCATGCTAGTCATCTTAGAATAGTTCTCCAAACCCTAAAGGATAAGGAGTTATATGCTAAATTTTTAAAGTGTGAATTTTGGCTTGAGTTTGTGTCATTCTTAGGTCACATTGTTTCCAGTAATGGGATTCGAGTTGACACTCAAAAGATAGAGGCAGTACAAAAGTGGCCTAAACCCCCGTCTCCAACTGATATTAGAGGTTTCTTAGGGTTGGTTGGATATTATAGAAGGTTCGTCAAGGGCTTATCACTTATTTCATCTCCTTTGACCAAGTTGAGGTAGAAAACGGTTAAGTTTCAACGGTCTGAAGCTTGTGAGAAAAGCTTTCAGGAATTGAAAAAATGGTTGACTATTGCCTAGTATTGACCTTACTAGAGAGTACTCAAGGCTTTGTGGTTTATTATGATGCATCCAGAGTTGATTTGGGTTTTGTGTTAATGCAGAGTGGCAAGGTTATAGCTTATGCTTACAGATAACTTAAGGTTCATGAGAAGAATTACCCAACCCATGATCTAGAGTTGGATGCCATAGTATTTGCATTGAAAATATGGCATTATTACCTTTATGGTGTACATGTAGATGTGTTCACCGATCATAAGAGCCTTCAGTATGTGTTTAGTCAGAAAGAGCTTAATCTTAGACATAGAAGGTGGTTAGAGTTACTCAACGATTATGACATGAGTATTCTATATCACCTAGGTAAGGCTAATGTTGTTGTTGATGCTTTGAGTAGTTTGTCTATGGGTAGTACCACCCATGTTGAGGAAGAAAAGAGAGAGTTAATGAAAGACGCGCAGAGAATTACATGATTAGGAGTTTGATTGATGTATTTTAATGAAGGAGGAGTGATGGTGATGAATGGGGCTGAATCATCATTAGTGTTAGAGGTGAAAGAGAAGCAAGACGAAGATCTTATTTTTCTTGAATTAAAGGCAAATGTTCATAAGCAAAAAGTAATGACTTTTAAACAAGGGGGCGATGGGGTATTGAGGTATCAAGGTAGGTTGTGTGTACCAGGGGTGGATGAACTCCAAGAGAGGATCACGGAGGAAGCTCATAGCTCTAGATATTCCATCCTTCCAAGTTTTACAATGATGTATCGTGACTAGAGAGATGTTTATTGGTAGAATAGTATGAATTAAGGTATTGTTGAGTTTGTTGCTAAATGCCCGAATTGTCAACAAGTTAAAGTACAGCACTAAAGTCCCAGTGGTATGGCTCAAAATATAGATATTCCAGAATGGAAGTGGGAGATGATCAATATGGATTTCATTACTGGCAAGCAATGGTCTCGCAGGCAACATGATTCTATTTGGGAGATTTAGATCGAATGACAAAATCAGCCCCCTTTTTCTCGATAAGGACTACCCACTTAACAGAAGATTATTTCAAGTTATACGTTCAAGAGTTAGTTAGACTTCATGGAGTCCCATTGTCTATTATTTCATATAGAGGTGCCTAATTTTCTGCACAATTTTGGAAGTCCTTCCAGAAAGGCTTGGGTTCAAAGGTGAATTGCTTTTCATCCTCAGACAAATGGTCAAGCAGAGCGCACTATTCAGGCTTTCGAAGATATGTTGAGGGTTTGTGTGATTGATTTAAAAGGTAGTTGGGATGATCACTTACCACTCATTGAGTTTGCTTATAACAATAGTTACCACTCTAGCATCAAAATGGCTCCTTATGATGCTCTTTATGAGAGGCGATGGAGATCTCCTATCGGATGGTTTGAGGTTGGTGAAGCTGGGTTGATAGGATCATACTTAGTTCATCAAGCTATGGAGAATGTGAGAGTTATTCAAGAGAGGTTGAAAACTGCGCGGAGTCTTCAGAAATCCTACATTGATGTAGGGGAAGGGAGTTAGAGTTTGAAGTAGATGATTGGGTATATTTGAAGGTTTCACCCATGAAGGGTGTTATGAGATTTGGTAAGAAGGGGAAGCTTAGTCCCCGGTATATTGGTCCTTACAGAATATCCAAAAAGGATTGGTAATGTGGCTTATCAGTTAGAGGTACCGTAGGAGTTAGTAGTGGTCCATCTGATATTTCATATTTACATGTTGAAGAAGTGCATGAGAGATCCTTCACTTATCATACCTAATGAATATATTGGTATTAAGGATAGCTTATTTTATGAAGAGATTCTTGTTTAGATTCTAGATCGTCAAGTTCACAAGTTGAGGACCAAGGAAGTAACATCAGTCAAAGTTCTATGGAGAAATCAATTTGTTGAGGAAGTTACTTGGGAGGATGAGGAATATATGAAGAAGAGATACCCACACCTCTTTGAGTCTGGAGAAATTCCAGATCAAGTTACTAATTCTCTTCTTCGTACTCTTTAATTGATATATTGAACGTGTTAGATTGTTTTTTGGGTGTTTGAGATAAATATTAGATATTACACCCTTAGTCTACTTAGAGTGATCTCATTTAAAGACGAATGTTCCCAAGGGGGAGAAATTGTAACATCTCTATATTTAAAAGAGCTAGAATTAGAAAAAACCTTTTTTTTTTGGAAATAACCAAAATATGAAATTTGGCAAGTTATGTTAATTATGAGTTTTTGATCAACTTCAAACGACCATAACTCTAAGCATGGGATGAGTTAGGTGAGCTACAATATATCAAATGAAAGGTCGTTGAATTATCTTTCCAATGCCACTGAGTTTGCTAATATTTGAGTTCTTATGAGGGAGATATGTTTATTTGAAGTTGGGTTGTCTGAATACGGAAAGTCACCTGAATTTAAATGGGTATTATTGTCTTTTCATTACCTAATTAAGTTATTTCATTTTTAGTAATTAATTAGGGGTCTAAATTGAATTTATTCGGTTTATGGACTCAAAGATTTCATGCTAGGCTTTTAGAGAAAAGACCTCAAGAGGAGAAAAGAAAAGAAAGGTCAAGATTCGTCGATTTCTTAAGGGATTTATTGCGGATTTCACCAAGGATTTGATCCTACGAGGTATGTGAGTTCAGATAGCATTGGGTTCATTCACCCACATGCCAAACATGTTTATTTTAGTGTAATTTTTGTCCTAAAAGATTGAGGATTTGATGTTCTTGAGTTGTGTTCTTCAATTGCTTTCTTTCTTGAACTTATATGGGATTATTGTGTTTCTTAACATGGTTTTATCGATTTTAAGAGTTCTTTTGAGTTGGATTCTTGTTTACATGTTTTGGGCATCTGAATCTAAAGAGAGATTGAGAAAAAGAATCAAATTTAATCAAATCATGGTTAAAAAATGAGAAAAAAAAATTGTTGGGTTTACGTGGGGGAAAGTTGGCGCGACGTGCCACTGATACGCTAGCAGGGCTGTTGTGGCATGCTAGCAGTGCACCACAAAGTAGTCTCTGAACTTAGGGGCTGGCACCCCGCTCTTGCAGTGCGCTAGTGTCGCATTCCCCCATCCACTTTTAATCGTTTAGCCCTTCTGAGTCCTTCTAAAGTTTACTAACACTTCCTATCGATTCTAACTACTCTAAATGACTTCTAAACATCTAGAAATCATCCGTAAAAATGAATCAAAACCTTGAATCCATGAATTCAAATTCAAGGAAGTTAAGAGCCAAATCTAGAGACTTCTTAGAGTCATTTCAAAAGTGTTTTTACAAATGTTTTAAACTTGTTTTATGACCTGATCATTGAGTTGAGTAAGAGTAAGGAGCGAAGTTCATTTTCTTCAAGATACTATATGGGGAATAAGTATTCCCAAAGAGTAAATGTTTTCACATTTAAACAAGAATAGAAACACTAATTTCCAAGAGAGTTTTTGTGCTAGTTTTTGAGTAATAATCTCAAACCACAAAAAAAGAGTTGTGTTTTTAAACATATGAGCTGAGTATTTTTGGAGTGGTATTGAGCACCAATATGGGGACGAGTTCATAATAACTCTAGTCTCCATAAACCATGTAGCCAACGTGGGTAGAAAGGGTCATACATTTTAGATGATTCCTTAATGCTTTCTAGCATAGCCTAGTGGATCCACTTAGTTGAGGTGTTTCATATCCCAGCAAGTTATAGGAAAGTTCTTGCAGCGTGGGCGAGACGTTGTATCATCACATAGCTCATAGTGATGGTTGTCGGTTAGAGAAACTCCTACATAATTCTATTACTTTGTTATACATAAATAAATTGAGTTGTTATTGTATTTCTCCAATACATTGAGTTGTTACTTACTATTTATATGCTTTATATAAATTGCATCTTTAATGTTGTTTATTTCTGCATTCAGTTGAGTATCCATGAGTTGAGTAAGGTAAGTGTTTTTTTTCAGAATTCATTTCAAGCTTATGTAATGTTTAGTTTTCCCATCGTATGCTCGTACATTCAATGTACTGATGCCATTTGTCCTGTATCATTTTATGGTACAGATACAAGTAACCAGGATTAGCATCCAGTGCTTCGTTGATCGAACTGAGCGCTCAGAGTCAGTTGGTGAGCTTCCTTGCTTTCCAATTGATTTTTATTTATATTGTTTTAGTATTTCAGTTGTTAGGATAATTGGGGTCTTGTCCTGACATCCCTTATAGTTTTAAAGGCTTCATAGACAAATAGTTATAGTTAGTTACTCTTTCCATTTTCAGTTGTTTATGTTAAGACTTGAGTTTCCATTTTGGCTAGTTGAATGTTTCTTTTAAGACATTCTAATTTATTGCATGAGTTTATCTTTTGGGACTGTTTCTTGTTATTCAATTCTGCCTCTAAGAGTTAAGTAAGGCCAAGGGTTTGCTTGGGGCTAACAATGGTTCTCGAGTGCAAGTCCCACCCAGAGTGTAGGCTTGGGGCGTGTCAAAACTCTTTAACTCTGTCTATCTATGAAGCCTCTACTATTACAGAAAGACATCGGGACAAGACCCACGACATTTCAAAACTACTAACTATAAGGTAAAGGTAAAGTCCTCTAGAATATAAGAAGGCTCACCATAGCTGACTGGAATATCACATGACCTCAACGAAACGCCTGTTGATGATCCAGAATACTTGTATTTGTATCATGAGACGATACAGGACAAATGGCTCAGTACGTGAAATATACGAGCATGTAAGGGGAATTCTAAAACATAAACTTGAGTTTGAACTTGATAAAAAGGAAACATAAGAAACTTCAAACACCCTTCACAAAGATCGACAGAGGTAACTTTTCAATCACCTCAATGTTTGCCTTGTTGACCTCAATCCCTTTCTGTGACACCTTGTGCCCAAGGACTATGCCTTCCTTAACCATGAAATGGCACTTCTCCTAGTTCAACACTAGATTTGCCTCCTTGCATCTTTGTAGGGCCCTGCTAAGATTCAGCAAACAATCATCAAAGGTATCATCTACCACTGAAAAGTCATCCATGAAGACCTCCAGAGTGTCTTCCACCATGTATGAGAATATAGTCATTATACACCTTTGGAAAGTTGTTGGTGAATTACATAGTCCAACTGGCATGCGTTTAAATGCAAGGTGCCACAAGGACAATTAAAGGTAGTTTTTTCCTGATTTTAGGAGCAATCGATATCTGGTTATAGCCAGAGTATCCATCTAAGAAGCAATACCACCCTTTTCCAGCCAACCTGTCAAGCATCTAGTCCATGAAAGGCATTGGAAAGTGATCCTTCAAGGTCCACTTGTTCAACTTCCTGTAGTCCGTACACACTCGACGTCCAATAACTGGTCTTTGTGGGACCAACTCATTCTTTGCATTCACGACCACAGTCATACCACCCTTTTTGGGCGCACATTGCATTGGACTGACCCAGTGACTGTTAGAAATAGGGTACACCACCCCAGCATATAACCACTTGATTATCTCCTTTTTGACCACCTGTTCCATAGGTGGGTTTAACCTCCTCAGGTGTTCAATACTTGGGCTTCATTCCTCCTCAAGATGGATCTTATGGGTGCATATACCCGGAGGTATCTCAATGATGTCAGCAATGGTCCACCCAATGGCTCGTTTGTACCTAATGAACACTTTGATCACAGCTTGGACCTACTCATCATTCAAATCTGTAGCCAAAATCACAGGTAGAGTGTTGTTAGTTCCCAAAAATACATACCTCAGGTGACTGGGGAATTGTTTCAGTTCCAGCACAAGTGGTTCCTCAATGGATGGTTTTGCTGGAGGTCTTGGCTTGTTTTTCAAATCTAGGTCCACACTACAAGAAAAAGCTCTATCTAAGACCAACATTTAGGGACGAGTTAATAATCCTGTCTCTAAAAGTATATCTATTGGGACGAAATTTTATTTCGGTCCTTAATTATGTATCTTTTTGTGAAGGCAGAGGCGAATCTAGAATTTCAAGAAGACGGTTGCAAGAAAGGAATGTAAACAAACACTCAAACCAATGAGCCATCCAATTATTTGTGAGCACGGGTTCATTCAGTTGCTATTTGATATATTTTACAAATTATACAAGTATTTATATCGAATTTTGTCGGATGACTACGGGTTCAGTTGACCCATTTTTTGGGCCTAGAATCGCCCCTGTGTGAAGGTAATAAATCTAGTCTCTAAAGAAATTAATAACTGGTCCCGAATTAATTTAGGGGTATCATGGAGAGAAAGTGCGGCTACTTGAATTTTAAATAAAGTTCTATTTTCACCAAAACTTAGAGCCAAAGTGTAACTAAAATTCTAAAAAAAATAAAGACAAAAGACGTTTTGTTTCTGAAAACAGTGTCACGAATCAGAAAACCCTAGAAGCATATGCTTGGCAGCGATCTCAGCATAGCTCATAACTCTCAGCATTTCATTTGTGTTTTCTCAAAATAGAGAAAGCACAGGTCTGCTTAGCAGAGATCTTAACTCAATCTCTATTATCTTACTTGAATCTCAGGTATTCCCACCTTCGCGAGTTGATTTTTTCGTCTCTAAATATGATTTTTTGTTTGTTTTGAGCGATTTATAACTCTTCTTGTTTGGTTTACTCTTTTTCATTTAGTCTAGCTGGCCGTTTTTTTAAAAATATATTAAAGTTTGTGGTGTGATAATATCCAAAATATGAAGGGGATTAATCTTAAGAGAATAGAGTGTTCATAACCGTTCTTGTAACAGAGGAACTCATAGCTAAATGAACTAAAATAATTTTTGAGAGACAACAGAGAGATTTGTATTAAACATGAGAAATCCATTATGAATTACAAGACTGATTTTTAGACTAGCAGTGAAAGAAAGTAGTTGCAGTTGTTCAACTGATCCATGTGCATAGTCACATGCCACTAGTTCCTAACAACTTTCTATCTGACTAAAAAAATTTGGAATTGCAATTGCACTTTTATGAAGTTATCTAATATAAATGGATCATATCATAGTGTATTTGTATTTCTAAACAATTAATTATGTTTTACAATCTAATTAACTTGAACTAATGCAAATTACCTCCTATGGTGTTGCACATAAAGTGTAGAAACAACGATAGTTCAGTTTGGGTTTGAAACTTGGCAAACTCGAGATCTTTCAAGAAGAAAAGTTCTAACAGTAGCACTATATATTCTTCCATTCTTGCCTAACTGAATCTATGTTTACTGTCTACTATACTCTTTGGTATGCCTCCTCTTTCGCGAATTGATTTCTATTTTCTTCTCTGATTTGGTGTGCTATTTGTTTTCTTTGAGTTACTCTTCTTCTCTTAGATAACTGATCGTGTATTTAAAAATAGATTTAAGTTTGTAGTATGATAAGATCCCAAACTGAAGGAGATCAATCGTAGGAGAACATAGTGATCCTAAATAGTAAGAGAACAATGAACCTTTCTTGAACAAAGGCACTCGTAGCTCAATGAGCAAAAATAATGTTCTGATAGAAGATAGAGCGAGTTGCATTAAACTTGAGAATAACAACTGAACTATTGTTCAACTTTAAAGGCTAACAGAGAAGGTGGGAAAAGTTGTTGAAGTTGTTAAAACTGATCCTAAGAGATTTATATCTAAGTAGAATAAATTACGAATTTCAATCATGAAGTTCATTTGTTGATTGATGGCATGAAGTTCCGTTTCTAGCCCCTTTCTTTGTAACTGTTATTGCTCAGCCTATCCTATGAAAAGTTAAGCCTATTAAGTTGGAAGTCATATTATTAAATGATAAATATATCGATAAATACATTTAGCTTAGCCAAGAATGCGTACCTCCTTTTCTGGTACATTTACTATGCATTTTAATTCGTCAACAAACCTCTCAAACAATTTAACCTCCTCTTCTTTCTCATCAGCCTGACGTTTTGCTATCTTGGCCACTTAATATGAATAGAATATTGTTGTAAGAAAATGGGTAGCAGGAAAAAGGAAAAAAGTAGGAAAACATCAGAGAAGCTGAAGAAAGTAGCTTAAAGCACAACTCAACCCCTTTTGCTTCTATGGAAATTTCTACACTTTCCTCCGCAAGACTTTGTTCTGTCTCTAGTTTCGTTTTGAACAAGAGAATTTCTCTACGGAGGTCTTCCTTCTCACTAGTAACACCATTCAGATTTCTCTATAAACATTCAACTGAATTTCTCATTTTTCCAACATACTTGGTAATTTCTATCTGTAAGTTCTCATAGACTTTCCTTTTCTCTAACAATTCCTCCTCGATGGAACATTTTCCTTCTATGGTTTCCTCGGCACTGGCAGTCAGCTCCGAGTTTTTGCGTGAAAACAATCCTGTGTCCTTGCACTTCCGTGAGATATACGTCTTTAAAACAACTATCTTACTTATCTTTTCCTGCAACAGAACTTCAAGTGACTGACCTTTACAAACAGCTTCATCAAACTCTTTTTCCAAAAAATTTATAAAATTCATCAAATCATCAATTTCATATTTCTGATCCTTGTGGTTAGATGCTAACTTGTAACAAGCTAAGGTCAAATATCATTACTTCTAGGATGCCATCATTCCGAACTACCTCAATTTTTGGGGAAGCACTTTATATTAATGTGTCTTACGCTGAATTCTCCAATGATTCAAACTCTTCAAAAAATTGGATGCCCTCTCATATTTTTCAATATGTTCTGTAACATGGCATCTTAATCTAAAGAATCGATCACATTTTTACATTCAAGTTAACTCGAACAAATGAAAGATGTAAAAAGCAATTGAGCTGATACAAATTACCTTCCATGGTACTGCACATAGAACATAGAAACACTGATTGTTCCATTTGTGTTTCTAACTTGGCAAACTCAAGATTTTTCAATGAGATACATTATAATATATAGTTGCACCATATATTTCTCCATTCTAGTCTAACTGAATCTCCACAAATTAACCAAAACAACTTTAAATAACAGATTTTAAGTAGCTTTTAGAAGAAAAAAGATTCAACCAAGTGTTGAAGCAATATGAGTCAATTTTCCTTATCGTTGAGTAGTATATCTCATCTTGAATTGTTATTTCAAACAGTTTTGACATTGACAAATACTTCAAGTAATGGGTGACTGATGATATAGCATGAATCATGAGTTAAGAGAATAATATATCCAAAAAGAGAAGGATCTAATTGAAATAAACAGAGACGCCTATTGAAATAAACAAATACACCTATCAGTTTGAAGCCATGAATAGCCTCTAAGAAAACTACTATCAATTTGATTAAATCAAATTTAATTTTTTTGACAAATGTCAATTAAAAAATTTCACATGGATCATAAATTTTTTTGTTTGTAAGTTTTAAATCTAATCCAAAGATTCTTTTCCAATATAATCTTTTTTCTATGTATTCTATATCACTTATCTTTGAAGTAATTGAATCTGTACCAATTATTGAATCACAAATTATGTGCATCTTCAGATTTATCTTACCCTTTATTTTTTATTAATCAATTTTTTATGTATTCTCCAAGGTTATGGCACCTAGTAAGTAATAGATGCAACTTTTTATTGAAAATCGAGTCGACCAAGCCTAATTAGATGAGGTAAAAAAGTTCTTGAAATATGCTATTTGGAGTATTAGAGAAGAAAATGAAATACTATGTCCACCTTCTCGTCAATTTATTATCTTCTATCTATTTGCTGAGGAGGTGTTATTAGGAAGGGACGAGAACAAGAACTTACAAACTTAATCATGTCTTCTAGTCAAGGAAACAGAGCGATACACAAGACTTCAATGGTTCTTAAGCTAGACTATATGAAAGTTAAGACTCCATTTACCAATAAACTAAAGAAATACATCCAAGAAGTTGAAACAAGTAAGTTTTTTGAAAACTATTTTAATTGCATAGATACCAAAGACTATTAACCTTTTGTCTTTAAGATTCAATTTCGTAGCTTTGTGTCGAATATCAGTTGCATGCATGTGTTTTTCCTCTGTTTTTAATTTTCGGCATGTACAGTTGTACTTTAATGCACTCATCCTAGTAGAAGTGGAGACGTGTTAGGTCAATTTTCTTTAAATCATCATATAGTTGAATTTCTGCATGGTGGCTTACATTTCTATGACTTTTGCGACCATATCTCATTTTAAGCACTGTTTCATCAATCATGTACCTTTCCAGATGGAATAATTCCATGAGAACTGACTGAGTTCCTAGTTATATATGATTGTTCTCTTTAACATGGAAATTTTAGGATATAATAGTCATTGTGAATGCAATCGATAGTTCTCTAGGATTTAATGCAATCAGTGTGAATGCAATTTGTAGACCTTTTAGACTTGTGATACGTTATTGAATGCAATCTCTTTTTGTCTCCTAACCTACTACATCAAAACATATAAACTTGAAAATTATAGACGATTTAGACTTGTGATACTCTACTAAATGGGTAGTTGAAGTTCTAATAAGAAACTCCATGACTACGAGGAAACCATAATAATTTTAGTCACGAACAAATTTGGATCAGATTTAAAATTTTATACTTGAATTTCTGATAGGATGTTTTAGACTTGAAGTTCTGATAGAAAACACTTAAAGTCTTTTTTACTTACTTTTATAATTTAAGAGTATCTAGTGAGTTGAATATCCTTCTATGAAGATTATCCAACATCAGACCTCTATCATGCTGCTACTGGTTCCTTTCGGAATTGCCTCTATTGTCTTCTCTTGATACAGTGCATACTCTCCTCTACATATTTGGGTGGAAGTTGAATTCTACACGATCTACTCATTTCTCCTTCGACCTCAGCTATTCGTCTTCACTCTATATAAAGAGATGTTGCTGATCGAGTCTCTAAAGCATTCATAGCACACATTCTTGATGGGGAAATTCTCCATTCGTACTATATCTTGTCCTCAAATTTATGTGTTTTGATGTAGATATGAATTCTTGGTTAATGCATATCAAAGCTTTCCTTTTTAATTTTCTTATATTCTTGCAGCTTGTTGATGTTTCTAGATAACCCTCGCTGAATTTTAGAGTTTTTTTGCGATGAGCAGTTTAATTAATTTAGTGTAAAATTTACATCTTACTCATTATATATATACTAATAGTTACTTATGGTCTTTTTAAAATTTTTGTACTTGCAGATTTTGAAGAATGAAGTTATTTGAAAATTGAAGTTACAAGTGAAGATGCATGTATAGAAGATGCAAAAGATCATTATTATTTTGCTATGGAACTTATGCAAAACTTGATTTTATAGTGTAGCTTGAGATGTTGATTAGCTAAGCTTTTTGTTAAGAAACTATTGAACTAACATCATGGGATGTTAGCCAATTTTTATATTTATATCAGCCTTTTGTTTGGAGATTTTTTGTAGCAATCTTATGTTTATTGATAAAATTTATAATTTCATGATACAAAGCTTAAGAAGCATTGGTAGTCAACTAGAGACCAAACATATTGCTCTGTCCCTAAAAGTTCATTCAAGACGAGACAACTTCTCGTCCCTAAAGGTTAATCTAGGATGAGGTAGCCACTAGTCGCAAAAAGGTGCTCTACAATGAGGTAGTTTCTCTTCGCTAAAGGGATTTAATGACCAGAAAATAACTAGTTTTTGAAGAATAAAACCAACTATTTGGGATGAGATACATGGCCTCTAAAAGTATTTTTGCAACCAGCTTCACTTCCGTCTCTAAAAACATTTAAGGACCAGCTAAAGGAGCCCGTCGTAGTTGACCTTTAGCAAAGAGGTCTATTAGGACGGGTGGCGACCAGCCTTTGCCTGTCGCAATAGACTCTTTGGGACTAGATTTGGACTTTTGGGGACCAGATTTCCCTCCTTAGAGGGTATTTTTCTTGTAGTGGCCAATTTCTTCGGAGCATAAGAGTGTGCTCCCATACCCTACAATGCATTTACGATCTCTACATAATCAGACCTGAATTCAGCTTCAAAATACATCAGCACTCTAGCTAAGGTTTCAATAGCCAGTGTCTCTTTAATTGTTGCTCCCATTTCTTCTTCATCAAACACCTCTATCGCAGACACCACATTCATGTCCCGTGGTTGCTTCATTGACCTACAAATATTAAACTTTACCTCTTCTTTGTTGAGTCTGAATTTCAGTTCTCCTTGCTCAAAATCTACTAAGGCTCGTCCTGTGGCCAGAAATGGTCATCCCAAAATAATGGGAACCTCTAAATCCACTTCACAATCCAAGATCACGAAGTATGACAGAAAGATGAACGTGTCCACCTTTACTAGCACATCACGTAGGATGCCTACAGGTCGCTTCACTGACCTATCTGCCATCATTAACCGCATGGTTGTGGATTTTGGAACTCCTGACCCTAGTTGCTTGTAGATGGCCAGCGGCATCAAGTTTATATTGGCCCCTAGATCACACAAGACCTTTGCACATTTGATAGATCCGATAGTGCATGGTATGGTGAATGCACATGGATCCTCATTCCTCTATACCAGAGACCTAGTAGCAATAGTACTGCAGTGATGAACATGGTTAGTCAAATCAATACTCACCCTTTTTTTTTTTTGTAACCAAGTCTTTCATGAACTTGGCATATCCTGGCATCTGCTCGAGGTCTTCCACCAATGGTATGTTTATGGATAGCTATCTCAGCATGGTGAAGAATTTAGCAAATTTCCTATCCTCGGCTTTCTTTTTAAGCCTTTGAAGGAAATGAGGAGTTGGTCTTAGGATTTGCTTTAATGGCAAGGTTCCCTCAACCTCTTTTTCTTTCACTCCTGCTGGTTCAACTATTGGTTGAGCATCCTCCAACTCATCTACTTGCTCAGCTTTATCCTCATCTCTTCTAGCTTGGTTAACACCTGCTCATGTTTAGTGCCTGAAGAAATTGGGTCAGTAAGAATTTTACCACTCCTGGTGGCGATAGCCATGCAATGCCCGTCCTTCTTCAGATTTTGGATCGTGTCACTTGGTAGTGACCCATTCTTCCTCTGATTTAATGAGGCTGAAAGTTGCCCCAACTGCTACTCAATCTGCTTGATGGAGGTGGTGTGAGAGTCTACTAGTTGACTCATATTGGAGAAATCACTTTTCATATCCTTCACCCTTGCATCAGTTGATTCAACTTTTTGTAGCACCTTGGCGAACATGTCTTCAAGTATACACCAGCTGGAACTACCACTTGTCCATCTCTATTACCTGGGGGCACATACACACCACTGCGATCATTTCTATACCCATCTCTATTCTTCCAGTTTCCCTAGTCTCTGTTTGTTGGCCTATCATATTATCTTTCCCTTGAGTAGTTCCGACCTGTATTTCTAGAATTGTAACCCTGGTTGCCCAAGATAATTTTGAAAACCTCTTTGGTTGTCCAGACAATTTGCCCTTTATCTAGATTGATGTCCTGATCTTCATACCTATTTGGTTGTCCCATATGATTTACCTTTTTAGACTTTGAGACAATGTGCTTTGTAAGTAGATTTATTTAGGTCATCATGTGAGCCATGTCCTGATCCATTTCTTCTTCTCTCTTCCTTTGTTCAGCTGAAAGTTCAAAGGTATACCCAAGATCTCCTACTTCTGCATCCCTGGTGTACCATGCCCTGTTATTCTTTGATACTTTGTCCATCAGTTGCATGCTCTTGCAGAACGACTTCCTCATAAAAAATCCTGCACACACTGCATCAACAACATGTTTAGTAACATAATTTAAAGATTTGGAAAATGCATGTTTTAGATGTCTCTCAGTGAGACCATGGTTTGGACCCTTCTTCAGCTTTTGGCTGAATCTCCACTAGGTGTCATGCATTGCTTCTCCTGGTAGCTGCTTATGAGCACTTATCTCATCTTTCATTTGCATCTCTTTTGATTCTATAAAGAATCATTCGAGGAAATATTCCTTCAGTTCAGTCCAAGTCCCGATTGAGTCATTAGGAATCTCATTCAGCCAATTTGTTGCCTCTCCAGTAAGAGACAATGGGAACAACCTTAGTCTTATTGATGTTTGGCTAACCCCAAGGATTTCTTGCAATTGGAAGAACGCCACAAAATTCATTAGATGCTGGTTAGCATCATCACCCGCGGCACCCCTAAACATATCTTTCAGATTCAGCAGTAATGCTGGTGATTATGAATTTAACACCTCGAGGCAGTGCAGGTAACACTATCACTCCAGTAGCTCCAGCTCCATCCAAATCTAAGCCATTCTCTTCATACATCATGTGAGCTGGAGGCTGTGGTCTACCCCTTTGAGCTATTGGTTGGCGGTGGGGAGGAATGATTCCATCCACTACTACGTTTTTGTCCACTTCCCTAGGTTGGTTGTTCACAGCATTTGGCTAAACACCTCTTGTGACGATATCAATTTCCAATCCAAATATCTATCTCTGCGCCTCAAGTTCTTGTGCGTTCACCATTTTTCGAATCGTTCTTCAAAGTTTTGGGTCGTAAGGAATCAATGGGGATCCTTTACTCCTAGAATTTGGCATACACTGTCGAACTCAGTTGAAGGATACACAAACTAAGAACAAGACGTAAAATTAGGAAATCTAACTACACTTAGAATAAAAGCTAGTAAAACACTTCTGAATTGAAATTCCCCGGCAGCGGCGCCAAAATTTGATATGTCCAAACTTACACCTCAATTAAGAGATATAAACGGTCGAAGTCAATTTATAGAATTCAACGTGAGTTGAGGCGATCCCACAGAGAATTTACTTATAGAAATGATTTCACTGTCGTGTTTTACTCAAATGCCGTTACTATTTCCTAAATAAACAATTACTAAAAGTAAAATGGGTTTAGCGTTAATGCCTTATTAACCAAAGTTGCAAACTAAAGTCTAATTTAACAATTAACAAAATATCAGTTTCAAAGTTGTTCCAATAATTTACTGAAACTAGGATTGTGTTCCCTATAATGTTGCGTCTAATGTTCTTCCATAATTTAGTTTCAGGTAATTTCCCTCTACAAAATACATGCGAGTTAGCTATATATGACATTTCTCTTTCTACTCAGATAATGTTCACTCAAGTCCTCTCGGTCCTAGAGTGTTACATGATTTACCCTCGCCTACAATGGTGTGTAGATTCTTTTCTCTCGAACTTAAACCTTAACTCCATTTCATCAGATTAATTTAACTTTTTCCTAACTATCATTTTTCTCTCGAACAAATGACAGATATATGCTCACTCTAATACATGCACTCATCATAATACATGAATAACGAAAGCTAAATTACAATTTGTAAACATAAATCTCCTTTCACTCGTTTTACGAAATTACGATTAGAATTACGTCATGGATCCCACAACCCCATTTGTGGTGTTTAGCTACTCATGATTTCACGTAAATGTTCATAAATATAGAATGAAAGTATGTCAGAAAGTACATACGAGAATAAGAAAATCAACAACCACTTTGATAATTCAAGAACCGAAAATTTGAACTTCAAACTTAATTCAATATCCAAAATCGAAAACCAAAAGCTATGAATATTGGGAACTCATTCGTCGTTCAAGGTAAGATCAGATAAAACATAAAAAAAACCTAATTAATTCAAATAAAGTGTTTTAAAAAGAGTCCTACTCAAAGTAGGACTGAAATGCGGGTAGCTTCACGGACAGTTCTACGACCCGTCAAGGGCTTCACGATCTGTGAAGCCCTTCGTGGTCTTTCCTTGGAACTCTCCAAAATTGGGTCTTCAATACTTGACAACTGGAACATGCATCACGGACAATATGATGGACCGTTAAAGAGACTATGGTCTGTCTGGGTGTCCGTGGTGTTTACTTGGAATTACCCAAAGTTGGGTCTTCAATGCCATCTCACTGGAAAGGGTACTACGGACAACATCACAGATCGTAGCATGGACCATGGTCCGTAAAGGTGCCCGTGATCTTCACTTGGTCACTTCCCATTTAAGCTTCTCTAGGCCTAAGTACTGGATCATCTTCAGGATCACCACCACGGGCTGTTATAGTTACCACGACCCGTGGAGCCTTCCGTGGTATTCACTTGGTTGCTCATGCACTCTATCTTCCCAAGGCCAAAACAGTGATTCAACTTCACGAGCACAACCACGAACCGTTATGAGAAACACGGTCTGTGAGGTTGGCCGTGATCATTACTTGATCCTCATCATTTTCTACTTCTTTTTCAACTTTTCCACACAAGCAAGAATCTGTCTACAGTTTCAACAAACACATCAAAGCATACAAAAATACACTCAATTCTAGTATTAATCCTTAGTTTTCAACCATCAAATGTGCCAAGATTTCGCGGCACATCAAAGGTACAATAGGGCTATTTGTTGGACCATTATTGACAAAATTAGGATACCTCCTAGTATCTGTACTCATAAAATCCAACTCGAGAAGGACTGAAGCTCGAGCATAGAGCACCAGAGGAGGTTAAATCCACCAATGCAAGAGGTGGTAAAAAAGGTAATCATAAAGTTGCTGGATGCAGTGGTGGTGTACCCTATTTCTGAAAGTCATTCGGTTAGCCCAGCGTAGTGTGTGCCCAAGAATGGTGGTATGATTATGGTTGCAAATGTGAAGAACGATTTGATTCCGCAAAGACCAGTCACATGTTGGTGAGTATGCATCGATTACATAAAGCTGAACAAGTGGACCATGAAGGACAACTTGCCAATGTTGTTCATGGATCATATGCTTGATAGGTTGGCTGGTAAAGGGTGGTATTGCTTTTTAGATAGATACTCTGGATATAACAAGATATCAATTTAACCGAAAGATTAGGAGAAGACAATCTTTACATGTCCCTATGGTACCTTTGTTTTATAACACATGTCATTTGGATTCTGTAACGCACTGGACACTTTCCAGAGGTGCATGATTTCCATCTTCTCGGACATGGTAGAGAACACTTTGAAAGTGTTCATGGATGATTTTCTCTGTGGTAGGTGACACATTTTATGATTGTTTGTTGAATCTTAGTAGGACATTACAGAGATGACAAGAGGCTAATTTCGTGCTGAACTTGGAGAAGTGCCATTTCATAGTTAAGGAAGGCGTAGTCCTAGGTCACATGGTGTCTCATAAGGGATTGGAGATAGACAAAGCAAATATTGAGGTAATTGAAAAGTTTCCTCCGCCTATTTGTATAAAAGGTATTTGGAGTTTTTTGGGTCGTGTAGGATTCTATAGGCGATTCATCAAGGATATCTCAAAAAGTGTACATCCTTTGTGCAAGATTTTAGAGAAAGAGGTGACATTTACCTTTGATGATACATGCTTAATAGCCTTTGAGTGCTTGAAGGAAAAGCTAGTCTCTGCTCTAGTGATCATTGGCCCGGATTGGTCGGAACCATTTGAGGTGATATGTGCTGTGAGTGGTACTGCTTTGGAAGTTGTTTTAGGGCAGAAGCGCAACAAGATCTTTCACCCTATATATTATGCTAGAAAATCACTAAATGGAGCACAACGTAATTACACTGTTACTAAACATGAGCTACTTCTGTGGTATATGCATTTGAGAAGTTCAAGGCATACTTTCTAGGCACTAGAGTAATAGTTCACACTGATCATGCATCACTGCGATGTGTCATGGCGAAAAAAGATGCAAAGCTGAGATTGATAAGATGGGTGTTGTTACTTTAAGAATTCGACTTTGAAGTCAAAGATAGAAGAGGTTGTGAAAATCAGGTGGCTGATCACCTATCTAGGTTGGAGCAAAGAAGAAAGAAGAACTTTAGTTAGACATAAATGACTTATTCCCACATGAGCAGGCATTAGCTGTCATTGTTGATCTCATTCCTTGGTTTGCTGACTTTGCTATTTTTCTTATCAGCGAAGTGATGCCTGAAGGGTTGACATTCCAACAAAGGAAGAATTTCCTACATGATGTGGGATTTCTGGGAGGAACCATATTTATACAGGGTGTGTGATAACAACATCATTAGGCGATGTATCCCTGAGGCTGAGATGTTGAATATCATAGAAGCCTGTCAATCCTCTCCGGCAAGTGGTCATCATGGGGGTGGAAGGATTGCCCACAAGGTACTCCTGAGTGGGTACTACTATACTACAATCCATTATGACTCAATTTATTTGGTGAAGGGTTGTGATGTGTGTCAGAGGCAAGGAACCATTTGTCGTCAGCATAAATTACCAATGGCACCTATTTTGGAGGTAGAATTGTTTGATATATGGGGAATTGATTTCATGGGACCATTTATGAGCTCATATGAGCAAAATTATATCCTGGTAGCAGTAGACTATGTGTCAAACTGGGGTAAGGTAGTTGCTCGGCCTAAAAATGATGGCAAAAATGTTGTTTTTTTTTTTTTATTTGAACGACCCTTGGTGGGGTCAGGGGCTTAGCAACACCCCCAGGCCTTAGCATAAATATAAATCAAAAAGGTACAAGGAGGGGGACATAAACCTTACCTCCAAGCCTAGGTGGTTCCGAGGTCGACTGACCAACAATGGCTAGTCAACTCTTTCCCATACTAAACAAAGAAGAAACCTAGAACTAAGCACCTAATGAGAGGACTCCTCTCAATACAGAGATACTAGGAAAACATAAATAAGGGAGACTCTCCCCTTACAAGGAAAGACTATATAAAGAAACCTAGTCAAATTACAAAACCTATCTATGGTAAGGTATCAATGACTAGGATATCGCCAAGGGTAACTAAGAGAATTTCAAGGTGGTTTTTTAATTCTTTTCAATCTCTTCCTTCTAAAACTTTGGACTCCCATTTTCTCTAGAATATAGCTACCCCGAATTGCATTTGGCAGTTGGTTGCAAGTATAGTATTGTTGGATGATATCAAGTCTGTGGCTCTGTTTGGAAAGAAAATCTGCTGTGTTGTTGGCTTCTCTGTACGTATGGGTACATTGGAAGAATTCACATTGATTCACGAGCATATGTATCTCCTGTAAAATTCTCAGAACTTCCAGGAGGAATAGAAGTCTTCAATAACCACCGATTAAAAGGTCCGAATCCACTTCAAGTATGATGTTCTTGTAACCATGTTGTATGCACCGATTTAAATCAGAATCGCACTTGATTTCTGCACAGTTGTTAGTCCCTTCTCCAAGAGGTATCGCAAAGGCAAATATTATATCTCCCACCTCATTTCTTAGGATACCCCCCCTCCAATCTTCCCTGGATTGTGCAATGCACTACCATCAGTGTTGAGCTTATACCTATTAGTGGGGGGATTCTTCCAAATTATTAAAGTGACTTTAACCTCATGTTTACATTTTTCAATCATATCAATCACTTCTGTCCACTTTATAGGCCACTAGATGTAAGGGAAAACTGAGTTGAGAAGATAAAGGATGTCCTTGAGGACCATGTACTTGACTCTGCTGATGTTGGATTTCTTATCCCCATATTTTGCTGAGCATCTGTTCTTCCATAAGTTCCAACAGATTACTATGGGAACTGCTTGGATAAGAGTCTTGTGAGCTTCATTTTTTCCTTGTATCTCCCCCAAATTTAGTAATCTGCTGGTTAAGGAAGCCTGCTGGAAATTAACTCCCATAGCACCTGTAAAGTAATTCCAGATATGTGCGGCAAATTGTCCTCCATTGAAGATGTGATCAACATCATCCCACCCTTGATTGATACAGCAGAAACACTTCATAGGCTCCACTCCAAATATTGCAAGGTTTTCATTGGTTGGTAGTTTATTTCTTAAGGCCCTCCATAAGAGAAAAGACATCTTGAAAGGTATGTTCTTAGCCCAAAGCTGGCTGCTAATCCCTTCGAGATTTTTCCTGTGTCTGCAGATTTCCCAGGCTGAAGACAGGAGAATTTTCCAGTCTCAGTAAGCTTCCAGATATCTGTATCTTTCACTCCCTGTTGGTACTGGAATTTGGTGCTCAGTATGTGTGGAATGAGCAGTGGTGGAACCTGCTGTCTCAACTTCCTCTCATTCCATTTCCCATTAATAAGAAAGTGTGCAATGGTGGCATTGTTCAAGATGGAGATATTAGTTGTATAGTAAGCAAGGGCACCTTTTCCTAGCCAATCATCCCACAAAAAGGAGCAATTTCCAGAATTAATCTTCCAGGTGATATTTTCCTCCACTATACTCTTGTTCTTCATCATATACCTCCACATTAAAGATTGACCTGTATGAATTTTCTTTGCAACAGGATTGGCTCTCTGGCAATATTTTGGCAAAAATGTTGTTGGTTACTGAAGAAGAACATATTTTCAACTTTGGCACACCTAGAGCGATTATCAGCGATGGAGGCTCACATATCTGTAATAAAGTGTTTACTGCACTTTCGGCCAAATATGGTGTTAAACAACACAAGGTGGCAACACCGTATCATCCACAAACAAGTGGTTAAGTCGAGGTATCGAATGGGGAGATCAAAGCAATATTGGCAAAGATAGTGAATGCCAATAGAACAGATTGGGCAAGAAAATTGGATGATGCTCTATGGGCATATTGGACAGCTTTCAAGACACCCGTTGGTATGTCTCCATATCAGTTGGTGTTTGGAAAGGCATGTCATTTGCCTATCGAGCTGGAGCATAACTCACTTTGGGCACTAAAAAAGTTGAACCTCAGTTGGATTGAAGCAGCGAACCTGAGACTGGATCAGATAAATGAAATGGATGAATTTCATTTGAGGGCTTATGAGAGGTCTACACTGTCTAAGGAAAGGATGAAGATGTATCATAATAAGCACATTGAGAAAAGGACTTCCAATCCTGGTGACTTAGTGCTCTTTTCAACTCCATGCTTCGTCTATTTCCTGGGAAATTAAGACCTAAATGGTCTGGCCCATTCAAGGTAACTCAGGTATTTCAGTCAGGTGCGATAGAACTAAGGTTTTTTATTGATGGTTAGTGAGTATTGGGTTGACCTGGGTTCAGCTCGAGAGAGTGAATCCTAAACCTAATCCCTCACATTCAGCTTGAGAGAGTGAATGTACTAAGGTGTGGGCTGCTCGTATTTTGTATGCTTGTTGATGTTCGAGAGAAATAAACTTGATTCAAGTTAAACTGTTCGAGAGAAAGTTTATCTCCTCTATAGCCTAGTTTACTCACTAATATTTAGCTATTTTCTAATCGTTGCAATCACCCATTTTCTATATTAGCCTAAAAGCAAATCACATCCCAAGAACTTATCTCATTATTTGTTAAGTTTTATTATTTACCATTGTTTGTAGTTGATAATCTAAACCAAAACCCCCTATTTGACATTCTTGTCACCCCCTGATTTGAATGATGTTTTTATTCAATAACTTTTATTCTTATAACTTATTTGAACATGTTCATACTTCCCAATTGAATCTTATACAAATACCACTCCTTGTGGGATATACTAACTAACGATTGCTGACGCTTAGAATTGGATGAAGTTTCCTTAAAATGTTAATCAAAATGGCGCCGCTACCGGGGAGTGGTGTTGTTTGAAATTCTTTTGGTGAAGTTGAATTTTGTTCTTTTTAGTCATAGTTGAATCTACTTACTTTTAGTGTTGGTTTTTGTGTTGTTGTTTTAATGCAGAGGAAATGAGTGTCAATAGAAGCAGTGGTAGCCAATTGGGCCACGAAGATGACATTAGAAACCTCTATGATGTCAATGAACCGAATGTACATGACCCAAACTTAGTGGGTGGAGTTGGTGCCATTCGCTTGCCTCTGGCTAAAGGGAATGATGAGTTCCACATTACAAGCACCATGTTGTAGCTCTTGCAATTGAAAGGTTTGTTAGGTGGGTTGGCTCATGAGAATCCCCAGGAGCATATAACGAACTTTGTTGATGTTTACGGGCGTTCTCCTTTAAGAACATTTCTCAAGAGTCGGTCCGGTTGAGGTTGTTCCCATTTTCTCTAATGGGAGAAGAATGTAACTGGTTGGCTGAATTACTAAGAGGTTCCATCACCTCGTGGGAAGAGCTTGTCACTGCATTCCAAGTGCGATTTTTCCCTCATTTGAAGATGATAACACTTAGGGATAGTATCCAAAGCTTCAAGAGTTTGGAGGGTGAGCCAATCCATAAGACTTGGCTAAGATTTAAGAAGTTGGTGCTGCAATGTCAAACTCATGGTTTGCCCGACAACATTTTGCTACAATACTTTTACCGAAGCCTTGATTCGGTAAACAAGGGAGTAGCTGATCAACTTTCTCCGAGAGGTCTGATGCAACAACCTTACGTTATAGCAGCCCAACTTTTAGACGGTATGACCAAAATTAACCGAGCATGGTACACCCGTGAAGATCAGGTCTCACCTCTAATTTTTAAATTGACAAAGGAGCAGCTTGAGAAAGATCAAGAGAGGGACCAAAACATGGCAAAGATGATGACCCAACTCGTCATTTTAGCCAAGAATGTCAGGGGAGCTGGTGCTAGAAGTGTAAATGTTGTGGGTTTTGGGTGTGTAAACCCTGATGAGGCCAAGTTTGAAACGTTGTACAATGAGGAAGTGAACTTCCTAGCCAACCAAGGAGGAGGTTATCATGCAAACTACCCAAGGCAGGGTGGTAACAAAGGTTGAAATAGGGATGAGGGCTGGAGAGATCATGATAGAGAGTGGAGCTATTGTAAACCCACTTGGAAGGAAAGAGATGGGGAGAAGGATAGGTATGTTCATCCCCACGAGCGTCAAAAGCCCAAAGATTCTGAGGGTGGCCCGACTGAGGATATGCTTTCTCATATTCTCTACAAGGTTAAATGGTCCGATAAAATTTTGAAAGAGATGAAGGAAGAGGTATCGACCCTTAACCAGATGGTGACCTCTCATTCCGTCTCTATCAAGCAGTTGGAGACCCAAATGGGTCAAATTTAGTCTCATTTAAACCTGAGACAATAAGAGGGGTTTCCTAGTGATACCATGATGAATTCCAATAATGAAGTTTGAGTTGGGACTTGCGACGTGCCATGACATTAACTAAGGTGCTGCTTGGGAGGCAACCCATGTTTTTTTTATTGCTTTATTTTTGTTATTGGAATAATCGTGTGTTGATTGTGCAAGTAAAAAAATGTAATGTGTTTGAAACATGTAGTTTGGTGAGCCAAAATTCCAGTTAGCGACTCACCGAAGAGGTCGGCGAGCTTGTCGGCTCAAGAAAATATTAGGTTAGAGTCTCTAAGGCTCGGTGGTCCCAAGGACTAGTCGGCGAGCCCAACTTTGTCTGCGGCTTGGACCTCCAAGTTAGTTGGAGGTCATACTAAACTCAGTGAGGTAAATAACCACTCGGCGTGTCGTCGGGTAGTTCGGCGAAAAAAGATAGTATTGCCGAAAGGGACCGAACTGGACGGTTTTTGAAAGGCCAAAGGTTTAAAATTTCAAAGTCTTTCACATTCCGTCACTTTTTAACTTCATACAATCACACCCGCACTATATATTTCCAATATTTTTGCATTTTATTGGTTTTTAGTCGTTGATTTTGTGTACGGAGTTAGATACTTTGCTGCCTAGCTTTACAGATTCATATATTCGGCATTAAAGATTGGTTCTCCAAACCCCAAACCCGTAAATAGTGGTTGAAATCAAATACTCTATTATAAATTATGTTGATGTATGTTGGGCCTCTCTGAATTCGTATGTTTTAGATTTGATATCATGCCTTAATTGCCTATGTGGTTGATTTCCTGAATTTCATTCTTTAAAATTTATCGTAATTTTGTGAGTTGTGCATAATTGGTGTTGAGTCTTGTTGGGTGAAGTCTGAGTAACCCAAATTGTGCTAAATGAAGTGTTTTTCCCAATGATGGAGCGTTGGATGTCAGTCTTAAGGGCTAAAGTTGTCAAATGGCCAATTTTGACAAAAGCGATGGAAGTTTGAGTACCCTAGTGGCATGGGTCTTATGGGTCTGGGCTTAATTGAAGATGTGTATAGTTTTATTTTGTTTTCGGGGGCTGCGGGGTTGATTTTGGAAGTCGAGGTTGAAAATAGGCATGTTGGGCGATTTGACGAGCTGGGTCGAGCTCGCTAAACCACTCGGTGGTTCGCCAAAATTCCCCTTGATCATCTTTAATTTCATGCTTTTGTTAAGTTTGGTTCTATACCTTTCGGTGAGAAGCCTGAGATCGCCTAAAGTCTTTTTTTATCACCCTTTTTGTGCCCCTAACCCTTAAAATGCACTGTACCTTTCGGTGAGCTTGTTTGTTCCTGCCGAATGAGGTCACCGATTCTTTTAACGGCCCCTCCCATCGCCAACACGCCATTTTTCTGGGAATTTTTTGTGCCAGTTCTTTTGGCGAGCCCGATCTGGCTAGATAAAATGATTCGGCGAGTCTTTCTGCAGTTTATTTTCTTCATTTTTCTTGAAGCGTTCTAACTTAATTTGGTGTGTTTTGCAGAAATGGCTAGAACTAACCTAGATATGTCGCCCCAAAAAAAGAGTACGGGGCATAGTAATTAATGAGGGGCAGCTAACCCTCCTAAAAAGGGAAAAATGGGACCTCCCAAGGGAGGAAAAGGCAAGGGCAAGGCGCCCGAAGCTGAGAGACCGGAGCACGACTCCGACGGTGATGAAGATTCATTTACCTCTCAGGTCTCACTCTCCGAGCCTGATGATGACCAGCCTCTACAGTCTCGGCGAGCAGAAATTCATTCTAGGTCTCGCCAAGATTTGTCTAGAGTTCTAGAGGCCATTCCTACTGCTGTTGATACAGTGCCAACTCCGACACCGACTATGGTTTTAGCACCACAAGTTTAGGGTCCTCCTGCTCGACTACTCAACCGGCTAAAGGCCGAGAGATTGAGGACGATTCTCGAGGAGAAGTTGTTATCTACAAAGGGTTTAGTGGGCATATATTCCACTGTGAGGGACACTCTCTAGTTTCACAGGTTCGAGCAGTTTACCAGGCCCCAAGGCTCCTATATTCCTACATAGGTTCAGGAGTTTTACACAGCGTACAGTGACCTAGTACCTAAGGGCAAGAAGGTAGAATTTGACTGTGATGACATCAATGCAGTTTTGGAGTGCACCAACAACATCTCAAATGACTATCAATACATGATCAAGCCAACTCATTAGAGACTCTGAAAAAGTGGTTGGCCCCTATGATATCTGATGGCACTCCTCGGTGGTTGGAGGTAGGAGCTGCAATAGAGAAGAAGGAGCTCAATGTAGCAGCGAGGTACTGGTTTGGCTTTATCAGCAACACTATCATGCTATCCCAAAATGAGTCTATTCTCCACCACATGAAGACAGCCTATCTTGATTGCATTATTGACAGGTGCAGTCTTAACTTGGGTATGATTGTTGGCCAAGAGATGGCCATGAGGGTTAGGCAGCGCCAAACGTCTCTACCTTTTTTGGTGTTGATCTCTGAGTTGTGTAGACGAGCACGCGTACCCTTTGATGCGAAGAAGAATGTGGAAGTGATTCCCACATCTTCTACCAACATTTGGTGGATTGAGGCTGAGTATCTAAAGGATGAGGCTGAAAAGAAGAAGGCAGCCCCGGTGGACACCTCCCCAATAGTTGATACTGATACATTACCTTTAAAGGCAATGTTTTCTACTCTGCCCCTGGCCTTCAGGTATATCTAGTGTTGTTCCTTCTATGAATCCTAGCCCCTCTACAGTTCACATGCCTCCTAGGTGTGCTACTGTTGTTGCTACTCTCCGACCCGACTCACCCAGGCTGCATTACTACAGATGGGGCAGCTAGCCCATTCTGTGGATAGGCGTGCCTCAGGCTTAAGGCCATAGTTCCTTGGATGATAGAGAGAGCCCTTACTACTGCTGTGATACCCTTTAGTGCGTCTATTGACGCCTTTGCGGCAAGGATAACGACGTGTAAGCGAGGCCTGGGGGCCACTGATGAGGTGATGGCCTAAAAGGCTGCAATTACTGAGCTGAGAAAGGACATGGAACAGCTGAAGTCCACAGATATGTCCATGATTTTTGGGACTGTGGAGATCCCCGACATGCCAGCTAATATGGATATGCCTCCGACTACCACTAGAGATGAGGTCCGAGTTGAGCAGGTGGCTGCTGCTAAGTTCGAGGCTGAGACTAATGAAGAGCAGCTTGGTGTCGATGGGAATGCTACTTATGAGGGCCTTAGGGAGATCGAGGAGGCTATGGTAGATTCAATCATGCAGATTTCATTGGCAGACATCACCTGACTAGATCTAGTGTTGCTACTACCCCGAGCACTGATGCCCAGGACCAGAGTGCTACACCGGGCACTGATGCACTGACAGATAGATCGACTGTGTAGATAGGACTTCTTATTTACCTCCCTTTCTGTCGTTTTTATTAACTTGTTATTACTATTTTGTTGCATTTGAGGGCACTTGCATTTTCATTTGTGGTGGGGTGAGGTATTTCTATACCTACCTCGTGTGACTACTTTTTGTATATATTGGGTTTTTGTGCTATAAATTGTGTTGTTGATTTCCATTTTGTGGATGTTTGAGCTTATGGCTCCTTCTTTTGAATGTAAATGGTTTTTGATCCTTTCTAAAAAAAATTTTGGCCACCCCTTGTGTGTGATTGTGGTTGTTCTCATGCAAATTTGAGTATCGGTTATAATCAATACCGATGACTTGAATAGTGCTCTTGTCGAAGAAAAATAAATGCGCAGCTACGATGAGGCCAAATGAAGTTGCATAGACAATATATGGACTTTTTGCATCTTATTGTGACTAGACGATTATCGAATGAGTCTTTTGTAATGAACATTGCACACTAGCGAAAGTGTGGAGTCTTGTTTGATATTGGTGCCAATGCCTTGTGTGATGAGCTTACCGTGAACCTTGTGCGATGACACCTAGAATTTGCCCCATTGGTTCGGTTGACTAAGTGATGCAAGCTCTTGGAATGATCTTAGGCAAAAATTTTGAAGAGTGAAACAAATAGACAATATACCTCTTTTTTGGCCAACCTTGTGAATGTGTGAACTTTTATTGAAACCCTTTTGAGCCTTATCCTTTTCTTGTAGGAAACTTGCTGAAATTTGTAACCCCTCTTTATCCATTCACCCATAATCCTCATGAAGTGTGGTTTTTTGGAATAACCAACTTAGGCCAAAAGCCTAAGTTAGGGGTTTGGTGAAAAGAGAATGTAAACCAAGAAGTGTGAAGAAGGCCCCCTTGATCCATAGTTTTGAAAAAGATGGAACCCCTCCATACAAAAAAAAAAAAGAAGAAGAATGAAAAACAAAAAGAATGAAAAAGTTGTGAAATAAAAGTTGTGAAAGTTACTAAAGAAATGTGGTGTTCGGTATTCCATTTGAAGTGAATAATGGGGTGACTTTTGAGCACAAGTGAAAATGTTGAAGATAAGGAAAGAAAGTAATGTTCATACCGCATTTCATGAGTATAGCAGCCACTCAGCTTAAATGACCAATACCTTTACACTCAGCCCCGTTACAAGCCTTGAAAAGACCTTTTTTATCTTGAGTGAGCAATAGTGAATGTTGGTTGGAAAATAAGGGCAAACCTATGGATAAAGTCATGCATGTGTTCAACTTTGTGAGTGTGAGAGTTGTATGTGATTCCAGAACTATAATTTTTGAAAAATAGTTTGTGAATATGGAATCATTCTTGGTGTTAGGGCATTTGATTACCTTTATTGACCTTGAACTTGCATTTGAAGCAACTAGGAAGAACTTGAGAATCTTTGATGATGGTGAATTACAACATGAATTTTTGAGTGCATAGTTGATCCTATCATGAGTAAGTTGAGTCTTGTTGTGTGCATTCATGATTGAGTCTTCTCTAGCACTGTTTGAGACATCCTTTTTGAACTACTGAACTTGAGTTTTACTTAAGGACAAGAAAAAGTTTAAGTTGGGGGTGTTGATGAGTCTGAGATTTGGGCTCATTCAGGGATTTGTTTTATGTAGAATTAGTGTCCTTAAATACTTAGTTTGTGCCAATAACTGATGTACAACCCTTGATTTTCAGGTATATGGATTGAGGAACAAAGCAAGGAAACCAACAAGTAAAAGGGAACAAAGTAGGCTGAAAGGATGAAGAAAGGCAGCCTGATGATCACCAAGATCACTCGGCGAATCACCGAGTGGCTATTTGACCTCCTAAAGTTCCAGTGTGCCAAGCCCTTGGGGAAAAAATCAAGTTGGTGACGGGAAGGAGCAGTTAGCGGATCTTCGAGTAGTTCCGCGATGTAGTGCTGGATCGCCCAAAGTTATAGACCTTGAGGATGCTGAATGCCAAGGCAGAAACGAGATGAAAGTGACCAAAGGGCGGCTCACCGAGTGGTTCGGCAAGCCCAACTTACTTCACTGAGTGACTCTTCGTATCACATTTTTGATGACTATAAATACATTTTTGAACATTTAGTTTAGTATGTAATATCATAATATCTTATCATAGCTCATATTCTTAGCACTGAGACAAGTTTTCTCTAGTTTTTCCTAAGCTTTGAAGAATTGAAGTTTTTCACTTTTGAGAAATTGGAAGTGGGTCTTTGAGATTCTTCAAATTGGAGCATTGTAAGGACGAATCTACTCTTACCCAGTTGATGGATAACCAATTTGGTAACAGTTTTTACCTTTTTATGTTGTCTAGCTAAAACCCCAATTTATAGGGTGTGATTATGTGATTATGGGCTGATTTAGTTTATGGGTATTGCTAATTGTTAGTTTAAATGCTATTTAGAAGTGAATTTAATCATTAATTGCGGTTTAATTTAAGAATTGTAGTTGCAAATGCAGTTCTAACTTTGTGTTCTTGTCTTGCTCGAAAGAGAGGGTTTAGAACAAAGGTGTATGATTGATGGTCAGTGGGTATTGGGTTGAATTGGGTTCAGCTCGAGAGAGTGAATCCTAAACTCAATCCCTCACATTCATCTCGAGAAAGTAAATGGACTAAGGTGTGGGGTGCTCTTATTTTGCATGCTTGTTGATGTTCGAGAGAAATCAACTTGATTCGGGGTAAATTGTTCGAGATAATGTTTATCTCCTATATAGCCTAGCTTACTCACTAATATTTAGCTATTTTCTAATAGTTGCAATCACCCATTTGTTTATATTAGCCTATAATATATTTACATCGCAAGAACCCGTCTCATTATTTGTTAAGTTTTATTGTTTACCACTATTTGTAGTTGATAATCAAAACAAAAATGCCCCATTTGAAATTTGTGTCACCCCGTGATTTGAATGATGTTTTTATTCGACAAGTTTTATTCCTAGGACTGATTTGAACATGTTCATACTTCCCAATTGAATCTTATACTTGTACCGCTCCCTATGGGATTCGACCCCAACTCATTTGGTTGGGTTATATACTGACTAACGATCGTTGATGCTTAGAATTGGATGAAGTATCCTTGAAACGTTAATTAGAACTCTAAGGCACAAAGTAAAAATACTCGATTGATCAGGAGTAATGTGCATGTTTCAAAGAAAAATGGTAGTATATACAAAAAAGAAAAAGAAAAACAAAAGAAAAATAAAAAGTAAAAAAATTTAAAAAAATTTAAATAAATAAATGGTGTGGCTACTAGGATGTACCAAAATGAGAAAGAATGGAATCGCTCAAATAAAGTTGTGAGCAAATTAAAATTTTGAGAAGCAAGGTAAAATTTGTCACTCACAAAACCATAAATTCCATTCCCTAGCCCGAGCCTATGTTACAAGCTGATAAATTCCTACAGTGATCCTATTCGAGCTGCTTGAAAGGGCAAGCGTAGAAAACAAGGGCAAGCCTATATTCTTTTGTTCCTAGTGTTAGAAGTTCTTTGTGAGTGTTAGAGTAGTAATTAGTCCTAACTATCCTGTGCGACGTACTTCTTTGGTGTGAGGACACTATGTTTAAATTTGATAGTTAAATTGTGTTGGCTGATAATGTACACGAGCATAAGCATTGTTGATTGTGAGTAATGGGATGTTATACATTGATCCTTGTATGTTAGATAGATTGTTTTAGATACAAGTTGTGGCCGAGTTAGCTGTTGCATGTGAGTGAGAGGATTTGGGTAGTTGAGATTCAAATATTATTTTTTCATCATCACTTGAGGTCAAGTAATGGTTCTAAGTTGAGGGTGTTGATGTGCCGTGAAATCTTGGCACATTTGATGCTCAAAACTAAGGATTATTGCTAGAATTGAGTGTATTTATGTTGATATGATGTGCTTTGTATTGTTTGAATAGGTAAAACACGTGGACGCGGAAGATAGAAAGAAAAAGAAGAAAATCATTCTTAAATAAGCACCATGGAGCCGCAGACGACCCGTGGTCTCATCCACGATCCATCCTGAAGCTCGTGAAGAAGGTCAAGTAGGAAGGTTGTAAGGAGCGAAAGTTTGATTATGCATAAGTAAACCCCACAGAAACCCAAACGGGTCGTAGTCTTCATGACGGCTCGTGCTGCAGCTAGTGAAGGTGAACCTCTGGGAAGGCCTCGAGGAGTTATGTTTTGGTTTGGCCAAGTAAAGACCACGAACACCTAGACGGGCCGTGGTTCTCATGACGGCTCGTGCAGCAGCTCGTGAAGGACACAAGAAGAAAAACAGGGCCTTACACTGTCTAAGTGTGAGACAACGGAATGCCTCACAGGCCGTGAAGATCATAATAAACCGTTGTTCCGTCCGTATAACACACCGACATTTCAGTCCTACTTCGACTAGGACTATTGTTTGACAGACTATTTGAATTTATTAGGTTGTATTTTTGAATTATCTTGACATATTAGGAACGAGAGATTACTTTCCTATCATTCTTTACTTTGTGTTTTATTGATTAACATTGGATTGAGACTTGGAGTTTGACTTGGTTTTTGAATATCAAATGTTCTTTGAATTTGCAAATCTTCGTAAGTGATTTCTCTTAATGTATTCAATACTTATTTTTGCTTATTCAATTTAAAACATGAGTGGCTAAACACCACAACTAGGGTTAGGGGAATTATGATAGAAATCTAAGTGTAGATTCATAAAATGAGTAGAGTGTGATTAATATTTGCAAAACATAATTCAACTTTTGTTATTAATTCTTTCTAATAAGTGCTCACATTAGAACTTTCCTGTACCTATCAATTGTTTGAGAGAAAATCGGCAGTTAGGAAAAAATTGAATGAATCTATTGATTTGGAGTGAAAATTTGAGTTCGAGACAAGAGTATTTTGACACAAAAATATGCGAGGGTAAAATCTGATAACACTCTAAGACCGTAAGGATTCGAGTGGGAGTTCTCTAACAAGACTTAGAAGTGTTAGATACATTTAGCTCACTTGTAGTTTGCAAATAATAAATCATCTAAAACTTGTTCACGGATCAACACTGGATATAATGTCATGGGAAACACAAACCCGGTTTCATTCATTTATCATCAAAACCTTGAAGTTAAAACTTTGTTACTTGTGTTAATCTAGATATAATAACAATATTGGTTACTTGAACCTTATAACCAGACCCATTTTACATTTCGTAATTTCTTTCTTTAGGAAATAATAACAATGAATAAAAGCGATAGTGAAACTATTTCTCTAAGTAAATTCTCTGTGGGATCGACCTTAACTCACGTTGAGTTCTATAAATTGACTTTGTCCATTTATACTTGTTAACTGAAGTGTAAGTTTGGACGTATCAGATATGCCGAGGTTTTTCAGCCCTTTAACATTTAAAACATAGAAACTTTATGTGGTTTTAAGTATGTTTATGTAAATATGATGTATGTTTTTGTGTTTGTATAGGAAAATAGGTCCAGAAGTAAAGGAGTAGAAATAGTGAAAACATGAGCCAAATACCCCTTGGACAGGGTTAAGTATTAATCGTGGTGTCATTGTACAAGTTGTACTCAAGGTCATGATAAAATTTAGAGAGTATTAACTCAAAGTTCATCTAGTATGTGCCAATGCATGAGCCAACCATCAATGTACGAGCGGTAGTGAGCATTCATGGAAAACTTCTAAGGTTTGGTGATTGTTGACTGAAGCGGTACATGTCATTGTACGAGGTATACTTTCAAAGTACAATGGGTAATAAGAAAATCATAGACCACTTCAAGGAGTACCCAATATTGTTACCAGGGTTCATGAGTGGAGGTACGAACCATACCCAGTAGGCGTAGAAAGGGGTCTCAATGAAGGACAAATCTTACCACAACCCATACTAGAAGTCATAGGTCCAAGTCACAGGACATGAATTTACTCGTAGGTACTAAAGGATGACTTTGACTACTAAAAATCATTAGTTTACCAGAGTTTACCATGAGCCGTACTGACTCACTATGAGTCATACAATGCTAAAATGGCTGGTTCCCTAGCTCGTTTTGAATATGATTTGTGTTTCTATAAATTATTTTCCTAGATTTCTTTTATTAGGTTACACACTGTATTTTGAGAAGTCAAATTAGGAAATTGATTTTTACCATAATTCAGTTGATTTTTCAAGCAATTCAACAATTTGATTCTTGAATGTTGTTTTAACATTGATAATTCAAGTTTCCTGATTTCGGTTATTCTTCTTGTAGGCTCATAATTACATTTTTGGGATAAGGCATAAGTACCTGCTGAATTATACTTGCAATCGTAGCGACACATATAATCATAACTAGGGTCCTATTACCCTTCTACACTATTTTACAGAATAAATACACCCAAAATGCTTACATGGCAAAAGTACACTCTTTGGTAGACAAGTGAGAAGCGAAAAAATGAGAACTTTTATCAATATTTGACACGTGTCCATTTTTAATTGATCAATTTAAATATAATAAGTACACATATATAATGACCCTCCAGGTCATTTTATCCATTTGGGGTGTTTTCACTCTTTAGGAGTTTTGCTATAGCAGCCTCCAGTCATTTATGACATGCTGGGACTGATAGTTTGGTCCCCTGGCTATTTGTTTGGTTTTTATGAAAGGTTTTGTGTTTTGGAGATTTTGAAGCTTAGATATTTGACTTTGGTTAAATATTTTAAGCAAAAGACCACATAATGCAATTTTGATGGTTCCATTACCTTTGGGCTTCTGGGCTCCTTCCGAGCAACGTGGATTTTAGTTAAAATGGTACTATGTGTTGTGTGACAATTTTTTTGTTGAGAAGACTGTGATAGAAGTTTTGATGATTTCATTGAGTCTGAAATGTTGAATTTGGTGGGGTGGAATAGTCTGTTTGTATTTACAAGGTCCCAAATGAATCTGGAGCACCCAAACAAACACTGAAGACTTGGATGGTTTTTGGCTTCGCTGGTTCTAGGAGAAAAACCTCATCACTATTGCGACCCATGGGTCTCGCGATAGCAATGAATAATTTTCAGGCCTTTAAATATGTAACACCTCGAAATCAAGAAAGGATAGAAAGGGGTGAAGAGGAAAACTCACAAGCGAAAAATGAACCATGAAACCCTCCAAGAGCCCAAAACGGACCGTGTAAGGGACTGTGATCCGTAAGATGGCTCATGGTAAGTCCCGAGTACTTGTTGTGCAGGCGTCTCTCCCACGAAGGCCTAGACAATTTGTGGAGAGGTTGACAGGTTGTTATGAAGGTTGCAGGTGGTAATCAGTAAGGGACCTTCTCCCCTGGCCACTAATCAAGGACCATGGACGGCTAGACAATTTGTGGTGCCTATGATGGGCAGTGAAGGCCATCGTCAAGTGTGTCCGTCAGATTTTAAGTCTGGGGCTTTTGGATATTTTCCTAATTATTTTAATTTAATACCATGTCATTTTACCCTTTACCCAAAGCCCAATATAAAGGTTTTTACGTCAAAATCATCAAACTCAAGTAATTTTCTCAATTTCCCAAAAGAAAAACAAGTCCATTCTCCCTCAAATATTTTTCTCTCTAGAAGAATGAGAAAGAGTCAACTTAGGGTATCAAGATCAAGTCTCCAATTTAGAATTGCATGTAGGCTTTAAACTCTAAGGTTGATAGTCTTTTTCTATGGAGCCCTTTCCTCCATAGAGTTCCGAAATTCCCAATTTTGAAGTTAGAAATTCCCAATTGAATTTAGGGTTTTCTTCTATGTTATGGATTCTTTTCAGTGTTGATATAATTGATTGTTTTATGATCTATTAAGCATGAGTTAAGATAATTCCATGTTTTTAAAATGAATCCCCATGAACCCACGCTTATCCCATGTTTTCTAGATTATGATGATTGAAAGTGCGTTTTAACTTTTGAAAGAGAATTTTATGAAGATATGCATGTTCTTATAAAATTGATGAAATATTTTGCTTTGAGAGTAAAACATAAATGATGATGTTGTTGTTGATTGTTGTGAAAGAATTTGTCACATAATTACTCAATATATGAATGTAAAAGGTTTTCTCACATAAAATATTCTAAGGTTGAAAGGCCTTCTCACCTAAAACAAATCAAAGTTAAGGAGCTATTCAAATGATGAGGTAAGAGGCGATTACCCATGTCCTCTAATGTTAATACAAAAGACAATTACCCATGTCCTCATAGTAATAGACAAGAGGCAATTTCCCATGTACCTTAAAGCTAAGATGAATATGATTGATGACTATTCCATGGGAATTAAACTTAGTACCGAGTGGACAAGTGGCGATTACCCGTGTCTCATAAACTATGTGCCAACATAGGTTGTGTAGATAGACATTAACTAGTGGATCAACATAAGCTAGAAGTTTATGGTTCTTAACTTGGCAAGTGAGAACAGCTCTTTTCGCTGTGGGATAAGCATTAGATTCCATGTAATATCTCACATGTCCTCTATGTCGGTTAAAGGCTAATTTCCAACAACAAGTACAATAATGAACTAAGGTTTATCCAAGAAGTATATTCACAAGTGTTTCAAACATGAGTTTTACTTGAACTTGACCATGCTTATTATCTGTTTTCTAACCTCTTATTATGGTTTTAACTTGGTCTTTGCATGAAATGAAAGGTCCTTTTTAGCATGATTCTTACACCTCTATTCATTGTTATCATACTTGGTACCATTTTGTACTAACAAATACTCTTGCCCACATTGTTTCTCAAATGTAGGGTCTGACACTCCATTTTTGCATCCGCGTGCCTAGAGTTCACTTAGTCGATATTGAAGATTGGTGAGTCCTCATGCTTTGAGGACCGAGCCTTTATTTCATTTATTCTTTACATTTCTAGTTTTGTATGTGATGTACAGGTTACGTCCCGATCACTCTTGATGTACAAGATGGCTTTAAGACTATGTTAGAATTCTGTTACATTTTATAAAGTCTTATGTTTTGAAATTTGCCTTTTAAAATCTATTGATTTTCTATTATCGTGTTTCATGTATGATAAGTGTCTTGTGTAGGGCCTCTCGAGGTCGTATACGCCATGTTACGCCTAGGGTATACTTTGGTTCGTGACAAACTTGTTTTCAGAGAAAAAGGTTTGGAAAGGTCCTAGGAAGTCTAATAAGCCATGTCGAATAGAGTCTTGTTCGTGAGTTTGTAGCGCGCCACAATTATGTAAGGAGGCTATAAGATGTTTAGAAGACTTCACTTTTTTCATTACTCAAACTCATGCGATAGAGTTTAATTCTATAATGTCTCTCGCATAATCATTATCTGATGCTCTATAGGATATGGTCACTTGAAGGGCATATGCTAGAAGGAATGCGGGAGAAAGTGTGGAACAAGGAGCTCTAAAGTTCCAATCGACCCTTTGGCCGAGTAAGTGACCAATGTAGATTTTAGTGCAGCTTTTCATGTGTTGGCTCAAGCCAATAGGGAGGTTGTGTTCCCCGTCAACCCAAATGTGGTTATGGCGGCATCTAGAGTGAGGTATTTAGCTAGAATAAATTCTTTGGAGTTTTGAGGTTCTAGGGTTCAGGAAGATCCTCAAGAATTCATTGATGAGGTGTACAAGGTGTTGATGATCATGGGAGTGACATCGGTGGAAAAGATGGAATTGGCCGCTTATCAACTTAAGGGTGTTGCTCAAATATGGTTAAACCAATGGAAAGATGAGAGGGTGGAAGATGTGAGTCCTCTTGATTGGGAAAAGTTCAAGGTTTTTTCTTTCATAGGTTCTTTTCCCTTGAGATGAGGGAGGAATAGGTTCTTAAATTCATCAATCTTCGTCAAGGTAACATGACTGTGAAGGAAAATTCTTTGAAGTTCACACATTTGTCTCGATATGCTCCTACTATGGTTGCCGACCCTAGGACCAGAATGAGTAACTTTGTTTTAGGTGCATCCGAAATGTTGGCTAATGATTGCCGTACCACCATGCTTATCTATGATATGGACATTTCTCATGTTATGGTTCATGCTCAACAAATTGAAGAGGAGAAAATTAGGGAAAGATCTAGGGAAACAACAAAGGCAAAGACCGGTGATGATAACTCTCACATTCAAGGTACAATGGACATGGTCTTTCTAAATTCCGACAAAGGTCTTCCGGTCAAGGTAACTCGAATTCTCCTCTTATGTTCAACAAAGATATCGTGTCAAACCCTAAACCCCAAGGAGGGAATGACGGTGGATCTTCATTGTCTACTTGTGCTAAGTGTGGATGAAAGCATGATGATAAATGTCTACCCGGTTCTAATGCATGCTTTGTTTGTGGCAACACGGATCATAAGATAAGCGATTGTTCCTCAGTTGCTAAGAATGAAGGAGATAATCATCAACCAGCTCAACCTTACCGTTCATCAGGTTTTAGTGGAAGTCAGAAGCAAAACAAATTGTATGCACTACAGACTTGTTATGAGCAAGAGGGTTCTCCCGATGTGGTTACCATTATATTTAAAGTATTCCAACTTGATGTTTATTCTTTACTTGACCCCATCGCTACCTTTTCTTTTGTGATGCTATATGTGGCTACGAGGTTTGATATTCTTCCGAATGTGTTGTTAGATCCTTTCTCTATCTCTACTCCAATTGGTGATTCTATTGTGGCTAAGAGGGTCTATAAAAATTGCCCCATCTACTTATCCCATAGAGTCGCTCATGTTGATCTTATAGAGCTTGATATACTAGATTTTGATTTTTATCCTTAGTATGGATTGGCTACATCCATGTTATGCGTCTATTGATTGTAGAAGCCAAGTGGTCATGTTTCAGTTTCCAAATGAACCCATCGTAAGTAAGAAAGAGGAAATTTTATGCCGAAAGTTCAGTTTGTTTCATGTCTTAAAACTAGAAATATGATCTCTAAGGGTTGCTTATGCAATCTAGTTAGGGTGAGGGATATATATTCCTAAACCCTATTTTTCAGTCGGTAATGTGTTTTCGAAAGTGTTTCCATATGATCTACCTAGTATTCCTTATGAAAGAGGAATAGACTTCAGTATTGACCTACTCCTATATATGTAACGTATCTCTTTTCCTCCTTATCATATGGCTCCAGTATAACTTAAGGACTTAAAGTAGAAATTGAAAGATTTGTTGGATAAACGTTTCATACGACCAAGTATATCTCCATCGGGTGCTCCAGTTTTGTCTGTTAGAAAGAAAGATGGCTAACTCCGTATGTGAATAGTATATTTATTAGAGTCATCCGAGTTTTGACTCTTACCATCCGAGTTTTGACTCTTACCATCCTTATATTTGTTGATAATAGCTCTTAAAAGCTCATTCTCTTTTTGAAGAGAGCGAAGTTTCCATTCAGATTCGAAGTAGTTTGCTATGAACGAAGGTAGGCTGAGAATAGGTAAGCCCAGACTATGCCATCCGAAACCGGAAACCCAGTTAGGCAAAAGAGAAGCCGTTTGAGGGGAAGTACGAACTTGTTGAAGGCGCTGTTAGGGTAACTGATTGAGGCTGAAAATCATAGTAGTGACCAAAAGAATTTATTTAGGATAACTTTACTATAATTTGATAATAGACAATAACAAACAAGAAGGTTAGAAGGAATAAAAATTGTTTAGAAATCATGAAAATGATGAATACATACTTACTAGATGAGGATTATATTATAAAATACTTATTTTATATGTTCTTAAAACACTTAATATAGACATAAAAAGAAAAATTTATGACCTTTTAATTATTGAAGAAATGACAGAATTAGACCAACTAATGGAATTAATAGAACAAAATTGGCATGAACTAACTATCCAAAGTACATATGAATTATATGACCTATATTCAGATCAATGATAAACTACGAATATCTAACATATTGGCTACAAACTATAGAAGATTTAGAACTACTAAATAAACTTTTAATAAATAATACTAAAACGTACCAAAGAACCCAAGATATGGAGTACTTAGAATATATTTCAGAAAATATAAAAGAAATACAAAATCTCATAATAAAGAAACAAGAATATTATGAAAAAATGTTTTTATAATGGACGAAACTTATAGAGAACAATTATTAGAAAAAATTAATGAAATAAAACAAGAATTAAGATTTAGACAAAATAGACTAGAAGAAAATATATGGCGAGTATGCCAAAAATCTATAAAAGCACAAAGAAAAACGATATTCTTATTATATCTACAATTACAACACTTAGAATATAAATATCAACATAACTTATAATGAATAAAGAAGAATATGTTGTAGAAGAAAAAATATATAAAAGTCAAGATGGACTAGAAATAAAAATAATACATTCAAACCTAGAAAGAAGATATAAAAAAATAGGAACCCAATTATACCTAATGCCAGATAAAGAATCGGCAAAATTAGAAGATAGTCTAACAACAATGGTACGATTAAATAGAGAAAATGACGAAATTGATAGGAAAAAAGAAATTGAAAAAATTAGAGAACAAGCTAAAAGAGAAATTAAACAAATAGAAGAAGTAAAAGATACTAGAATTCAAGAATTACAAAAAGAATTGGAAAGACTTAAACAACTATATGAAGAAAAATTAAAAGCAAGAGAAGAATATAAGAAAAGAACTGAAGAATTAAAGTTAAACCAAGAAATAGAAAGAATGAAAACAATGTTAGAAGAAACAGAAGAATTACCTGAATTAAAAATAGAAGAGTTAAGAATAAATGAAATAAATGAAGAAGAGAATGATAATGTTTCAGAGAATAATTATGAATCATATTCAGAAACATATACTGACCTTATAGAAAAAGATAAAAATATAGAAATAAATGTAGGAAATTTAGATGACAAACCTAGTACTTCAAATCCTAAAACAAGAATGAATACAACTCCAACATATTATACTTACGAAAAAGAAAATAGAGACAAAGCTTTATCTTTATGGGATAAAAGATTAAATAAAAATTGGATACCTAGACAAACTACGGATCAAAATAATTTCTTAGATTTAGGTGTGTCATGAGATACAAATAAAACAATTCAATTATGGATAGGCTATATATCAAAGCAATTAATAGATAACAAGATATCAATAATAGATGCCCAGGATACATAGAAAGAACACTTATAGGAACAGTAAAAATATGTTTACAAAATTTAAAACCAACAAGCTTAGCAACCTTAAGAAATAATACATAATCTAATAATGAAATTGCAACATCAGCAATAGACATATTAAATATATATGAATTATCAATTAGAAATGAATTTGGGAGTATGACAATGTAAATAGAAGAACAACGAGAAAGATAAAATAATAAATGAAATTTAATGAATAAATTGGCAATATGTAAAATGAGTTACATAGATGAATATACATGTGCATTTAGAGAATATTACTATAAAGGAATATATACAAATGATGAAAGTAAAGAAATAAGAAAATTATATTACACAAAATTACGGAACCATTTAGTTCAAAAATAATAAAAGATTGGGAAGAATCAAATACAGTAGATACACTAGGAGCTAGAATAAAATTCTTACAACAATGGTTTATGAAACTATGTGAGAAACATAAAGAAGAATTAAAACTAGAAAAAATATTAATGAAAAACCTAGCATATTGTACAAGCAAATTAGCACCTCAATTTGGATGTAAAAATCCATATAAAAAGAAAAGGATAAAGAATTATAAACGCTTCAAAATAAAATATAAGAACAAAATTCCAAGAAAAAGATATTATATAAAAATTATAAACAAAAAGACCACAGAGTTAAGAAAAATATACAGAATGTAAATGTTATAATTGTGGAAAATTAGGACATTTAGCTAGAGTATAAATTGCCAAAAATTTAAAGAAAAAACAAATAACAGAGGTAATAATAGAAAAGATAAATATAAGCAGATAGATTATTTGGATTATGAATTAGAAAATGAAGATAGCATATACGAAATAATGACATTGAATTAGAAGAAGAAATAGAGTCATTTTTAAGTTATTATGACTGAAAATGATATAAAAATAATAAGTAAAGAAGAATATCAAGATAATGAATATACAGAACAAAAGATAATATTTGACAATAATATGTTTGAACAGATAAAAGGAAAAGAATTAGACTTAAGCATAGATAAGATATTAGAAGTACCTAGATTTAAAAACTTATTCAAATTACAACACGATGAATATTATGTAGTAAGCCAAAATGAACATGTAATAGATTGTAAATATATTAAAGGAAAAGCTAAAATACCTATTATAAATAAAAAAATAATTAATAAAGAAATCCAAGATTTAAAATCAAAAAATCCAATAAAATATGTACATTTAGGAACAACAGAAATATTGATAAAGGCATGTTTTAGAGAAGGAATAGATACACCTATAGAACTATATTTTAGCAGATGATAGAATAATTCAACCTATAGAAAAAAGTATTATAAGTTCAGTTAGAGGAAATTTAATATATCAAAAATTTAAATTTATTATAAGTGCAAACTATTCAGTAGCAATAGAAGACAAGAACATAGATAAATCACTAGTACTATATTGGAAAATGGCAGGCATAGAATTAGCACCAGGAAGTAAGATATTTACAGCAAGATGTAAAAATTTATATGTATTAACTACAAAGCATAAAATAACAGCAAAAAATAAGATTCAAAAAATCAAAATAGAAAATCCATTTGATAAAATAATTTCAGTAATAGACAATAATGATTACAGCTATAAAGAAATAGATATTGAAGAAGATTTAGAGATAGTAAAAGAAAGATTAAGTACATCTAAAAGATTAAGCTACGATACACCTTCATCATCAAGAACTAGTACATCTAGAAGATTAGATTGCGACTTATTAGAACAAAAGAAAGATGAAATACAACCATACCAATATTATATCACAGGAATATTAGACCAAAGAAAATATTTAATAACTATAAATACAGGACAAGTAGAAAACCAAATTATAAGAGAACTAGTCAAAGAACATGAAATAATTACAGGAGAAAATATAAATCCAGAATTACCTAGAGCTTTGGTAAATATAGAAGAAACTACTGAACAAGCACTAATTATTGGAGGAATACCAATAAAAATTAAATTTAAAATACATCAAGGAAATAATAGTATTACTTTAGGAATAAAATGGCTAGAAACAGTTAAACCATATAATATAGATGATAAACAATTAATAATACATTATGAAAACAAGAAAGTACTCATTAAAAGAACAATTATATGATAAACTAACAACATCTTAATATGACAAAAATATACATTTTAGCAAAAATAATTATAGAAGGATACTATAATAGATATTACACACCTATGATAGACACAGGAGCAGAAGCAAATATGTGTAAACATAATTGTCTACCAGATAGTAAATGGGAAAAATTAAAAACACCATTAATAGTAACAAGATTTAATAATGAAGGAAGCATGATAACACATAAAGCTAAAAATATAAAAACACAAATATGGGATAAAATATTATTAATAGATGAAATCTATAGTTATGAATTTACAAATAAAGATATATTATTAGGAATGCCTTTTTTAGAAAAACTATACCCACAAACTATAACAAAAACGCATTGGTGGTTCACTACCATATGTAATCACAAAATAGGAGCAAAAAGAGTTAATAATAAAATCATAAAAAATACACCATGGATAAAAGGAAGTGAAAAAATTACCCAAAAATTAGAAAATATAACAACTAATGATCATAAAATAGAAATTATAATATTCACCATAGATAAAATACAAGCAATAAATGATAAATTAAACTCATTGTATAACGAAAACTCATTACAAGGATGGGATAAACACAAAACAAAAGTAAAAATCGAACTAATAGATGAAAATAGTATAATAACACAAAAACCATTAAGATATAATTTTGAAGACCAATCAGAATTTAAAATGCATATAAATGAATTATTAGAAAATAAGTATATACAAGAAAGCAATAGCAAACATAATAGTCCAGCATTTATAGTAAATAAACATAGTGAACAAAAAAGAGGAAAAAGTAGAATGGTTATTGATTATAGGAATCTAAACGCAAAAACTAAAACATATAATTACCCTATACCTAATAAAATATTAAAAGTACGACAAATACAAGGATATAATTACTTTAGTAAATTTGATTGTAAATCAGGTTTTTACCACCTAAAACTAGAAGAAGAATCTAAACATTTAACAACATTCACTGTACCACAAGGATTTTACGAATGGAATGTTTTACCATTAGGCTATAAAAATGCACCAGGTAGATATCAACATTTTATGGATATATATTTCAACCAACTAGAAAATTGTGTAGTATATATAGACGACATATTATTATATTCAAGAACAAAAGAAGAACATCTAAAATTATTAGAAAAATTTATACATATTATAGAAATATCAAGAATTAGCTTATCAAAAAAGAAAGCTGAAATTATGAAAAATCAAATAGAATTCTTAGGAATACAAATAGATAAAAATGGAATAAAAATGCAAACACATATTGTACAAAAAATAGTTAATTCTGAAGAATTATTAGATACTAAGAAAAAATTACAATCATTTTTAGGATTAGTTAACCAAGTAAGAGAATATATACCAAAGTTAGCAGAAAATTTAAAGCCATTACAGAAAAAATTAAAGAAAGATATAGAATATTACTTTGATGAACAAGATAAAAAACATATCAGAAAAATAAAAATCATGTGTAAAGATTTACCAAAATTATACTTTCCAGATGAAAATAGACAATTTACTTATATAGTAGAAACAGACTCTAGTGATCATAATTACGGAGGAGTATTAAAATATAAATATATAAATGAAAAAATAGAACATCATCAGAGATATTATTAGGATCATATATGCACCCACAAATAAAATGGGAAATAAATAGAAAAGAATTATTTGCCTTGTATAAATGTTTATTAGCTTTTGAGCCATATATTGTATATAACAAATTTATTGTTAGAACAGATAATACACAGGTAAAATGGTGGATAACCAAAAAAGTACAAGACTCAGTTACAACAAAAGAAATAAGAAGACTGGTAGTAAATATATTAAACTTTTCATTTACAATTGAAATTATAAGCGACAAGAATGTGATTGCAGATCACCTCTCAAGAAAAAGATACTGAAAAAACAAATACAATGGAACAAATACTCAACCTCCTAACTACACTTTGTACAAAAGTGGATAGTATGGATGGTGAGATACAGGAGCTAAAAAAGCAAGCTAGCAGTCAGCAGCATGACATTAAACATGCGGAGCTACGTCGATCGGAAGACGATAAAATTCCAGACCTAGAAGGAGACGTTGGGAAACTCCATAAAACCCATAACGTTTGTGTAAATACAGCTGCAGGTACATCAGGATCTACAAAGGAAGAAAAAAGCTATATCAATACAAATATGAACAAGCTATTTGATAAACCATACATAGCACCAAAAATACAAAAATCCGTACCTACTCCACAAACCACTACATACAAAACCAGTCTAGCCCAACAAAAGAATACATATAACCATATTACCCGTACCTACATAGAAAATATTTACAAAATCCAAACATACTTGAATAAAAACCCAAGAGCCACAAATATAAAAAAATCAAATACAGACTATATTACCCAACACCTACAGGGATACAACAAACTAATAGCATTACCAGGCACAAATATAAATTTAGTTACTACTTGTTATAACTATGGATTACTCAGTACCGTATACACAGCTACTGGAGATGAAATTTCAAAGATACCAGAACTATACAAAGCTTTCTTAACCTACAAAAGAATTACCAAAGGAACACTATTTTTTATTAAGTCTTATACAGCTACTGCAGAGATACTATATGACGAAATAAAATCGGTTATACAAGTCATAAAGATAGGATTGACTAGAGATATGCTAATACCGAAAAAGATAGAAAAACAAAATGAGATATCTATTGTAGATATTCCAGATTTTTATGCAAACAAAAGAGCTAATATCCTCTTCCAAGGATAGATGATCTGTTTGATCAAATTCAAGGAGCAAGTTTCTTCTCTAAGATTGACCTCCAGTCGAGTATCACCAATGGAGGGTGAAGGAAGATGGCATTCTGTAGTTGGCTTTTCAAACTTGATATGGTCATTATGAGTTCTTGATAATGTCATTTGGTTCGACTAATGCTCCGGCGACATTTATGGATTTGATGAATAGGGTGTTTAGACAATACCTTAATATGTTTGTGATTGTGTTCATTGATGATATATTGAACTATTCAAGGAGTGAAGATGAGCATACTGATCATTTCAGGATTGTGTAGAAAGTTCTCAAGGACCAACAACTTTTTGCAAAGCTTAGTAAATGTGAGTTTTGGTTAAAGTCTATGGATTTTCTTGTCACATTGTTTTTGGAAGGGATATTAAGGTAGATCCTAAGAAGATGAATGCGGTTAAGAGTTGGCCTAGACCTCTATCCCTTTCGGATATTAGAAGTTTCTTGGGTTTAGCCGATTACTATAGAAAGTTTATGGAAGGGTTTTCTTCAGTTGCCTCTCCATTAACGACATTGACCCAAAAGAAGGCTAAGTTCATATGGTCGGAAGGATGCGACAGGAAATTTTCAAGAATTAAAAGATAGACTTACTTCCACTCTAGTGTTGACTTTATCGTAAAGAACCGATGGGTTCGTTGTTTATTATGATACCTCAAGAATTGGGTTAGGGTGTGTCCTTATGCAAAATGAGAAAGTCATTTCCTATGCTTCAAGGCAACTTAAGATTCATAAAAATAATTATCCTACCCATGACCTTGAACTAGCGACTGTTGTGTTTGCTCTTAAGATTTGGAGGCATTATTTGTATGGTGTTTATTTAGATTTCTTAACGACCACAAGAGTTTAAATATGTGTTTAAATAAAAATATCTAAATCTTTGCAAAATAAGGTGGCTTGAGTTACTAAAAGATTATGACATGAGTGTTCTCTATCACCCCAACAAGGAAAATATGGTGGCGGATGTGCTTAGTCCGTTATCGATGGGTAGTGCTCATATTAAGGATGATAAGAAGGAGTTGGTTTAAGATGTTCATAGATTGGACCAATTGGATGTTTGAATAGTTGAATCTACCAAAGGTGGTGTTATGGTTCATAATGGTTCAGAATTTGCCTTTTGTGTCATATATGAAAGCCAAACAAGGCCTTGATCCGACTTTGGTTAAAATTAAAGGAAGCAGTGCTTAAAAAGTTCATAAAGGATTTTTCCCATGGGGGAGATGAATTTCTTTGATATCAAGGTCAGTTGTATGTTCCCAATGTAGATGACTTGAGAGGGCAGATCTTGTTAAAAGCCCATAGTTCTTGATATCCCATTCACTCGGGAGCCACTAAGATGTACCGTGATTTGCAGGAGGTCTATTGGTGGAATGGGATGAAGAAGGATACTGCGGAATTTGTGGCTAAGTGTCCTAATTGTCAACAAGTAAAAGTTGAGAATCAAAAGCCGGGAGGTTTATCTCAAGATATTAGCATTCCTACTTGGAAGTAGGAAGATTTGAATATGGACTTTATAGTTGGTTTACCTAGCACCTCGTGATAAAACGGTTTGATTTGGGTTATAGGAGATTGTATGATAAATTGGCTTATTTTATTCCCATCAAAGTTTCTTATTTTGCGGAGGACTATGCTAAGTTGTACTGAGAGAAATGGTGAGGTTTCGTGGAGTGCCCATATCCATTATCTTATATCGTGGCACCTAATTCACTTCTTAGTTTTGGAAATCTTTCCAAAAGGGTCTTAGTACTAGTGTTAAACTTAGTACAACCTTTCATCCACAAACCGATGGGCAAGCAAATCATACTATCCAAACTTTGGAAGATATATTGAAAGCTTATATAATTGACTTCAAGGGTGATTGGGATGATCATCTGCCTTTGATCGAGTTTGCATACAACAATAGTTACCACTCAAGTATTGGAATGGCTCTATTTGAGGCTCTATATTGTAGGAGGTGTAGATCTCCTATAAGTTAGTTTGAAGTGGACGAAGTTGCTTTAGTAGGCTCTGAGTTGGTGCATGAGGCTACGGAGAAAGTTTGGCATAATAGAGAAAAGTTGAAAACGACTCAAAGTCGGCAAAAGTCCTGTGCCGATGTTCGATGAAAAGATCTTGAGTTTGATGTCAATGATTGGGTCTACCTGAAAATTTCACCCATGAAGGGTGTGATGAGGTTTGGGAAGAAAAGGAAGCTTAGTCCCTGTTACATGGGACCATATCACATCTTGATGTGTATTGACAAAGTTGCTTATGAACCTGATTTGCCTAATGTCTTGGCATCGGTACATCCAGTTTTCCATGTCTCTTTGTTAAAGAAATGTGTTGGTGATCCGACATATATAGTGCCATTGGAGAGTCTTGGCATAAAGGATATCCTTTCTTATGAAGAAGTTCCGGTTGTGATCTTAGACTAACAAGTTCGAAAGTTGAGAAATAATGAGATTACTTCAGTGAAAGTTCTTTGGAGGAATCAATTATTTGAGGGTGCTACTTGGGAGGCTGAGGCTTATATGATGTCTCATTTTCCTCATCTTTTTCCCTCCATCCCTACTCTAACTTAAGGTATTTAGTTCCTCATGGTTTACTCATTTTGTGTCATTTGTCTTAGATATTCCCATAATTTCCTCATTTATGCATGTTCATGAAAACACTAGATTTTTGAGAAAATGAGTTAGCTGATAGAACATTTCATATTTATGTGCCTTGAGTATGAGTTGCATATAGACTATATACAATGATGTTTTGAACATGCTTTAGCTTGGAGTTGATGTTTCCCCCTCTAATATGTGGATTTTTGTGATTGAATGCATGTTAGGCTCTTAGGTTTGAGTTCCTACATTCATTATGATACTTTGAATCTCATTCAAGGACGAATGTTCCAAAGGAAGAAATATTGTAACACCTTGGAAACAAGAAAGAACAGAAAGGGGTCAAGAGGGAAACTCACAAGCCAAAAGTGGACCATGAAACCCTCCGCAGAGCCCCAGCCGGGATGTGCAGGGGACCATGTTCCATGAGATGGCTCGTGGTAAGTCCCCAAGTCCTACTGTGCAGGCATCCTTCCCACAGAAGCCTAGAAAGCCCATAGAATGGTTGACGGGCCGTCAAGTAGGTCGTCAGGTGGTCGTCAGTAGGGGTCCTTCTCCCCTAGCCAGTGGTCAAGGATCATGGACGGCTAGGTGATCTGTAGTGCCGATGACGTGCCGTGAAGGCCATCGTCAAGTGTGTTCGTCAACTTTTATGTCAGGGGCTTTTGGGTCTTTTCATATTATTTTTATTCAATACCATGTCATTTTACCCATTACCCAAAGCCCTACATAAACCCCCAAAATTACCAAACTCAAATCATTCTCTAAATTTCCGAAAAGAAGAAGAAGTTCATCCTCCCCCAAATATTTCTCTTTCTAGAAGGAGGAGGAATCAACTTAGGGTTTCAAGATCAAGTCTCCAATTCACCATTGTTTGTGTGCTTTGAACTCTAAGGTATGATAGTCTTCATCTATGGCTCCCTTTCCTCCATAGAGTTCCTAAATTCCCTAATTTTGAAGTTAGAAATTCCCAATTGAAGTTAGGGTTTTCTTCTATATTATGGGTTCCTTTCAACATTGATATAATTAATTTTTTATGATCTATTAAGCATGAATTGAGATAATTCCATGTTTTTAAGATGAATCATCATTAACCCATGCTTAAACCATGTTTTAAAGATTATGATGATTGAGAGTGGGTTTTGAACTATGAAAGAGGATTTTATGAAGATATGCATCTTCTTATGCAATTGATGAAATATATTGCTGTCAGAGTAAAGCATAAATGATTTTTTTGTTGATTGTTGGGAAAGGATTTCTCACATAATTATTCAATATATGATTGTGAAAGACTATCTCACATAAAGGATTCTAAGGTTGAAAGATCATCTCTCCTAAAATGAATCAAAGTTAAGGAGTTATTCTAATGACGAGACAAGAGGGGATTACCCATGTTCTCTAATGTTAAGAGAAGTGGCAATTACCCATGTCCCCATAGTAATAGATAAGAGGTGGTTACCCATGTACCTTAAAGCTAAGATGGTTATGACTGATGACTATTCTAAGGGAATTAAGCTTAGTACCGAGTTGATATGAGGCGATTACTCGTGTTCCATAAACTGTGTGCTAACATTGTTTGTCTAGATAGACATTAGCTAGTGAATCCACGTAAGCTAGAAGTTAATGGTTCTTACCTTGGCAAGTTAGAACACCTCTTTCTCTGTGGGGTAAACATCATATTTCATGTTATAGCTCACATGATCTCTATGCCAGTTAAGGATAATTTCCAACAATAAATATTATGATGAACTAAAGTCAATTCCTCTGTTAAATTCCCTTTAAATTAGTGTTATTGAATCTCTTTGTTGGGGGTGTTTTGGATGGATTTTTGAGCGCAAATTGTATCGAACTCTTGGGAAAAAGTTCCTTGAGCTATTAGGGACTTAGTGCATGGTTCAATTTTGGAATTTTCTAAACATGTTCTACGGGCTTATTTTTACCTTGATTTATGACCTGTGATATATTATAGCATTATAGTATTGTTCTTCCCGTAGTGACACATATTTTATGATATTGATAGTATCATGGCATCAAGATGAAATGAAAGGGAGACAATAACCTCATGGATAGTCTGAGTCTGTAGTTCAACTTCCCAGTAGGCTATGATCAACTCTCTTCTAGGTATTGCTCCATGAGATAATCTTTAGTATAGATTATGTGGGGGTTATAGATGTATATGGAGGGTTTAGGATTACTTCCTTATTCCTATTTTACCTTATTCCTGCAGAAGTCTTAGACTAATATTGTGTTGTAAATTTTTTAGCTTAGATTCGAAATTTCTTACTTAGCTTAGCTTGGTGCTGTTAGTATCTTAAGAGTTGGGGTTTGAGACTTTGGAATAGTTAGGGGATCTAAGTTCCTTAGGTTGAGTTATTATGGTCCTTAAGCTATATAGTTGCTCTTCGTAGTAATTACTATGCATTGGTACCCTCTCCTAGTATGTTAATCGTGGGTTTACCTTGGTATTGTGGGAATTCAACCCTATTAGACTCATAGACTTGACATTGCTCCCTATTTCAGTTTAGGATTTGGAATCTTAGTTTCTTGTTATAAACGTGTTGGCATAAGTTGTGCCTATATGCGAGGATAATTTTTAATGCTCTAGGAGCGAGGTGATTTTATTTATGTACATTTGGTTGTAAAGATGCTATAGTTTTGATGCTAGTGATGGAATGCATTGCATTGATACTCTTTCTCATGTGTTTTTAGTATGATCTTAGAAAATGCATTGCTCTTCACTACTATTTTTAAGAAATTAGGGTTTTAGCCTTTGTACTCTTAAAAATTATTTGGAGTCCTACAACCATAAATGGACTTTTTGGAAGAAAAAAAAGGCATCGAGGATGTGCTCACTTTTTTTACTTTATTGGTCAAGGAGTTTGCCGATGATTTCTATGTGTGTATCTTTGGTACCATAATAGAGAAGACCTGATATTATGAAGAATAGACCATGGAAGTCTTGGATTGGGACTAAGAGGTATATACAGGCTTCCTGGATCACTTATAAGTCCTTCCATCTGTGTGAAACACTTAATAGGAGGAGGGGTTTCTGCATGGGCCTTGTTTAATGTTGTGGGGTAGGAAATAGTTGTATATAATTGTCACGTTGCCTTTTGTATTGATGGAGATACTAATTTTTATTGCCTCACATTTATTCATATGCATCACCTATCACTATTATGATTGATTGTTGTTTTCACCTATCGGTCATATGGTGGGGGGGGGGGGGGGGGGGGCGATTAAGTTAAGTTTGTTTTTGTGTAACTTCTGGGTTTATGGGGTTCAGTTAGGTTATTGTTTGATTATGGTTGTGTAGTTTGTAATAGTATGGTGGTTCTTTTAATTGATTGGTTTAGAATCACCCTTTTGTTTCCCTGTATATTGGTACTTTTACTCTGAGTTGGATCGGATTGGATTGGTCTAGTAGATATTATGATTTTTTGTGGTGGATATTGTTAGTATATCCTTATTTAGATGATTTCAGTAGTAGAATCTTATTGTGGTTAGGTTATTGGGATAGTGCCTCCACGTACGTTCCTTTTCCTTATGTACCTGCGTCTTTTATCGTATATCCTTTTATCTCTGCCTACTTATATTGCGAGTTATCTCTTCTTTAGTTGCTTGTAATGTATATCGCTTTTTCACCTTCTATCTATTCTTTCTTGATATTTGGAGCTCATTCAACCTATGCCTACCACATGTTTGCTACTCATACTATACTTCTTCACACTATAGATCATAATACGAGTTTTCGTTGTTGACATTTGCCTTGTCCGAAGGAGCTGTGGATCAGAGACTTCGAGTGACCTCTTGGCATTCAAAGTTTTCCTTCTCGTTCTATTTTCTCTTGACTAGTCTTTAGTTTGTATTTAGAGACAATTCAGTATATTTGAACTTACACCATACTCCTATTTTGATTAGTAGTTCGACTATCGACAATACAAGGTTTTGGGGGATGCTCTATGTATATCTTACTCTTTCATCCTTCTTTTGCTTTTTATATTTGTTCTTTTTTCCCAAATTCTACTCTTTTGTGTGATAGCCTATAACCTCTAGTTACGGGCTATGTGGTCGACTTACCAATTGGTGCGATGTTAGTAGGTTCCATCTTGACCTGAGTATTCATATTGCGACAACATAATTATTGACCTTCAAACTTTTATATATATATATATATATATAATTATTTTTGAAAAATTACATGTATTATTTAGAAAATAATAATCAATCTTTTAAACAGTGTCCTTTGATTTTTACATTTTTTTGTTTCATTTTATTTTATTTACTTTATTTTGATATGGATAAGAAATTAACTTATTTTAAATACAAGATGTTTGAAATTAAATCAAGAGGACATACAAAGAAAGCAAAAAGAATAAATAAAATCAATAGAAAAAAGAATATAATGAATGAAATATTAAAAAGATGAAAAAAAAACTTTAAATATAAGGAAAAAAAATTAATTTTTTACGTGTATTAACTAAATTTATATACAAGACATAGAAAATAAGAAGAAGTTCTTTTTTTTTTTTAAATAATTTCTTTTTAAAAAATATAAAAATATTTATTCATGTGGCAACGCATGTGGATGATTATACTACTTGAAATTGGGTCTTGGCTCCATGTCCGCACATAAGGTGCACAAAAAAATAAAAACTAATTGGTTCGGGGATGGGGGGTTAATTCAGGACCCTAGTTAAGTTAAGGTGTGTCGTTGAAATTTCAGTCATAATTCAGGATACTTGTGTCTTATTCCTATATTTCACTATAAATATTGATTGTGTTCTTTTGAATATGAGTATCTAAATTTCTTTACTAGGGTTGTGGGAACAATGGTGAATTAACAAAGTAAGTTAACATAAAAAGTGATTCTTGAATGGTGTGGATGTTTGTATTGTTATTCTCTTCGTAGTAATTGCTTTGTAATGGTTGTAAATGTTATAACTTGCCTTAATTCTTAACTTGCTTGGTAAAAGAGGTTAAAATAGTAAAAATATTACCAACAGAGATTCAAGTCTACAAACTCTTGTTAACTTGAGAGTGAAAGGTAAAGTTAATATGAAATAAATGTAAGGGTTAGACTTAAAACACTCAAAGGCCAGAAGGTATTTCGAGTGACATTCATCTAAATAGGGTCGAGCAATGTTAAGATGTACCGAACTTATCATTTTACATGCTCTAGAATTGATCACTAATATAACACACTTGCCGAGTTATGAAATCATTGAGAACAAAGTCATAGTTCATTCTCATAATTAAGTCAAACCAATATTTAATAGATCGTTGAATGTTATTACCAAACCCCCTTCATAGTTAATTGACTAATATATTGAATAATTGCATTGACATGGTTTCTAGCCATATTACACGCAGGATCGACCTTAACCTAGTTGAGTTTTATATTTGAGCAACGACCACTTCATACTTCATTGAGAAGTCTAAGTTGGGTGTATCAAATTTTGGCGCCATTATCAGGGAATATAGTTTAGAAATAAATTCAATTTTGATTATTTGACTTTTAATCCTTATATCCTACTATTACATTTTGTTTTTTTTTTTTTATTTTTTTAATGGTTGCATGTTAGTGCATACCAAGCATCCAGAGTAAGGGTGAACCACTGATACCTTATAACCTTGAGATCGAGAATTTTTTTTGTAGATCAATGAATGAACAAGAGCGTATGATAATGATAACAGACAAATTACTTGGAAAACTATTAAACAAGTAAACAATCGTTAGTAGTCTAATTCCACAAGGAGTGGTATATGGAATAATTGAGTTACGAATTAAAGAGTGATCTAATTTATTGAAGAGAGATGGTATGAATGGTGGAATAAATTCATATCAAATTAAGGTTGTTTACTAACCAATTTAGACAAAATAATCTAAAATGAGTTTTTGGCAAGAAAGCGGAGTAATAATCTAGGTGTTACGACCCAGGGGTATACCCTAGAAGTAACACGGCGTGTACTTGACCCCGAACGGGTCTCATACAAGCCCTTAGCATATCATGAACATAAGATAATAGAAAAGTGCAGAAAATTTAAAACTTTTTACAATCAAAGTCATTTTCATAAAAGGAAGTGGAAGTCTTTCTATACTTTGTCTCAAACCATCTAATACAACTTTAGAATCAACTATTGGGACACGGCCCATACAATAATCTCAAAACATGAAATAAAGACATAAAGGAACAATGGGTTTGTCATCGAAGCTATGAGGACTCACCAAGTCTTCAACTCCTTAGCTCCTTAGAAATCTTGCTTCAAGATAGAACTCAAGTCTCCAAATCCTACATTTGATTAGAATGTAGGCAAAGTATGCATTAGTACAAAATGTACTAAATATGTTAGCTAGCATAATCTTAAGAGCATAAGACAAGGATTTGTCAATATAAGACATAATCCAAAATCATATGAAATACTTCATGAAACATAAATCATAAGCATAAGAGACAATGTCATAATCATAATAAGCAAAGTCTCCAACATAAACATCATATAAGCAGAATTAAGTCTTAGTCATCAATACCATAATAGAACCATTATCAAGTAACCTCAAAAGCGTACATGTGCAAAGCATGAATAGAATTCCATAATACCACCCAAGCCAAGTATCCCTTTTTGGTCATCTTTATCATAGACTATATACATGGTCAAGTCTTAAGCTATTCTACCATAAGGGAACCATACTCCTAAGTAACCTCAAAGCACACTTGTTCAATGTATGAAAGGCATCCCATACTACCCTTCACACTAAGCATAACCATGAAGTCATCATAGTCATATTTACCCTACTTTGGTCTCATTATTAGCTTACTTCATATAGACAAGGGAACTATCACCTTTATTCAATTATACCATGTCAAAGAAAGCAACTATAGCACAATCCTATCTAAGCATACATCATATAAGAGAAACACCTCATGAGTCACCTTAAGGCAAGCTTGTGCTATCCATGGACAAGACCCCATAATCCTACCCATGCTAATCTAGACATGTTTGGTTCATCATTCATGTTCATCATCTCTTAGAATCATAAAGACAAGGGGAGTCACCACTAGTCATGCATGTATTGGAGAGGCCTCTAAATCTACAATCCAAACTAATCATGCTCATGTTCATAAATACAAGGGAGAGTCATCTCAAGGAATATATATTTAGTTCATCATGAAAAACAAGGGGAATCACCTCAAGCCATATATATCATGTAATCATACAAATAAGGGTAGTCACCTCTAGTCTGTAACACCCCAAAAATTAGCAAGTTGAACTAGTGAGTTCTAGAGCCTTTCGTAAGAGTTTTGGAGTGTTGTATCAGGGTTAAATGTTGTAAAATGATTCCCATACTTAGAATAGGGGTTTAAGGGTTAGGGAATCAAGGTATGACCCCCCAAGGACCACCCAAAGGGGTCCTTGCAGAGGACCCAAAAGACAGCCCAAAAGCTATCAAATTCCAGCACCTACTTTTGGCCACCTACTGCCAGTAGGTGGACCCACGCCCCATAGGTGGGGCTCGTGGGTCAAGGCCTGACTTTTCCTAAAACTACTAGCCCCAGTGCTCATCCACGAACCAGCCATTACGGCACGTCAACCCACCCACCGCCCGTGGGTGGGGGTCTCGTAGGTGCAAGTAGTTTTAAATGTTTTAGATTTTAGTTAAGTGTTTAGGGGTTAAGTTAGTAATTAGTTAGGGCTTAAGGAGGTCGGTTAATTAGTTAAATAACCACCTATAAATACGTAATAAGACCCTAAACTAAGTCATTAATTCATTCATCTAAAGAACCCACTTCCTCTCAAATATTTCTCTCTCTAGAAGTAAAGAAGAAGAGGGGCAGCAACTAGGGTCGAAATTCACCATTGAAGAAAGCTTTATTTAAGGATTTGAGTTGAGGTATGTTTAGCTTATTCATCTATGGGTTCTTCCACCCATAGACCCCCATAGTTTCCTGCAATTGTGAAGTCAAAAACCCAATTCTAGCTAGGTTTGTGCTTGCATTGTGGGTAGGGTTTGGGTATGATTCCAATCTAGTGGATAATACCTAATTATGATTGATTTAGTTTTTTTTAGTGATATTATGATGAATTCATATGATTTCTATGTTAAACCCTAATCTAAATTGATGAATGTGATATTTGTGGGGTTATGCCATTAGAGGCAAAGTTGAAGGTTCAAAAGTGGTCTTCCTAAATCAATGTCATGTCTACTAATTGATCAAAGTTAGGATCATATAATCATGAATTGAACTAGACTTTATTTAATATGAAGGATCTTGACTTGTAAAGATGAAATTGAACCTCTATGATGAATTATGATTAGAATAACCTCCTAATGAAGAATGTGATTGAATTACCTTGAAATCTAGGTATAAAGATACTAGTAAGAAGTAAATCTTGAAAGTAGGGCTTGTAGCCATCAATGTTAGGGCTTTGGGGCAAAGCCAATATTATGTGATTTTGTTGTGTATTACTTCTCTATTACACACTTATGCATGATTATCCTAGGAGATCCAAGGTTCTCTCACATAGAATGATTCTAGGTTGATTTAGTAACCTAAAGTGAATCAAAGTATGTTAGACTAGAATAACTTGAAGTTGTGATATGTGAACTCTTCTTGTATAGCTTGACTAGAAGTAGTCATGGTAGCTTAGGATTGAGGAATTATATACTCTCCTATGTATAACTTGATCTAGAATTATAGGATGCATTTCATGGTAGCTTGATTTGGTTAGGCCAAGACCACTTCATGGTAGCTTTAGGATTGAGGCATAGACTCTCCTAATGGTAGCTTGGGATTGACACTCATACTCTCCTAAGGATAGCTTATATCATCTTGGTGTTCTTGTAAGGATAGCTTTATTTAGTAGTACTCATGGTAGCCTAGGGTTGAGAATTCACTCTCTCCTAGGGATACTTTGCATAGCATCATGTGATGTTTTGCATGGAAGGTAAAATGGGACATTGGTATTCTTCCTTACATAGCTTGGACTTGCATGATAGTGTGCCCTTCATGGTAGTTTGACTTAGCATGATATAGCCATGTTAGTTAGCTCATTAGCTTGGTTTAGCCTAGTAGGGTGCTATTCCTTGGTAGCCTTGAATTGATGTCTTGTGCTCATTCATGTGTAGAGACTTGCCTAGTACTAAATAGAGAAGCACCTTATATGAATAAGAGGCAAATAGTCAAGAGGGACAAGTCCCAAACTAGTGAACATTCATGATAGTCTAAAGGGGTACTTAGTGTGGGTAGTAGTATGGGATGCTATCCATACATGGCACAAGTATGACTTGAGGCTAGTTGTGAAGGGTTCTCTTATGTAGTATGACTTAGCTTGGGTTGTTGATATTGTTGCCTTCCAAGATATGATTGACTAAAGGTGATAGTTCCCTTGTCTATATGAAGATAGCCAATAGTGAGACCAAAGGAGAGTGAATATGACTAGGTTGAGTTCAAGGTTATGCTTAGTGTGAAGGGTAATATGGGATGCCTTTAATGCATTGCACAAGTGTGCTTTGAGGTTACTTAGAAGTATGGTGCCCTTATAGTAGAAAGGCTTATGACTTAACCATGCATATAGACCATGATTAAGATGACCAAAAAGGGATACTTGGCTTGGGTGGTATTATGGGTTGCTATTCTTGTTTTGCACATGTATGTTTTTAATGTTACTTTAGAATGGTGCTATTATGGTATAGATGACTAAGAGTCAATTATGCTTATATGATTATGACTTATTTCCTATGCTCATTAACTATGTCTTATGTTGACTTATATTTATATGATGCTTATGTTGGAGATCATGCTATGACTATGATGATTATAATATGACTATGTTATTATATCTTATGCTTATGTCTTATGTTGACTAACCATTTTGAGATGCTCTAATGTTGTTGTGCTAGCTTCCATACTTGGTACATTTTGTACTAACACATATTTACTACATTCTAATCAAATATAGGGTTTCAGAGATTGAGTTGCTTTGGAGGCTAGGTTCCTAAGGTGCAAGAAGAGTTGAAGAATTGGTGAGTCCTCATAACTTCGAGGACAAACCCATGTTTCCTTTATGTTTTAGACATTGTATGGGCTGTGTCCCAAGAGTTTTATTTAACAGTTTAATAGATGGTTTGAGACAAAAGAGTAGTAAAGACTTCCGCTTGCTTATGAAAATATTTTCAATTGTATGGTTTTAAAGAAGTTTTAAATTTTCCATATGTTTCTAAAATCTTATGTTATGATGATGCTAAGGGCTTGTATGAGACCCCTTCGGGGTCAAGTATGCCATGTTATGTCTAGGGGGTACCCCTGGATCGTAACATAGTCACACATACTAGTGAATTATAAGGACAAGGGGAGTCTCCACAAGTCATACAAGTAAATGAATCATAGGTATTCGCGTCCATGTCCATTTTAAGGTGATATAAGTATTCACCTCCATATCAATTTTAATGTGTAATGTAGGTATTCGCCTCCACATCATCACATAAGGATCATAGGTAATAACCTCCATGATCAAACTAAAGGCTAATCGGTATTCACCGCTTGCCTTGGGAGTCACACATATATAAAGGGTAATCACCTCACACTCCCCATGACTAACTAATTAGGAGTAAGGGAACTCACCACACATTCCTATCATGTAAAGGTCATTTAGGGGAATCACCATAAGCCTCATCACATTTTATATTCCTAGGACTTAGATTCATTTTAGGTGAAAAAACCTTTTAACCTAGAATCATTCTATGTGGGAGAACCTTTCATGTCATGTTATATTCATGCATAATACCATATCTAGAATTCTACATTAGACATTGGTATCCTCACGACTCAAGTGAATCTATCACTTCACATTTTCAAGCATTTATTAAGTAGATTAGGTAGGCAAAGATCTTCCACCATAACTCTATCCCTTTAAGCTTCTAATATCATTTAGACTTTGCTCTCAAAGCCTTAGCACATCTAGATCATCACATTGGCTTTACTCTCAAAACCCTAGTGATCATCATTCATGACTAAAAGCCTTATACTCAAAGCTTTACTTCTTATTAGCTTCATTATACCTAGATTTCAAGGTATTCTAGTCACATTCTTCATTACTAGGTGATTCTAGTCACAATTGATCATAAAGGTTCAATTCCATCATTACAAGTCTTGATCCCTCATATTCAATAAAGTCTAGTTCAATTCATCATTATATGTTCCTAACCTTGAACAATTACTACACATGACATTGATTTAAGAAGATCACCTATGAACCTTCAATTTCACTTCTAATGGCATAAATCCACAAAATATCACATTCATCAAATAGACTAGGTTAACCATATAAATCACATGAATTCATCATAATATAATAATTCAATGTTATACAATCATAATTAGGTATTATCCACTAGATTGGAATGATACCCAAGCCCTACCCACAATATAGAAGGAAACCCTAGCTAGAATTGGGTTTTTGACTTCACAATTGGGGGATAACCTAGGGGACTCTATGGGTGGAAGAACCCATAGATGAATAAGCTAACATACCTCAATTCAAAGCCCTAATAAAGCTTGAAACAATGGAGGAAAACCTACCCCTCTTCCTTCTCTTCTTCTTCTTCTTCTTCTTCACTTCTAGAGAGAGAATTATTTGGAGAAAATTTAGGTGATTTAAAGAATGAGTCAAATGAATTAGTTTAGTGGTCTATTAGGTATTTATAGATGGTTAAAAAACTAACTAGCCAACCTCCCTTAACCCCTAGTTAATTACTAATTAACCCCTAAGTCTCCTAAGTAAAAACTAAACTTGAAAATCTGCCATGACCTATGACTCCACGACCCACGGACCGTGGATGGGGTAACAGAGAGTACTGCACCTCCGTAGGTGCTGGTCAGAGGGCCACACTTGCCGGCCAAACCAGGCCTTGACCCACGATCCCAACCCACGGGGCGTGGGTCCACCTACGGCCAGTAGGTGCCAAGCGTGAGTGGCCTCTTGACAACTTTTAGGTCTGTTTTGAGGTCATCCTCAAGGACCCCTTGGGTGGTCCTTGGGGGGTCATACCTTGATGCCCTAACCCTTAAACCTCCATTCTAAGTACGGGAATTGTTTTTACGACTTAAACCCTCTCATCAAGGTCTAAAAATCTTACAAAAAGCTCTAGAACTCTCTAGTTCAACTTACTAGTTTCCGGGGTAGTACACTAGGAGTTTGTGGAAATGGGTATAGATATAGAGAGGTGGATCTATGTGTTTTCTGAAATACTTTAATTATCCATGGATAGGCTGGGCCAATCTCAAACACAAATTGCATTTCTCAATTACGGTACACTTATCACAAGAATTCCTCTCATTCATTCATATGTACAATCTACAAAGGCTTAAGTTATTTGGTGCCCCTTAAAGTTGTCCGCATATTTTAATTACTCACCTCAATTTAGCATTGTACATATTGAATACCATATATGTTCAACAGTGATTCCTATTAGACATAAAATGTTGGTGTGGCAAAAAGGGTGTATTTAACTCACCCTCCCACCTCTCTCACTCACCCTCTCGAATTCTCCAATTCATTTATGCTTTTTCCTCCTCCTTTTTTTATTATTACGACAAAGCTCCATTGCTTCTGTTGAAAGTAATATTCCAGCTATGAATTGATTAATACAATGGGTGTGAGCTCTTGACGTTATTAGAATGAAAGGTGAATGATGGGTTAACTTAGATAGGCATTAATGGTGTATTATTGACGCCGGTGGAAGGGATAAGATTCAAGAAAGGGGTGAAGGTGATGATTTACTAGCGGTTGAAGCGCAACAACCAAGTGAAAAGGGAAGCAAGGTCTGATGGAGAAGAAGAAGAGGGCAATGGCTTACTGTCCGCCGAGGTACAGTGAAAATGAAAATAAATTCGTCAGAAAAAAAGAAGAAGGGTGAGGTGGGGTGTGGGTTGGGGGAAGGAGTCGGTTAATTTAAAAATATTTTTTAGTTTAATTCACATTTCTTTTGAATTATTTGTATAATGTTTTTTAAAAATTAATTCAATTGCCACATGTCATCATTACATTGGTCCATTTTTTATGTATATGCATTTGAGATGCACGCATGTTGATCTTTTTATTGATTATTATTATTTTGTATCAAATAGGTATAAATTTTTTAAGATTCAAATGTTCAATAGATACAAGGCTAACTTGAGGTATCTAAGTGAGATATATTGACAACTTTAAGGGGTCGCGTATTACTTAATCCATCTACAAAATAACCAATTACCTTGACATAGATATTCTCTCTTGAGAAAGTCTAGCATTTAGAGATGAAACCCCAAATTTCTCTCTCAAACAAATAAGGAATTCAAAGCTAATATGCAAGCATCAAATCAATTACCCACTTCATACTTTCTCTCAGGCAATATATGAAGATCTAAAGTAGAATTAAGTTTTCAACCTCAATTCATAAATTAACACATGATAATCAATTTGATTAAATAGATATTAAAGTAAAATAGAGCAATACACACAATTCCAAAAATTTAATCAAAACTCATCTCCATTTCACACCCTATAATAAGGGGTTTTAGCCAATCATGCTAGAAGTAAAAGAAAATATACCGAAAACATTCCCAGCCATGATATTGTTTATTTACATCTTGAATTTCATAAATTTACTTTTCAAATTCCACCAAAAAGATGGGTTACAAACTTGCCTCTCACTCAAGAAAATAGAAAGTCCTATTGTACTCTAATTTTAGAAAGTCTAAGATCCAAAATGTATGATCAAAGATGTATTTTATCTTTCTTTATGACTATTTATATTTCCCCAAAAGTCAGCCAAAATTTCATCAAATAGCTTGATTGGTAAGGTTAGTCAGGCTCGGCGATCAAAGAGTCACCGACTTGGTTTTTTCCTCACCTTTTCTTGGCTTCAAGCTTCTGGTGTTTGAACAACAGTGTGTGAAATCAATGGAGCTTGCCATTCATAGTGGGTGAACCTCCTATCACAACCTTAACTCGCCTTTTTGGCCTTTAATTTAGCCTAAAATTTCTTTCAATTTTGGTGAGCAACTGTCATCTCGTTGACAGTATTCAGTGAATCACCATGTGATGCTTTTTCTTTCTGACCTGCTCTGAGCTTTTCACTCAAGGACTATGTCATTTTTTACTAGGTCTGGTACAGTCGACAAGTTTTTGAGTGCCTTTTCACGAGCATCTATTTCACATTTTTGCCTTGTTTATATGTTTTAGCCTCCTTTTACATTATTTTGTCCTTGCCTTATCCTTAAGCCTTCATAGCTACAAAAGAACAATAAATCATTAGATATGGACATGAAAAGGCATTGAAGACGCTATTTCTTGAACTAAAAGTCCTCAAATGAGTCAAAATCTCTGACTCATCAACAACCCCAACTAAAACTTTTTCTTGTCCTCAAATAAATAAAGAAATTAATCAATTAAACAAGGGTGTCTGATGAGTGGGTATTTTTGGCTACTTATCTTGTCGTTAGGCTTATATTTTTTGACTTTTTTAGGTGAGAATTGATGCTTTTAATGTGATTTTCTTCATATTTGTTGGAAAGTGAAGTGAAGAATGGATTTAGAAGATATTTGAAGAAACTAAGTGAAACTGAGTAAAAAAGAAGACAATAAGCTAAAATGTTAACTGGAATGGACTTATTCATCGCAACCGCGCGGTCAACAGGTCCCGATCATGGACAACATAAATCTATAGCCTTGAGATCACGTAGTCAATGTTCACGATCTTGGTCAACTAGAAAATGACCCATCGCAATCACGTGGATAAAATCTCATGAATGCAAAGAGAAAATGTCAAAAGCTTTTGGCAGAACTGGAAATTCATATTTTGGTCCCAAAGTCCAATGTATACTCATGCACAACCATTTTGTTAGACATCTTTTGTTATCTCTTGAACATTTTTTTGGGAATTTTTTTTTTGTAATTAAGAATTCTTAGAGTTCGTAGCTTTGGTTTTTTGTCACGCCCCGAGGCTACCCCCTTGACATAACATAGGACCTAGGACCATGAGTGACCCCAAGCTAACCCTAAATCTGGCATATCATAAGCATACTAAAAGTATTAAGTAAAGCATGAACTATGCGGAAGCTAAATCATTAGATATCTAGAGAGGGGACAAAAAAAAAACTAGTCTGAAGATCAATTATATAAAAAGAGTTTTGTGATGATTGAAAAAACAACTTAAGAACTCTAGTTGAAACTACTACTATGTATGAAAAGCCTCTAACCGAGTTGAGTTGCAGGGACATGCCCCCAACCAACTCTAAAAAATTGAAAACAAAAAGTACAGACTAAGATAAAAAGAGTATCTATTGTCCTCAAAGTATGAGGACTCACCACTGAAGCTGCTAAAGTTGAACTGGAATCAAACTAAGCGTGATTTGGATGCTGAGTGCCTGAACCTATATCATGAAACAATGTAGCGCAAAATATGCATCAGTACTTGGAATGTACTAAGCATGCAGAATACAAATATTCTAAGCTAAACAAAATATATAAGTTGAACAATGCGTAACAAAGCAATGATATATTCTGAACAAGGATATAGATTTGTAATGAAGTATAACTGAAAGATAAACTGAATGTAAAGATCAAGTACTAATCATGAAGATACCATGCTAAACTATATGCTGAAGTAAATGATGAAAACCTGGTCAATGGACTAAGATTCTGACGGTGGGAGCTAGTATTAACCGACATACACCACGTGAGCTAAACGTGAAGTCCGACGTATACGCCCCATCGAAAGGACCCAATATACCTTACCAGGGGTATAAAGGCATGACTGTGGCATGATCACTAGAATTGATGCCTAACAGAGGGGACTTATAAATCTACGCGGGTCCGTAGTTCTAGGGCTATGAGGGTATGGTGAACCCTAGTTGAACTCGGTGCTAAGTCTACTCCCAATTGAATACAGGTGAAGCTAAATGCACTGAATACTAAATAACTCAAATGTTAACATGCAAGAATGCAACATTTATATACTGAGAATGTGACATTGAAAATCTGGATTATGATTTTCTGTTTAACTGACCTAGCAAGTATAATTCCTGAACTAAGAGAATTTACACAAACTAGGGTTATGAGTTTTATAAAAGGAATTGTGCAATGTTTCCAAGAAAATATACTATTTTGACTTAGGATTCTACAGTAGCAAAAATCACCATGAATCTCCAAGGATTTGTAAGCCCTAGGTATAAACAAGTTATGAAGAATCAATTAACTGACTGAATTCTAGGGACCTAATGGATGAAAGGAAACCACTAGTGAAATCCCACATACATGATGACAAAATCTACGGAGAAATCCTTTGGATTTTAATGTTGAACTTCAAAGAACGCTTCTGCTTATTCTTGTAAGAGTTAGTCACCTCTTTCTCTTCTCTTCGTTCTAAGTTAGCTGATTTTAGGAGAATGAGAATTTTACGTAGTTTCTAACTAGTTTACTAAGCTTAGATTGAGTAAAATGATGTAGTTTAAGCATTAAATGATGTGGTTTAAGTGCTTAATGCATAGGGGAAAAGAGTAATGTGACCATGACTTAAATTAAGATGTAGTGGCTCAATACATGCTTCATAGGCCGTCATGATGACCAAGCCCCGTCAAGTAGCTCGTGCAAATGCCCTGCCTGATAGGGCTTTACTAAAATGGGCATAAATTTTTACTTCGAGCTTGGATTTTAGAAAACTCGGTGGTGTTGGAAAGAGGACTCAATTATCTTTAATTTTATAGGTCATGGGCCAGCTAGTTCATTTTGTGCTGAACTATATGGCTGTTTGAAGTTGACCCTAAACTCTAAGTCTGACAAGTCTCCTTCAACGATGACTTCACGGTCCGTCTGGAGATCCACAGACCATTTAGATGTCTATAATACTTAACCAATGACTTTTGTGTTGAAACGTCACTTAAAAGCTAAGGAATTGACTTAAAGATAGGCTTAATGGGCCGTCATGAGTACCATGACCCTTCAAGTGGGTCGTGAAGATGCTTTGACTGACAGGGTTTCAGTAAAACAAGCATAACTTTTTACTTCGGGCTCGATAATAGGCAAATTTTGTGGTGTTGGAAAGAGGACTCAAAGAACTTTCATTTTATAGGTTGTGGTCACCTAATTCATTTGATACTGAAAGATATGATCATTTTAAGTTGTCCTAAACCTCAAAGTCTATCAAACCTTTTCAACGAGCCACTTCAAGGCTCGTGTAAAGCCGCATGGACCATCTAGTGGTCCGTGGTACTTCACAGTATCCATGGTGGTTCTATGTCCCACTCATATGCCACTTCATGGATTATTTGGAGCTCCACGGACCATTTAGTGCTCCTTGGTATTTCACCTTTTTGCTTGTTGCGTAACCACGAGCAGGGTGACGAGTCGTAGTCCTCTTCATGACACGTGGACATCCTCTATGGCTTGCCCTTCTCTGTTGTTCAATCTTAGTTCTTACTTTTTAGGTGTTACAATATCTCTCTCTTGGGGTCATTCATCCTCAAATGAAGTCTAAACAAGCTGAATATGGAGGGAAGGAGCTATAATCCCTACCATCAAGTACTAGAAGTTGATAACTAACTGAACTGAGTTACATGAACATGAAAATAAGCTGAAATGCAAGGATAACTTAGGAAACAAGGTACTGAGACTGATTTACATAAGAGTAAACTGAGAGACTGGAGAGGAACTATTACCTGAAGCTAAAATTGAATCAGAAGGAATGAAGTGAGGATAGTTGTCCATCATGGCTACTTCAGCTTCCAAAGTAGCTTCCCCTACAGATTGACTCCTCCACAAAACCTTTATTAAAGCAACTTCCTTATTTTTCAACCTACGAACTTGATGGTCAAGAATTTCAACTAGCACCTCTTCATAAATGAGACCATCCTTCACATCCAGACTCTCTAATCGTACTACTGATGCTGGATCACCACACACTTCTTCGACTAGGAAATGTGAAAGACTGGATGAACCACTACTATTTCTGCTGGCAACTCAACTCATAGACAACATTACCAACCCTTATTAGGATTTTGTATGGACCAACATATCTAGGACTAAGCTTCCCTTTCTTGCCAAATCTCGTCACTTCTTTCATAGGTGAACTTTCAGGAAAACCCAATCATCGATTTCAATCTTTACGTCCCTTCTCCTCACATCTGCAAAGGAGTTATGACGACTCTGAGCAGTCCTTAGCCTACTTTTAATGAGCTGAACTTTCTTCATAGCCTCATTAACAAAATCTAGTCCAATCAAGGATTCTTCACCTACTTCAAACCAACCAATCGGGGACAGGCATCAACTCCCTTATAGTGCCTCATACAGGGCCATCTGAATAGTAAATGGAAGCTATTATTATTGATGAACTCTATGAGAAGTAGTTTATCATCCGAACGTCCCTTGAAATTGGTCACGTAAGCTCTGAACATGTCCTCTAAGGTCTAAATGGTACACTCTTCCTGACCATCTGTCTATGGATGAAATGTTGTGCTAAGGTTTACCTGAGTACCAAGACCTTTCTGAAATGATTTCTAGAAATGAGAGGTAATCTGAGGACCTCTATCTGAGATGATAGCCAAGGGGACCCATGCAACCTGACTATATCATTGATGTAGAGTTTAGCGTAGTCCTCCACTGAATCTATGGTCTTTACTGCCAAGAAGTTAGCAGACTTAGTGACTCTATCCACTATCAACCAAATGGAGTCATGCTGTTTGCGAGTACCAAGGTATACTCGTAATTAAGTCTATGTTTATCACTTCCCAGATCCATGTAGGAATGTTAATCTCTTAAGTCATACCTCCTGGTTTTTGATGTTCTACCTTGACTTGTTGATAGTTAGGATACTTAGCCACAAAGTCTGCTATGTCCTTCTTTATGTCGTTTAAACAAAAAACTTCCCATAGATAACGGTACATCTTAGTTGCACCTGCATGAATGGAATATCTGGAATTATGGGCTTCTATGAGTATCTTCTACCTCAACTCACCCATATTTGGAATACATAAGCGACCCTGGTAATGAAGTACACGATTTCCCCCTTGGGAGAAAACCTCCACTTTTTGTTGATGAATTGCACATTTCAACTGACGTAATATAGGATCGCTATCTTGCTTTTCCTTAACCTCCGCTACCAATGAGGATTCTGGTCCATTCTAAACTATCACAGAACCATCAGACGTGTTCGTAAGGCAAACTCCTAAGAGAGCAAGCCGGTGAACATCTCTGGCTAATTCTTTCTTCCCTTCCTCAACATGTGCTACACTGCCCATAGACAGTCTGCTAGGAGCATCGGCCACTACATTGGCCTTACATGGATGGTAAAGAACATTTATGTCAGTCTTTGAGGAATTCAAGCCATCTCCTCTAGTGAAGATTCAACTCTTTCTAGGTGAACACATACTAAAGGCTCTTATGATCTGTGAACACATCAAGATGAACACCATACAAGTAGTGCCTCCAAATCATTAGGACAAATACTATAGTTGCAAACTTGAGGTCATGAGATAGGTAGTTCTTCTCATGGACCTTAAGTTGTCTAGAAGCATAGGCTATGACCTTACCTCGTTGCATCAGCACACAACCTAGGCCAACCTAAGAGGAATCACATTAAATCACATAATTGTCTGAACTATCTGGTAGAGTCAGGCCAGGAGCTGTAGTAAACCTAGACTTCAGTTCTGAGAAGCTTTTCTCACACTCAACTGACCACTGAAATTTGGCTTTCTTCTTAGTCAACTTGGTCAATGGGGAAGCTATGGATGAAAACCCTTCAACAAATCTCATGTAATAATAGGCCAAATCCAAGAAACTTCTAATATCTATTGGAGAGGTGGGTCAGAGCCAGTGCTGTACTGCCTCAATTTTTTTGGAATCCACCTGAATCCCTTAATTGGATACCACATGCCTAAGGAAAGCGACAGACTGTAACCAAAATTTACATTTACTGAACTTAGCGAATAACTGAAGATCTTTGAGAGTTTGCAAAACAACTCTCAGATGAGTCACATTCTTCTCCTCACTTTGAGAATCAATGAGGATATAATCAATAAAGATGATAACAAACAAGTCCAAATACTATTTGAACACCTTGTTCATTAAGTCCATGAAAGCTGTAGGAGCATTAGTGAGTCCAAATTACATAACTACAAATTCATAATGACCCTACCGAGTCATGAAGGTTGTCTTTGAAATGTCACTATCTCTAACTCTCAGCTGATGATAGCCGAATCTGAGGTTTATCTTAGGAAAGCAGCTAGCACCCTGAAGTAGGGCGAGCAAGTAAGAAATCCTAGGGATAGGGTATTTCTTCTTGATTGTGACTTTGTTCAACTGCCGGTAGTCAATGTATATTCTGTGAGAACTGTCTTTATTTCTCATGCACAACACTAGAGCACCCTATGGAATTGTACTGGGTCTGATGAAGCCGTTATCTAAAAGGTCTTTTAACTACTCTTTCAATTCCTTATGCTCGGCTGTAAGGAGGAATTAAAATAGGCTGGGTATCTGGGAGGAGATTTTACAAAGTCAATTTCCCTTTTGGGAGGAACTCTATGAAGATCTTCTAGAAACACTACAAGAAACTCATTTAATATTGGGACTGGCTCAAGTGTTGGGGTTTCGGAGTTTGAATCCTTAACCTGAACAAGATGATAGATATACCCTTTGGAAACTGAAACCGAAAGATCCTAGTTCTACAGTCAGCTGAGGCATAACATGCATGTAACTACTCCATATCTAGAATGATATCAAAATCTACCATTTATAACTCTAAAATGTCTGCTGAGCTGATTTTGTGGGAAATTGCAACTTCTGTATACGCATCTAGCTCTAACTGTGTCACCAACTGGAGTAGAGACTAAGAAGGGTTCTGAGAGTTGGACTGGCACCAAAGTTTACTGCTATATACGAAGTTACAAAAGATAGAGTAGCCCCTAGATCTAACAATGCATAAACTTCTAAATGGAAGACTCGTAATGTACCTGTGACCACATCAGGAGAACCTTCCTTGTCCTGGCGAGCCTGGAGAGTATACAACCTGTTCTAGCGCTGACTGCCACTTGTACTAGACGAGGCACCCTGCTCAGTTGGCCAACCTGCTAGTGCTGTTGGAGTAGTATAATGAACCCTATTGTTGTTACCTCCTTGCCCCTGGTTGGAAGAAGGGAAATCCTTCAACCTATGGCTAGAATGACCACACCCAAAGCACCATACCCTGCCTGGAAGACACTCACCTGAATGGTTCTTACCACTGTTTGGAAAAGTTGGGTAAGTCCTATTACATGAAGTACTCCCCTGATATATAGAGCCTAATGACCAACGTTTCTAATCCTCTCAAAACTTGGGGGATGGAGCACTAGCTGATGAACGCGCTGGGGTGACCTTCCCTGAAACTGTGAGAGATTCCCACCACCCGACTTTTGCTATGACTATTCATAATTTCTTGTTCTTGCCTATTTGTTATCCTTAGCAATTTTCCTACGTTTATCTCCCTCCACTTGCTGAGCATGAGTCATTAGTATGGAGATATCCATATCCCCTAGAAGCATAACATTTATGCACTCGGACTTCACCAGATTGGATACCATAAACAAGAACTTACTCATTTATGCCCTTGGATCGGCAGCCATGTACGGAGCATACATGGAGAGCTGGGTGAACTTCAGCCCGTACTCTAGGACCGACATTGAACCCGGCTTCAAGTTCATAAACTCTTGGTCCTTAGCTTCTCTTAACTCTCTTGGGAAGAACCTATCCAGAAAAGCTCCAGTAAAACAATCCCAAGTCACAGGAGTTACATCCTCAACTCTGTTATCTTTCCATTAAGTGAACCAAATATTAGCCATATCCTTAAGTTGGTAGGATGCCAACTCCATCCTATCACTTTCGGTTACTTGCATCACCTCTAGGATCTTCTTAACTTCATCAATAAAGTTCTATGGGTCCTCACCAACCTGTGACCCTAGAAACTCAAACAGATTCATCCGAATAAAGTCTTGAACCCTAGCTGTAGCTGATCCACCATTAATGTTTGGAGGAACTGTGGCCTGCTGATTGTTCTGATTGGCCACACTTAGAGCCAAGACCTGGATCGCATTCCAAAATTTTGCATTCGTAACCTCATGGTTCGGGACTAGAGGAACTGCGTTAGCATTGAGTGCATTAACATTTTGTGTCTTAGCTCCATGAGGAGGTATGATATGAAACACATAACAACAAATTAGAAAGGTGAAGTTAAATTATGTCTCACACACAATAAGAATAGCAAAGAAAGTGAAGTTTTTCTTAGCCTCTCCCTCATAGATGTGGCGCGCTTCACAATCATGAAAGGAACTCTACATAGTGTGGTTATTAGACACCCTAGGATTGTTGAACCTAATTCTCTATTACCAAGTTTGTCACGCCCCTAGGCTACACCCTTTGATGTAAAATGGGACCTAGGATCACGAGTGACCCCAAGATAACACTGAATATGGCATATCATAAGCATACTAAAAATATTTTGTAAAGGCTGAACTATGTGGAAGCTAAATCATTACATATCTCGAGAGGGGACAAAACTCAATTAGTGTGAAGATCAATTATATAAAATTAGTTTAGTGATGATTGAAAAAACCACTTAAGAACTTAAGCTGAAACTACTATTATGTCTGAAAAGCCTCTAACTGAGTTGAGGTGATGGGACATGCACCCTGCTAACTCTAACAAAATTGAAAATTGAAAGAAAAAACTTAAATATAAAACATGTCTATTGTCCTCGAAGTATGAGGACTCACCACTAAAGCTGTTGAAGTGGAACTGGGAATCGAACTAAGCGTGATATAGATGCTGAGTGACTGAACCTACATCATGAAATGATGTAGCATAAAATATGCGTCAGTACTTGGAATGTACTGAGCATGCAGATATAAATATTCTGATATTAACAAAATAAATAAGATGAAGGATGCGTAACTAAGTAGTGATGTAATCTGAACAAGGATATAGATTTGTACTGAAGTATAATTGAAAGATAAACTAAATGCAATGACCAAGTACTAATCATGAAGAAAATATGTTGAACCGTATGCTAAAGTAAATGCTGAAAACCTGGTCAATGGAATAAGAGTCTGACTATGGGATCTACTATTAACCAACATAAACCACGTGAGCTGAAAGTGGAGTACGATGTATACTCCCCTTTGAGAGGACCCAATATACCTTGCTAGGGGTATAGAGGCATGATTGTGGCCTGATTACTAATATTGATTCCCAATAGAAGGGACTTATAATCCTACATGAGCACGTAGTTCAGGGACTATGAGGGTACGCTAAACCTAAGTCTAACTAAGTGCTAGGTCTACTCCCATCTGAATACATATGAAGCTAAAATGCACTGAATATGGAATAGCTCAAAATGATGATATACTAACTAAGAATGCAACATTTATATACTGAGAGTATGACATTGTATATCTTGATTATGATTTTCTGTTTAACTGACCTAGAAAGTATAATTCGATGAAATCTACGTAGAAATCCTTTGGATTTCGGGGCTGAACTTTGAAGAAAGCTTTTACTTGTTCTTGAAAGAGTTGGTCACCTCTATCTTTGCTCTAAGTTAGCTGATTTTAGGAGAATGAGGATTTTAGGTATTTTGTGACTAGTTTACTAAGCTTAGACTGAGTAAAATTACGTAGTTTAAGCATTAAACGACGTTGTTTAAGTGCCCAACGCATAGGGGAAAATACTAAAGTGACCCTGAATTAAATTGTGCCAAAGTGGCTTCAAGACAGGCTTCACGAGCAGTCATGATGACCAAGGCCCGTCAAGCAGCTCGTGAAGATGCCCTACCCGACATTGCTTCACTAAAATGGGCATAAATTTTTACTCCGTGCTTGGATTTTAGCAAACTAGGTAGCGTTGTAAAGATGACTGAATTATTATTAATTTGATAGGTCATGGGACCCCTAATTCAATTTCGTGCTGAAAGATATAGTTATTTGAAAGTTGACCCTAAACTCCAAATTTGACAAGTCTCCTTCACCGATGATTTCACGATCGTGTGGAGTTCCACGGGCGGTTTAGACGTTCATGATGCTTAACCAATGACTTTGGGGGGTGAAAACTCACTTAAAAGATGATGAATTGACTTCAAGATAGGCTTCAGGAGCCGTCATGATCACTATGGCCCGTCAGCTCCGTCATGAAGGGTCTACTCGACAAGGCTTCACTAAAACAAGAATAACTCTTTTTTCTGGGCTTGGAATTTGGCTAACTTGGTGGAGTTGGAAAGAGGACTCAAAGACCTTTAATTTGATAGGTTGTGGCCCACCTAATTCATTTTGTACTGAGAGATATGATCGTTTGAAGTTGACCTAAACCTTAAAGTCTATCAAGCCTCTTTCACAAGCAACTTCAGGGCTCGTGTGAAGCTCCGTGGTACTTCATAGTAGCCATGTTGGTTTTGTGTCCCCTTCACAGGCTATTTCACTACTCGTTTGGAGCTCCACAGACCCTTTAGTGGTCTGTGGTGTTTCACCTTTTCTCTAGGTGCATAACCACGAGTAGGGTGACGGGTCGTGGCCCTCTTCATGACACGTCGACCCCCTCCATGGTTTGCCCTTCTCTCTTGTTCAATCTTATTTCTAGTTTTTGAGGTGTTACACTTTTGATTTTGGATTGCATGTTTCCTTAAAATTCAATTTTTATATTGAAGATTGCGTTCTTAATAGTAATATATTTTCCCCTTTTCTTCTTTCTCTTACTTGGAATGCATGAATTACAGGTTTAATTGATTATTTAGAATTGAGGCTTTGTGCTGAAGATTGACAATTGATTGGGTTGTCGATTTCCACTCACTTGATTTTGTAATTGAATCGATTATTCCATATTTGTTTTCATTCCTAAATTTCTCTAAGAAAGGAAATTGGGAATTAAATGTTGAATGCTAGATTTGCTTGAGAAAGAAATTTATATTAAGGAATTCGGTTGTTTTGTATGATGCATGTGAGTGTCTGAGAGGATCCCTTATGATAAACAAATGTGTGAGTGAAAAATGCATGTTTGTTCTTGAGAAAAATCTAGCTTACCCATTGATGAGTGAGTTTACATGATATTGAGGTGCAATGGATCGTTTAAATGTCAAGTACCTTCCCATTTCACTAACTCCTTCAATACCTTGCTTGAAAAGATTTTTGCCCCCATATTTAATTGTTACTAAAACAACCTCCTTATTATAGTTTTGTATTGTTTTTTAGATTCAAACTAGTAGCCTGTATTTGTTTTTCTTTTCAATTCCTATAATATTTTTCATTGTAGGATTCGATCGCGACGTCATAGTTGGGTTATTATATTGCTAATGACCGTTTACTAGTTTAATTTTCTGGCAAGATATTTGAGTGTTATCAGTGTCTACAATAGTGCTTCTTGCGAGCCAACATGCAAGTGCTATCACAAGGGTAATATCAAGTTAATGTAGTTCTTAATTATGCTCAAAAAGCCCAAATGGTGACTAGCCATTATCCATCTAAGATGAAGCTCAAGTATGCTTACTCATGATGCAAAATTATTCTTCAATAAAAGTAATCAAGTACTCTCACAATAAAAGACGATTCAATGCTCTCACAAAGCGTATCGTAAAGAATTTAAGGAATCAACACAAACTCTTACTCTCTCAAAAGAGAAATGCATGCATGCTTACCCATAAGCTTGACCATATTTTCCAATCATCACATCACCCGACTTTAGCAAGATCTCAAAGGTCTTTTGCAGGCTTGTAATGGGGTTGAGGGTAAAGGTATGATCAATTTGGCTTGGTGACTTCACATTTTCGAAGGATGGTTGTTTTCAACTTCACCTCTTCTCAAGACGTTTGTTTATTTTGACCAAGAGACATAACCTCTAGTAATTCAAAATATTTATTTTTTATTCAACTCATAGGGAACCCTTAATATTTTATCATACCACAAAGATGATCAATGTATTAATTTGCAAAACACTTTTTTTCCATTTCTTGTTCCTCTCTCTCTCGCTCTCTCTCTCTCTCTCTATATATATATATATATATGGGCTCCATCTTGTTTCCACAAGAACCAAGGGTGAGTCTCATGCTACTTTTTCACTTGGAATCTTTTCTCCATTCCTTACCACACTCCCAACTTAGGATATTTGCCTAACTTGGGTGTTCAAAAAAACCAATGATTCTGAAAGGATTTATAGGTGTGAAAGAAGTAACATTTTTGGGTCAAGAGGTTTCAACAAGGTTTGCCAACAAATGGATTAGGCTCAATTGGTACCAAATGGTTGCACACCCTCACAAAGTAGTCACAATGTAGGTATGATTATTTAGGCTCCCTCACAAAATGTCACAACCCAGGGGTACACCCAAGATGTAACATGGTGTACTAGACCCCGGAAGGCCTAACACAAGCTACTTAGCATATCATAACATAAAGTAAATAGAAATGATGTGAAAATTTTAAAACTTTTACCATACCATTGAAGTCTTTTATAAAATCAAGCGGAAGTCTATAACACTTTGTCTCAAACCATCTAAACAAACTTGAATAACTCTTTCGGACGCAGCCCATAAAATAGTCTAAAACATATAATAAAATACAAAGGAAAGGTGAGCAAATCCTCGATGCTATAAGGACTCACTGAGTCTTCAACTCCTTGCTCTAATAGAAACCTAGCCACGAGAATGGAACTCAATATTGTCGGACCCTACATTTTAAATGAATGTAGGCAAGAGTATACGTTAGTTCAATAATGTACTAAATATGATGGCTAGCATAAATCATCAACATAAGCATATAAGAGGCATTAGTCAACATAAGACATATACCATAATCATAAGAGACAATAACATGAGTTACAAACATAAGAGACATCCTCATAAGACGAAGGCTATAAGCATAAGAGATAACCACATAATCATAAGCATAATCTCCAACATAGACATAATGTAAGCATTAGTCATCATAAGGCATGAACCTTGAACCTAGGAGACACTTCATATTCATAACATAGTAAATACTTAGTTCTTCATAAACCAAGAGAAACACTCCATAAGTATGCTCAAGTCATACTTGTGCAATGCATGGATAAAACCCTATAATCTCACCCACACTAAGTAACACCGTAGGCCATAATACATACTTACCATCTTTGATCTCATCCTTATCTTATTTCTCATAAACAAGGGAATCTCTCATCTATAGTTAATCATTTCATGGAAGAAAACTATAGCAACAATCCATCAAAACATACATCATAAGCATAAGTCATAAGCATATTCATTACATAGATCATCATACACAAGAGGAACATATCATAACAACCCTCAAAGAATACTTGTGCAATGAATGAATAAGACCCCATTAATCTCACCCATGCTAAGTAAACTTCTTGAGTAACCACAATTCATAATTCATATTCTTGTTGTGGGAATTAGCCTTAAACGACATAGGCCATGTGAGCTTAACATCAAATCTGGTGTTTACCCCACATTGAAAAGGGATTGACCTTCTTGCCTCAGGTAGAACCATACTGTTAGCTTAGGTGGACCATTATCTAAGTAAGCTACAGGGCATGTAGTTTATGGGATAAGGATATTGCTACTAGAAAGTTGGACTCAACTAATATAGAAGGTTTCCATCTCATGAGATACATACTTTGGTAACCCGAACTCAACTAGCATAGAAGGAACCTATTTGGAAAGCTGGACTCAACTAGTGTAAAAGCTTTCATTGGGAAGCCGGACTCAAGTAGCATAAAAGCTTCTATCTCATATTCAATATCCACTCGGTGCGAAACATAATTCCCATTGAGTTCATATTAAGTCTTGACTTAAGATCACATTTATGGAAGAATGTCTTGACACTCAATCCAACATAACTCATAATATAGCTCATTAGATCATGCGTGAGAATAACCTTTCACTGTCCATGTCTACATATAAATTCAATAGGTGAGTAAGCCTGTCAACCTTTAGAATCACTATATTGTGAGAAAAAATTTCACATCAAATCATATTCATGCATGACTGTGTATATGAGAATAACCTTTCAATAACACAACAACTAGATCATGAGCATACTCACTTTACTCTCAAAGTGTTCTTAAAACATGTACATAACCTTCATAAAACATGGATAATATCATATCTTGCCCTTTCAAGGTCAAAGTTCATATCAAATCAACACATCTATAATGACCATATTAGATATGGATATAATCATAATTCAAGCATTTCAATTACTACAAGCACAATCTCATACTTCACCTCCTTGAGGTTCAAAACTTACTTTCAATCATCACACTTAGGATTCAAGCACTAGACATGGAAATCATCTAATCTCATGTGATTCTACCACTTCATACATTGAAACATTCATGAGGTAGATTAGGTGGGTACGGTCCTTCCAAAACAACTCTACCTAATAGTCTACCATTATCATATATAAACTTCACTCTCAAAGCCATTACATACTTAATTCAACATATTAGTTTTACTCTCAAAGCCCTAATAATCAACATTCATGATTGCAAGCCTTACTCTCAAAGTTTTACTTCTTACAATCATCATACATACCTGGATTACCAGGCATTCTAATGACATGCTTTATTTTTAAGCAATTCCAGTCATAATTCATCATATAGCCCCAATCTCAATGAATACTAACCATAAATAATCATATATACTTTAAACTCATCAATTCATATCTTTATGCCCTAATCTCTAGCAATCTACTATACATATCATCAATCCTAAAAGAGTATCTCCAAATCCTCAATTTACCCTGTCAAAGCAGAACACCCACTTACTTCAATTTCATCTCTCTAGACTTGGGTTAGGCATGGAAACAAGTCATTTCATCTTAAAAACATGATTTACTAATAATTCAACCATAAATAATCATTATATACTTAATTGGATCAACATCCATCATAACCCACAACATTGAAGAAACCCTAACTAGAATTGAGGTTCTTCTTCATCAAATTGGGGAATTCTAGGGAGCTCTACGGATGAATAAGCTATCATACCTTGGATACAATGCCGTCAAAAATCTTGGGACATTAGAGTCTTGCTCTTGACCTAGCTTCAAACTCTATCTTCTTCTTCAAGTTCTAGAGAGAGAAATATTTGAGAGGAGAGCTTTAGGTGATTTCTTTTGGGTTTTGGATATAATGAGTTGAATGGGTAAGTTTTGGGATTAACATAACTTATATAGGGGTCCTAGGCTTGTACAAAATGACATATCTTTGAGTTGAAACAATTGGAAAAACTGCCGAATTGGCTCACTAGAAGCTCACTACGGATCATCATCATCACCACGGCCAGTCAAATGGGTCGTGAAGAATTCTAGCCTGATAGTGCTTAACTATTTTGGGCATAACATTTTACTCTAAGATGAGAATTGGGCAAACTCAGTGGTGTTAGAAAGAGGACTCATAGACCTTTATATGGATAGGTAATGGCCCACCTAATTCGATTTGAGCTAAGAGATATCATCATTTGAAGTTGACCCCAAATTTGAAGTCTAGTGAAAAACCCTTTACGTAAGGCTCCACGAGCCGTGGTGCCTCTCGTGGTCATGATACAGTAGCTAGGCAATCTTACCCTTAACCTCTAAAAATTGAAGAAACCACTACGAGCCTTCCCACGAGCCTTGGTCATCACCACGAGCCATGAAGTGGCTCGTGCGGAGGGGTTGTTTTGGGTAGCCTTTGTTTAGCCACTGCCTAGCCCACCATGAGCCACACCAAGATTCATGGTCCGGACCACGAATCGTAGTCCTCACCACGAACTGTGGTCGTGGTCGTGGAAGGTGAAGCAGTGTCCATGTAAGAGTGGACTGCCCTAGTCCTCTTTCTTTGCTCTTGCCCTCTTCCCTGGCTATAACCCTCACATTTAGCCCTAGTTTAGTCTACTGGTTTCTAGGGTGTTACAATATCTCCCACTTGGGAACTGTCATGCCTCAAGGCTACCCCCTAGACGAGGACACGAGACCTAGGATCACGAGTGACCCCAAGCTTACTATGTTGGCATAATCATAAGCATACTAAAGATAAACTGAAGAAATGAAACTATGCAGAAGCTAAATTATGTACAAATCTGAAATGATGGGGAAATAACCAAATGCTAATTCTGAATATATGAAAACTGTGAGTTCTAGTACAAATGAAAAATGAAACTCTAACACTACAGCTAAATCTAACTATGTCTGAAATAAGCCTTAAACTGTCTAGAAATGTTGGGACATACCCTAGCTAGATCTAGCAAAACTGAAACTAACGTTAAAAGCAAGAAGATAATCATGTCACTAGTTATCGAAGAATGAGGACTCATCACTGATGCTATTGAACTGAAGATCAGGAACTGATCTATGTGTGATCTGACTACTAAGGACCTGAACCTACATCACGAGAAGATGTAGCGCAGAATATGCATCAGTACTTGAAAGGTACTGAGCATGTAGGATAGAGTAAAGCTGAATAATAACATAATTGATCAAGCAACAAAGCAATGATATAATCTGAATATGATAAGGATAATGGAAATACGGAACATGGCTAAACTGAATGCAATGACCAAGTTTAGAACATGCTAAGACTGAATATTGAACTATACTGATAACATGGTCAATGCAATATAATCTGACTGAACTGTAAGGGAGCTACGAATAACTGACATAAAATCATATGAGCTGAATGTGGAGTCCGATGTATACGCCCCATTGAGAGCACCCAACATACCATGCCAGAGGTATAGAGGCATGCTAGCGTGATCACTAAAATGATGCCCAGAGAGGGGACTTACAACCTAACGGGAACGTAGTTTTGGGACTTGAGGGTAACTGACCCTAGTCCACTCGGTATTAAGCTTCCCATATGATTAAGTAATTAACACTTTATGACTGAAATGTTGTAATACTGGATAGCTCAGAATACTGAAATGCAAACTAAGAATGCAACATTGATATACTAATAATAATGTTCAAAAATTGTGGCATGTTAATGTATATAACTGAATTTACTAACCTAGCAGATGTAATTCAAGAACTAAAAGAACTACTTAGCAATGGTTATGATTGTATGCATGAATCTAGGCAAAATCAATACTATAACATGATAATATGATTTAGATCATTCTAACACCTAAAAACCCAACAATTCTAACATTTAAGAAACTCTAGGTCTAGATAATAGTAAGGGAATCAAGATTCTGACTAAAATCTAACGACCTAATGGGTGAAAGGAACCCACTAGTGAAATGCCACATACCTGGTGACGAATTCCATGAAGAAGCCTTTTGATTTCGGGGCTGAAACTGATGGAGCCTTGCTGCTTTCTTGAACTAGGGTTCTTCGACCTCTTTCTCCTCTTAAGCTATAATATTTCTAAGTTTTGATGAATGATCTAACTTAGGTAAGTTCTAGTTATTTTTCTAGGTTAAAACCGACAAAAACCACATAGTTTAGGGGTTAACGATGTAGTTTAGATGTCGAACGGATAGGGGAAAAGACCAAAATAGCCCCACCTAAAAATCTGGCGGGGCTGACCACGGCTACTCTCACGAACCGTGAAAGGGACCACGGACCATGGAGCTGGTCGTGGTCTTGGTCCAGTAGCTGTTGGCTGAGAGGGTCCTGTCCACGAGCCCTTACCACGGCCTGTGTGGAGGACCACAGACCGTGAAGATCCCTGTGGTCCTTACTTGTGCTGAAGTCTGGAGGCTCAGGTCTGAGGGTCTACTGGGTGGTCTTCACGGACGCCCCCACGACCCATTTCAGGACATCAGACCGTGAAGGTCTTCGTGGTCCTTACTTAGGTATAGGGGGCCTGAGGGTAAGGCTTGAAGTCCTACTGGTTCAGCCTCTAAGGACACCACCACTGTCCATCGTCAAGAGCATAGCCCGTGAAGGGTCCCGTGGTCTGACGAGTGGGCCTGGTGGAGTTTGACTTACCCTCACGGGTAGGTGAATTGACCAGGGACCCTATCATGGTCCGTGAACCCTACCGTGGTTCGCTGGTTTAGGTAAATTTTTCTAAAAAGAATTCTAGGTCTGGTTTTCGAGGTTTTACAGGAACATTCATCCTCGAATGATACTTTAGACACCTTACGGAAGTAAAGACTCAAGACTAGAAGCCCATCATGCATGCAACATCAAAATAATGCACAATTCGTAAGAGGAAACATCAACTCCAATTCAAACATTCTTTATGCAACACAAGGGAGTAGGAACTACATCTAACAACCCATTATGCATGAAATCTCATAACTAATCATGCCAAGGAGGAACTATCATCTCTGAGTGAAAATATGTTCAACATACTCACATGGAGCTCATATGCAATTTACTCTCAAAAAATCATTCATTTAAGGACGAATCTGTCAGCTCCAAACAAAGGCATGCTCATATATTAATCTCATAAATTCTATAGGCAACTCATACTCAATGCACTACAACATGAGGGAACTCAATCATATAAAAATTATTTTCTTTCAAAACATAAGCTTTCATGAACATGCATAACTTTAAGGAGATCATGAAACACATAAAACGCACAAGACTTCACATACATAACAAAATCATGAGGAACTCATCATTTTAATGCTAAAGGAGGAATGAAAGGAAAAAGATGAGGATATCGGGACATCTCGTTGGCCCTTGGCCTCCGTAGTAACACCCTCGCCTAAAGCCCTCACTAAAGGTCACTCCTTAACACTTCCTTGGAAGCAACTTCCTTGCTCTGCTATTACTTAACATTCTGGTCTAAGACCCCCACCAATATTTCTAAATTAGAGGAATTTTTATTAACTCTCAACTCTCCTTAAGGAATTTATGAATGTCGGACCTCCAATACCCTTCTATATTAAAGAGACATGGAAAACCGGACACACTGGTGCCACTCATTAAGCAACCCTAGTTCACAAGAAACCTTACCAACTCCACTCAAGAACTCATATAAGCCTACAAAATTGGGTCTAAACTTCCCAAACTCACTACACCTCTCAAGGTGAGAATTTCAGGACAACCAAAATCATAAACATCAAGAACACTCAATGACCTTGCTATCTAAGCACATCATCTCCCCATTTGGAGTAAGTCTGTACAAACTCTTCTAAGCATCCTTTCTTTCAATTCTAAGGTCGGAGCTAGTCTTCACTAAGCTTTCAGATCTGTCACACAAGATGATTCTAACCCATGGTGAATTTCACTACTATTTTTAAGAGGAGTCTATGCACTTAACATATCTAGGCATTACTTAAACACCCTATTCATCAAATCTATCCACATACCCCAAAACTAAAAATGGCCAAGTAGGGTTCTACCTCAATATCATAAAACAACAATGAGGCACATTCATACTAAAGACAACTTCAAAATCTAACTTATCAAGTAACAAAAGACAAGCAATACCAAAATCTAATAAGGCGTAAAACACATACCAGAACCATTAGGAAGAACTTGCTTACCCTCTCTTCTCATAGCATTTGCCTTTGGACAATCCCTCATTTTGTGACCACTCTCACTACAATTAAAGCAACCTCTTTGCTGGCCAAACATCTACCCTCATGTCTCTTTCAACTCTCATAAGGTCGGATCAAGACAATTAAAATCCATTTAAACCCATATCATCACCTTTGATGGGATCTACCAACCAATCATATCTAGGTATTGTCTAAACACCCTACTCAAAATGACCATTCTTAAGATCAATCTTAAAAGATAGCTAACTCTTTGGAGTTGGTCAACACTTGAACTTTTCTCCCTCACCTTAACTAGGTGGTACATGCAACCCTCAAAGTCAACTTTAAGACAAAACATAATCTAAACTTATGGCATAGATTTTTCCCCTTCCACTCTCAGATAGGCTCTTTTGGGAACTAACAATTTGACTATACAGGTACTACAATCACATAAGAGCATAGCAATAATACTACCAATCCATCCGAAGGATGACATCTAAATCTAGTATATCAGATCCTATCTAGTCACATGGCCATAATTGGCATCACAACCAACATTTTCTCCCTCGCTCCTTGTAGGATGAGCCCTTCGAGTAGTCATATCCCCAAGACCATCGGATAAGGAGAAAGACCTTATAAAGTTAGACTCTATTGCATGACATAGAGAATGAAGAAGTGAAATTTCCTAATAATCTAATAGCCTTCTATTCATAAATGTGGCGCGCTTCATACTTATGAACAAGACTCTACTAGACATGGCTTTGAGACAATCCTAGAATCATTCTAAACCTTGTGCTTTGATTACAAAGTTTGTCACGACCCAGGGGTACACCCAAGTTGTAAGATGGCGTACTAGACCCTGAAAGGCCTATCACAAGATACTTAGCATATCATAACATAAAGTAAATAGAAATGATGCAGAAATTTTAAAACGTTTACCATACAATTGAAGTCTTTTATAAAATCAAGAGGAAGTCTATAACACTTTCTCTCAAACCATCTAAACCAACTTGAATAACTCTTTGGGACACAGCCCATACAATAGCCTAAAACATAAAATAAAAGACTTAAAGGAAAGGTGAGCAAATCCTAGATGCTATGAGGACTCACTGAGTGTTCAACTCCTTTCTCTACTAGAAACCTAGCCACGAGAATGGAACTCAATATTGTCAGACCTTACATTTAATAAGAATGTAGGCAAAAGTATGTGTTAGTACAATAATGTAATTAATATGATGTCTAGCATAAATCATCAACAAAAGCATATAAGAGGCATTAGTCTACATAAGGCATATACCATAGTGATAAGAGACGATAACATAAGTCATAAACATAAGAGACATCCGCATATGATGTAGGCTATATGCATAAGAGATAACCACATAATCATAAGCATAATCTCCAACATAGACATAATGTAAGCATTAGTCATCATAAGGAATGAACCTTGAACCTAGGAGATACTTCATATTCATAGCATAGTAAATACTTAGTTCTTCATAGCACAAGAGAAACACTCCATAAGTAGCTTCAAGTCATACTTGTGCAATGCATGGATAAGACCCCATAATCTCACCCACACTAAGTACCACCTTAGGCCATCATACATACTTACCATCTTTGATCTCATCCTTAACTTATTTCTCATAGACAAGGGAATCTCTCACCTTTAGTCAATCATATCATGGAAGACAACTATAGCAACAATACATCAAAACATACATCATAAGCATAAGACATAAGCATATATATTACATAGATCATCATACATAAGAGGAACATATCACTACAACCCTCGAAGCATACTTGTGCAATATGTATTAATAAGACCCCATTAGTCTCACCCATGCTAAGTAAAGCTTCTTGAGTAACCACAATTCATAATTCATATTCTTGTTTTAGCAATTAGCCTTAACCGACATAGACCATGTGAGCTTATCATGGAATCAAGTGTCAGCCCCACACCGAAAAAGGGTTGTCCTACTTGCCTAATGTAGAACCATACTCTTAGGATAACTGGATCTATTAGCTAAGTAACCTACGGGGGCACATAGTTTATGGGATAAGGATATTGCTACTAGAAACCCAGAATGAACTAAGGTAAAAGGTTTCCATTTCACGAGATACATACTTTGGGAACCTAGACTCAAATAGCGTATAAGGAACCCATTTTGAAAGCAAGACTCAACTAGTGTAAAATCTTTCATTGGGAAGCCGGACTCAACTAGCGTAAAAGCTTCCATATCATATTCAGTATCCACTCGGTGTTAAGCATAACTACCATTGAGTTCATACTAAGTCTTGACTTAAGTTCACATTTATGGAAAAATGTCTTGACACTCAATCCAGCATAACTCATACTATAGCTCATTAGATCATGTGTGAGAATAACTTTTCATCGTCCATGTCAATATATAGATTCAATAGGTGAGAAAGCTTTTCAATCTTAGAATCACTATATTGTGAGAAAACCTTTCACATCATATCACATTCATGCATAAGTGTGTATATGAGAATAACCTTTCAACAACACAACAACTAGATCATAAGCATAGTCACTTTACTCTCAAAGTGTTCTTAAAGCATGTACATAACCTTCATAAAACACGCATAATATCAAATCTTTCCCTTTCATGGTCAAATCTCATATCAAATCATCCATCTAGAATGACTACATTTGATATGGATATAATCATAATTCAAGTAGTTCAATTACTATAAGCATAATCTCATACTTCACCTCCTTGAGTTTCAAAACTTACTTTAAATCATCAAACTTAGGCTTCAAGCACTAGACATGGAAATCATCCAATCTCATTTGATTCTATCACTTCATACATTCAAACATTCATAAGGTAGATTAAGTGGGTAAGGTCCTTCCACAACAACTCTACCTAATAGTCTACCATTATCATATAGACTTCACTCTCAAAGCAATTACATATTTAGTTCAACATATTAGCTTTACTTTCAAAGCCATAATAATCAACATTCATGATTACAAGCCTTACTCTCAAAGCTTTACTTCTTACAATCATCATACATACCTAGATTACAAGCCATTCTAATCACATTCTTCATTCGTAAGCAATTCTAGTCATAATTCATCATATGGCTCCAATCTTAATCAATACTAACCATAGATCATATCTTTATGCCCTAATCTCAAGCAATCTACTATACATATCATCAATCCTAGAAGAGTATCTCTAAATCCTCAATATCCCCTTTCAATGCACAATACCCACTTACTTCAATTTCATCTCTCTAGACATGGGTTAGGCATGGAAACATGTAATTTCATCTTAAAAACACGATTTACTACCAATTCAACCATAAAAAATCATTATATACTCAATTGGATCAATATCCATCATAACCCACACAACATTGAAGAAACCTTAACTAGAATTTGGAATTTTCTTCATCAAATTGGGAAATTCTAGGGGGCTCCATGGATGGAAGAATACATGGTTGAATAAGCTATTATACCTTGGATACAAAGCCCTCACAAAGCTTGGAAGATTAGAAACTTCATCTTGACCTTGCTTCAAACTCTATCTTATTCTTCAAATTCTAGAGAGAGAAATATTTGAGAGGAGGGCTTTTGGGGATTTCTTTTGGGTTTTGAAAATAATGACTCGAATGGGTGAGTTTAGGGGTTAAATTTACTTATATAGGGGTCATAGGCTTGGGCAAAATGATATAGCTTTGAGTTAAAACAATTGGGAAAAGACCGAGTAAACCCTAACTTAAAAACTACCGAATGGGCTCAATGGAAGCTCACCACGGGTCGTCATCATCACCATGGCGCATCAAATAAGGTGTGGAGAATTTCAGCCTGACAGTGCTTCACTATTTTTGGCTTAACTTTTTACTTCGACATGAGAATTGGGAACATTGGTGGCATTGGAAAGAGGACACAAAGACATTTAATTGGATAGGTAAGGGCCTATGAGCGATGGTGCCTCACGTGGTCATGATATAGTAAGAGGCAACCTTCCCCTTAACTGCTAATAATCTAAGGCACCACCACTAGCCTCCCCATGAGCCGGGGTCATCACCACGAGCCGTGAAGTGGCTCGTGTGGAGGGAGTTGTTTTGGGCAACCTTTGTTTAGCCACAGCCTAGACCACCACGATCCACACCACGAGCCATGGTCCTCACCACCAGTTGTGGTGGTGGTCGTGGATGGTGAGGCAGTGTCCATGTAAGAGTGGACTGCCCTAGTCTTCTTCCTTGGTTGTTGCCCTCTTCCTCGGCTCTAACCCTCACACTTAGCCCTAGTTTAGTCTACTAGTTTCTATGGTGTTACACAAAACATGCCTAGGATCATTTCTTGCATTTGCCAAGCTTAAACAATTAGACCAACAAGGAAAATTCTGAAAATGCACACATGCCTTTCAAGTTATCCTCACCACACAAGGCACTTCAAACACTGTTATTTAACATAACCCCACAAAGTGAAGCTTGCATGCAATGATCATTGCTAGACTCCAAATCAATACACAACTAGTCAAAATGACATGTTAGAAGGCTGGTGGGGTGCCTGAAATGTCTTGGGGGAAGTGGATTCAGAAGTCTGGGCTTCAGTCAGACAAATGTTAGAGGTCTCTTGAAGAGAATGCTCTATAGTAGGATGTAAAATAGAATCCTCCAACTCCTACAGCTCTGTAATTGCCTCTACACTCAACTGCTCATCTCCTTCAAACTCTTCCTCATCAGTCTTCGGAGTGGATTCCTCATTATGATTAGTCAGTGCTTGCTCAATTACATCTCCCAACTCATCCACCCATGGTACTATAGATGGCTCAGAAACTAGCATCTTTGGGAGGGGTACTTTACCACAAAGCATAGAAATATCAGTAGACTTGAGTTGGTCCATATCCTTCCTTATCCCTACCACATCATCCTTTAAGGTTGTCAAATATGGTGACTCACCCTTTCCTTATTTATGCTCCTCAACCTGAGAGGTAAGGGTTTGTAGTCTCTTCCCATAATCATTCTCTAGAGTATGCTGATCCACCAACTCAACCCGGAGTGGAGTAAGGCAACTTCAATGGCTATGACAATCATGGCTGAGACCTCTCTCTAGATGAGAATCTCTTGTATCCGTTGAATAGGAATGCGCCCCATTCAATAAAGTAAAGCCTGTGTCAATAGGGGCTGGGATACAGAGGGAGGCATAGTAGCTATAGAATTAGAAGGTATGGCAATACCTGAGGGCTCCACAATAGGAACTGAATGCGCATTATTAGGTGCCAAGGTAGTTCGGTCAACTACTATTGTTGTTTCAGCCGGTGGTGACTTTCTCCTGGCCGTATCATCCCTCAAGTAGTCCGCCTCAATCCCCCAAATGGCCCTAGAGTAGGTCAAAGTTATCCTCATATTACTAGCCTCCATGAATGGTGCCCAAGCCAGCTCGTAAAGCTTAGTATCAATACTTGGAAAGGCATAGATGACTACTCCTACTTCTCTCTCATGAGCATCTCATCCTCAATGATTCTCCCTATGTCTATCTTCTCTCAGGTGATAATGCACCAACCTCGCAACCATATTCAAGTATTTCATCTTGATATTCACCCCATCCATAATCCACAGAAGAGTAGCATTAGAAAGAAAAAAGGATAACCAACCCTACAAATCATCAAGAGGGTCTTTCATCCTCTCGTAATAGCTAATAGTATTAGTGTTCCCACAATTCCACATATCATTTATAGTACATGCCCCAAATTGGACCTTCTTTCCTCTAGCTTCCACTTCTTCAATGGTCTTCTATATGACTCATTCTTTTGGGAGTTCCCCAGCATATGCTTCACAGAATTTTCTTACCCAAGTGAGAGCATAAGGTGTCTAGGCTTGGGTAAATTGCTCAAACTTGTTAAATTTCATAGTATTCCACACCATCGGGTAGTTACTCATCACTGCATCGGTGGACAACCAATTATCCTCTAGGATGGTCCTCAACCCAACTACCATCATTTTGTTCTTAACACTAGGATCAATAGTGGTAACACCTGTGAGACCATATTTGAAATCGGATCTCACATAAGTTTTTGATGTATCGCGTTCATTTTCTTTTGAGTCACTGGAGGGAATGTAGATTTGCCTTGAATTGGTGCAGGTGCACCTCAGTTTCTTGCACTTCATAGTTGTCATATGTCCATGAGAAATTTAGTGGCTCTCCCTTAGAAGAGGATGTTGTACTCTGATCAAAACAAATTTCATCCCTGTGTTTGAGGAAGCTTCAGCGGCCTTTTTTTTGTTTTTCGCTCAAACGTCAAGAAGTGTATGGAGTGGCATGTGGTCTTTTAATAGGATATGATATGACCACCCCTTTTTTTCATTTGGGAGGGGGTGAAGAGGAAAATCTGAAGAAGGAGCCATTCTAACATTTAAAAATCTAGATCCAACTATACCTACATCACACAACAACCCAAAACAAAGATAAGAGTGAAGAGTTAGTTGAAAAATAATTGAAATTAATGCTCAACAAAAACGTGTCCTTATTCTGACCAACTAGGTCGGTGAGTCACCAAACCGGTTCGACGAGCTTATGAGAGCTCATATAAAGACACAATAGTCATTCAAGGAAAATCATGCAAAAAGGGCGAGTTCAAAACCCACTCGGCAGGTCACCAAGTCGATTCGTCGAGCTAAAGAAAGCTTGCAAAAATGGTTAGAACCTTAGATCTAAAATCATCAAGCAAAGGGTAAATTGGGATTCACTCGGTTATTCACTATTCCACCTTTGCAAGCTAGATGGAGCTCGCCAAATAGGTAAACTCCTTCCATTTACCTAATTTTCAAGCAAAGAATAAACCCCACATAGAATTTGTAGTAAAATGTTGCTACCTATAACATCACAAAGCACCGGGTACTCAGACTTCCCCCAAAATTCAGTTTAACCCAACAAAATAATGATTTTCCCTTTAAAATGATGTTACCCAATCTATCATCGGGAAAATTAAAGTTTATTTGTCAAGTTTTGGGTTAATCAGACTTCACCCAAACAATATCAATAGGACCCATAACCATAACACTACCAATTTGAAACAACTACCATAACACCACAATTCTCAACATAAGGACAAAATTTAAGCAAATACAGAAATGGGTAGTCATTTTTTTACGTTAAAACAACTTACCCACCATATAGTAGCATACAGACATGCAATATAATATCATGATCAGACCACAAGAGTTCAATCATCAAAAGTTATTTGAGAAACAAGGGTTTAACTAGAAAACAACCTCAAATATCAAAGCGAGGTAGACAATTGGGAGGTAAGGGCTTGGGGCTTGGGCACAAACAATCTAGCAATTACGCAATCCATATGAGCAAAAATCAATAGTAGAAATGCAAATACTTAGATTAATAATGTGTATTGAAGAGCTTGGAAGGATAAGAGTCAAAAAATTTTACAAAAATGGCTATTTAAAGTATAAAAAATCCCTTGGTCTTTTGGCTAAAATCCCATTTTATAAAATACGACTAATAGTGCTAAAGTTGTTCGGTGACTCACCAAAGGATCTTAAGCTTGACCATTCAGCCTACATGCATCACCAACCTTGTATTCTTAACTCGGTGAACTCGATTCATCTATCCAAACCACTTTAGTGAATCACCGAATACGGTAGGAGCTCGGCTAAAGAGACAAAAGGGCAGATAAGGAGGCTTTCTGCGAGTCACCGAGTGTGCTTGGCGACATTAGACTTACCAACAAAATTAACAGATCAAATTAGGTTAAAGGCGAAATAGGGGCATTAGGCGAACCGCCGAGCAGTTCGGTGAGCTCGATTTAGCTTGCCAAACTACCCAACATGTCTATTGTTAACCCATTTCTTTCAAATTCAATCCCACAACCCCTGATAAGGCAATGTAAGTTTGTACAACACAAATTCAATGAAGATCCAACATAATTTTTAGCACTCCCATAGCAAAATAATTCAACTCAGGCACCCTCGATTGGGACTTTTCCAATTACGCAAATATCATCGAATACCAATCGATAATGCATGTGATCCCATTAACTCAACAACTTGGTAGAGATTTAATCAATATCAACAAAATTATGCAAATGAGTACAATGTTAATATCTTAAATGCTGGGTTCGAGTTACCAACCTTTTCTGCCAAATATATACTAATAAAGTGCTAGGCAGCAATGCAATCCAACTTCGAGCACAATTCAACAGCTAAAATACTCTAAAAGTACAAGAAATAAAAGGATAGAGTATATGTGTGATTTTGATAGGACGAAGCAGTGAGAGAAAGTGAATGAAATAGAACTTTTAAACATGTGGCTTGCAAAATCCGTCCAGTTTTCGCCCATTCGGCGATGTCAGTCAAGTTCGCCCATTCACTCGACGAAGCTCCAAGTGTCTTGTTTTTTCACCAACTGTAAAAGGATCTACAATTCATGTGAGGATTCCAATTGATGATTTTCATCGAAATCACTGACATGGTCGGTGATGCGCCACTAATTTTCTTCAGACCGCTGAGTTTTACAAGATCCAAGCTAACAGTGCCTTGAGTTAGATGGCGAAAAGAATCATGTTAGCCGATCTTGTCTGCGATCTGCCAACTGGACCTGTTGCTCGCCTCCATATACTATTTCGATCACCTCCCTTACTTTAACTTGTACAAACAACACACCATTATTCTACTAGTAATTAGGAAATACTTAAAGGGTTTTAGGTTGCCTCCCAAATAGCGCCTTAGTTAACGTCGTGGCACGACGGAAGTCCACCTTTAGACCTCACTCTTGGGTTAGCCATAGTATCACTAGGAAAATCCCCTTGTTGTCTCGGATTGAGATGAGACAAGATATGACCCATTTGGGTCTCTAACTGCTTGATCGACACTTAATGAGAGGTGACAGTTTGGCTGAGGGTAGACACGTCTTCTTTCATGTCTTTCAGCATTTTGTCTGACCCTTCAACGTTATTTAGGATACGCGAGAGCATATCCTCGGACCTACCACCTTTCGAATCCTTGGGCTTCTAACGCTCGTGGGGAGGCACATACCTATCCTTCTCCCCATCCTTCCAATTAGGATTACGATCCCTCGATTCATAATCTCGATCCTTCCAGCCGTTGTCTCTAACCCATCCTTGGTTACCACCCTGCCTTGGCTAGTTTGAACGATAGACCACGCCTTGGTTAGCTAGAAAATTTACTTCATCGTCATACATTGCTTCAAACTTCATCTCCTCAGGATTCGCACCCCTGACTCCCACAGCATTGACACCACGAGCACCAGCCCCAATGACATTTTTTGGATAAAATGTCAAGCTGCGTCATGATCTTGGCCATGTTTGGTGTCTCTCATTATCCTTTTCAACCTATTCCTTAGATAGCTGAAATGTGACCGGTGAGACCTGGTCTTCGCGGGTATATCACAGCCTGTTGATGGTTGTCATGCCATCGAGAGTTTAGCTGCTACTACATATGGTTACTGCATTCAGCCTCCGGGCGAGAGTTGGTCAGCTACACCTTTTTTTACGGAATCTAGATTCTAGTAGAAGTATTGAAGGAGCACATTATCAGGTAGACCATCAGTTGGGCATTGTAGCACCAATTTCTTAAACTGGAGCCAAGTCTCGTGTAGAGGCTCTCCAATCAGACGCTTAAAGATTTGGATGCAATCCTGAATGGTCATCATTTTTTAGGGAGGGAAAAATTGCATATTAAATGCGGTGACCAACTCCTCCCATGAAGTGATCGAGTTACGTTGCAACTTAGCTAGCCACTTGCGCGCCTCCCGTATCAACGAAAAAGGGAATAGCCTTAATCGAACCGAATCCTGAGAGATGTTTTTGAACAAGAATGGTTCACATGCATCTACGAAGTTTCTAAGATGCTGATGTGGGTCCTTATTAGCTAATCCATTGAAGAGTCCCTTTAGTTGCAAGAGTTGCAACATGGTGCTCTTTATGTGAAACACTGCATTTCCCTCTGCCGGAGGTAGATGGATGGCTCCAACACCTCCCATGAGATGTGGATCATTGATGTTGGGCTCTTTGACATTGTTGAGATTTTCGATGCCGTCTTGGTGGCCCACCTGGCTACCGTTGCTACCGTTAGCACTCATGCTTTCTGAAATATTTACACAATTAATAGAACAAAACTAAAAATTAAATTAGTAAACTACAACTAAGAAGAACAAAAATTCTACTGATATAAAAATTCTCAAATAAAACCACCCCCCGGCAGCGGCGCCATTTTGATGCTTATCGTGACCAACGACACTAACCTACGGTACGAGTGTCTACGATCGTCGATAATATAGTAACCCAACCCTTGGTTGGGGTCTTGTCCCAAGGGAGTGGTTTTGAGAATTAATAGGAGAATAAAATTTAGTTCTAATTAGTCGTAGCTAAAGACATTAACGAGTAAAACATAGTTAATTAAAGGGGTTGACACAAAAGTGTCAAATATCAAATGGTGTTTGTCACAAGTGTACTAAAAACAAAAAAAATTAAAAGGGGAGAGCAAGTATGGGGAGAAGTTCTTGGGGTGTGACCAGAATATAAGTGATATAAATTGTTGCATACATGCTTTCGATAGGAAATTTGCAAGCTAATAGTAACTAGGCTAAGCATTAAATAGAAATAAGTTCCCTCTCGGGCAACTTACCCTGTTTCAAATGGGTTCCTCTCAGACACCCATTTGCCGCATCAAGGCCAGCCAACGCCTTACCCCACTCACCCTCTCGAGCTGAGTGTTAAGATATGGGACTAAGGCTCACCCTCTCGGGCCGAACCTCATGTTGACCCACTCTCCTTAGGCCATCAGTCTAGTGGTCTTAGTTTCACGACCTCTCTCTCGAGCAAGCCGAAAACACATTGGTGGTTTTGTATTTGCAACTACAAACCCATTAAATTAAACTAGAACCACTAGGTGAAATCACCATTAAAATACATCTAACATATCAGCAAACAAGACCCAAGAATAATATCAACACATATCTACTAAATCACACCCCAAGAATGGGGGTTTTTAGCCACACATCAAGAGATAGGAATTTATACCTAAATGAGTTTGCATTCAAATGGGTATGAAGATTTAAGTCTTGTTACAGGCCAAGAATGAAGAATCCAAGAGACCCAACTCCAAATCTAGAAGATGAAACACTCTTCTTCATCAAGTCTCCAAAACCCTCTCAAACTTAGAGCAGAAATATCAAAAAAGTACTATTCTATTGTGAAAATTATAATAATTGTCCAACTCTCTAAAAATTAATAAAGAGTTTAGTATTTATAGACATTAGAAAATAGTGATGGCGGATCCCTCGGCGAGGTTAGTCGGAATCGCCGATTAACTTGGTGATTCGCCCTTTGGTGTAGTTCGTCACCATCTTGCACTAGCCTTCAGAATCATCATGCTCTGTGTCATTGGGCGACATAGTACTGCTTCATGAAACTATTCGGTGAAATGTCGACTGCTTCTTTCATCGCCTTTTTTATCCTGGTCCTCCAGGGTTTCGCGTACTGGAACAAAAGGCGGAGTGCGTCCCTTCGGTGAATTCCCAAGTGTTCTTGGCAATGCTCAGGCTTCAGCTTCTTAATTGTTTTTAGCCTTTTTGTTCCTTTTTGCGCCTAAGTGTCCATGCTTCCACTAAAACTTCAAATACCTGAAACTTTAGTGTTTTCATCAGATATGTAGAATAAATAAGCATTTGAGGACACTATTTCTATGAAAATAAATCCCTAAATGAGTCCAATTTGTGTACTCATCATGACACCAAAGTGTCGAATATTAATGGGGGTTTGTCACTAGTATAGCTGAAACAACAAAAATAAAGAGAAAATTCAAGTATGGGGAGAAGTTCTTGGGGTGTGACCACAATATATATTGATATAAATCGCTGGGTACATGCTTTTAATAGGAAATTTTCAAGATAACAGTGACTAGGCTAAGCTTTAGATGGAAATAAGTTCCCTCTCGGGCAACTTACCCCTTTTCAAATGGGTTTCTCTCGGACACCCATTTGCCTCATAAAGGTCAGCCTATGCCTTACCCCACTCACTCTCTCAAGCTGAGTGTTAGGATAGTGGACTAGGGCTCACCCTCTCGGGCTGAATCTCATGTCGACCCACTCATTAGGCCATTAGTCTAGTTATCTTGGTTTCGCGACCTCTCTCTCGAGCAAGTCAAAAACACATGGGTGGTTTTGTATTTGCAACTACAAAACCATTAAATTAAACCATAACTGCTAGGTGAAATTACCATTAAAATACATTTAACCTATCAACAAGCAAAACCCAGCAATAATATCAACTCATATTTGCTAAATCACACCCCAAGAATGAGGTTTTTAGCCACATATCAAGAAATAAGAAATTATACCTAAAAGGATGTTGAAATCAAGTGAGTATAAGAAATTAAACCTTGATTTAAGCAAAGAAAGAAGAATAGAGAAGACCCATTTCCAATCTGGGGAAGATGGACTCCTTCGTTCTTCAAGTCTTCTAAAAACCCTCTCTAAACTTGAGAGAAAATATCAAAGCTAAAGTAAAAATTATGATAATGTTCAGACTCTCCTCTCTCTCCTATTCCACACTTAAAATTAATAAAGAGTTTAGTAGTTGTAGACTTTAGAAAATAGTGTTGGCGGATCGCTCGGTGAGGTTAGTCGCAAACACCAAATGACTCGGCAATTCACCCTTTCTTGTAGTTCATCACCGTTTGTGCAAGGCCTTCAGCATCTGTGCATTCTGGATCTTTGAGAGGTATACTTCTGCTTTGCAGAACTGATCGGCGAAATGCCGACTGCTCCTTTCATCGCCTTCTTTTATCCTTCTCTTTCAGGGCTTCGCGTACTGGAACAAAGGGCGGAGTGCGTCCCTTCGGTGAATCATCAAGCATGTTTGGCGATGCTCGAGCTTCAGCTTTTTCGTTATTTTCAGCCTTTTTGTTCCGTTTTTGCGCCTAAGTGTCCATGCTTCCACTAAAACTTCAAATACCTAAAACTTAAGTGTTTTCATAAGATATTTAGACTAAATAAGCATTTGAGGACACTATTTATATCAAAATAAAACCCTAAATGAGTCCAATTTGTGGACTCATCAGTCATGCATATCATATTTTCCTTATATTTGCTTATGATCATGTTTTATTGTCTCATAATGTAGGGTCCAATGCTACCCCTCCTCTAGCTCATGGCTAATGGATTGCCTTGTAAATTGAGGTCTTGGTGAATCCTCATGTACCGAGGACCATGTAACCTATGCTTACATTCTTTTATGTCTTTAAATTTGCAGCATTTGTATGTGGTGTACGGGTTACGTCTCAACCACTTTTTTGTTCTATTAGATTGGCTTGTCAAGACTATGATTAGACTTCAACATTTATGTGAAACTCATTGATGATATGAAACTTTCTTCTTTAAATTAGCATATTTTGAATCATATTATGTTGTATGTATGTCACATGGTTTGTGTATGGACTCTCGAGGTGTTATACGCCATGTCATATCTAGGGTCTACATTGGATCATTTTGGTATTTAGAGAACAATTTCAGAAAATAGCATAGGATGTTTAACAAGACGTGTTAAGTAGAGGTCTTGTTCATGAATGTGAACCACGCCAAATTTATGAATACGAGGTTACAAATGGTTTAGAAACTTCACTTCTTTCATTACACTAAAGTCGTGACATAGAGTCTATATCTATAAAGATCATTCTCCTAAATTGTGTCCAGTGCTTTTTGGGATATGGCCCCTTAAAGAGCTTATGTGAGAAGGAATATGGGCTACAATGTGGAGCTCGAGGTTCCTGAAGTTTTGGTTGATTGTTTGGCCGAGCAAGTGACTTATGCCAAAATTTGAGCCGCTTACCAAGTGTTGGCTCAACCTATGATGGCCCAAGCTAATAGAGAGGCCATTGCTCCTGTGAACCCAAATTTCGGTAGGACAACGACAAGGATAAGGGACTTCTCTAGGATTTATCCTCAGGAGTTTCATGAGTAGAAAGTGGATGAGGATCCTTAAGATTTCATTGATGAGGTTTACATGATAGTGGCATTATAGGATTGTCTATGGTAGAGAAAGTCAGAGTTGGCAGCTTATCAACTTAAGGGTGTTTCTCAAGTGGTGTTTGAACAATGGAAAGGTGAGAGGACTATTGATGCGGGTCACCTTTATAGGGATAAATTCAAGGGAGCTTTTCTTGATCATTTCTCTTCTCTCTAGATGAGGGAGGCAAAAGTGATTGAGTTCATTCATCTTCGACAAGGGAATATGAGTGTGAAAGAATATGTTTTGAAGTTCAACTAATTGGCTTAGTAGGAGTTTGGCCATGTGATATCATATCACGACATGAAATTGTAAGATGAAATAACGTTTGGACATCCAATTTCATGTTGATTTCATCTTATGATTTCATATCATGAGATAAAATCTCATGTTCTCCAAAAATCAGGATTTGAGAATTCCAAATCATGATTTGAGATATTTTAAATACAAAAATTGACCCGAAAGTTTATATTATGTTAAAACAACCACACATTTATATTTACTAACCATTTATTTCATATGTAAATAAAATTTATAATTGCATCATTGCTTCTTAATTTATTATCCTCACCAACATAAAATTTATTATTACTTTAAATTTGGTGAATATACATGAAAAAGAAGGAATTGATTTGGTAAATATAAATAAGAACGGAGGGAGTAATACTTTTTTGGTTTTTCATGATAAAAAAAAAAAAACTTCTCTTTCGACTACATATGAAAAAGTTTTAAGCAATTTTATAGGAAAAATGATAAAATTGGTGTTGTATGTTTGATAACCACTACTTCCAATATGTTTAATTTTAGCACGAAATTAATGCACTTAAAATGTGTAATCGTCAACAATAGCACTAACTGACAAATATTTTTATTAGCTGCCAACAACATCAACATTTATTTCACAATTAATATACTATATAGCCCCTTAATCATTACTCACACTAACCAATTGTTGAGTGATACATTTGTTCATTTCATTTACTTCAACACCTAATTAATTACTTCTACCATTCTCTATTTATAACAACTCATAGTTATGTCCATTTGAACAACAAAGCAGATCAAATTGACCAACAAGTCTTTTATCATTTTTAAGGTGAGTTAAATATTCTCTACTCTTTCAATTTTTTTATCTCTATGAAAATTTATGATTTTTTCTAATTGGCTGACTTGCTTTAGGAATAAAGTGTAGATATGAATATTCTATGTTTTCATTTATTACTAGTTACTTTGTTATATTTTCTTTGAAATTGGAAATCAATGCACATAACTTGTCAAGAAGGTTTTGGATTTCAGATGATAATTTAGTGATTGCGCCTCCACTGTTAAATAGAGTAAACATAAGCTAAAATTTAAATTAATATTTTGGTATTCATCTGTCCAAAAGAGTAATGCAGTTGGAAGCAAATTCCAACAAGAAAAGTAAGTACCTACCCCCTCATAAGTGTAAAAAGATGAAGAAACATGAGGGTTGACAAAATGGAGAGGTTCTCTCACTCATTTTACACAAAATCGAGGAATAAGATAGAGTGTTGAATAGGATAAAAGAGAATGTCGAAATGCTGAATCAAATGATGACATCCCATTCCATGATCATTCAGCTCCAAGATGCCCAAATAGGCCAAGTGTTGGCATGTCTCTACTCACAGCTTAAAGAGGGGTTACCTAGTGAGACTATGGCTAACCCCGAGAATGAGGTTTGAATGGTGACTTCTGTCATGCCACGACATTAACTAAGGTGCTGTTTAGGAGGCAACCCAAAACCCTTTATTTTTTATTTTTTTTTTAGAAATAGTGGTGTGTTGATTGTGCAGGTTTGAGTTTGAAAAGTGTTTGAAAAATGCAGGTGGGCGAGCAAATGTTCCAGTGAGTGCATCGCTAACGAGGTCGGCGACTCTTGACCTAGACTGCCGTTAGACTCAAGACAAATTCAAATGAGAGTCTGTAAAACTCGGCGAGCCCAGGAGCAACTTGGCGACTAACCGACTAGGTTGGTGATCCCGATATTGTTCGCCGTTTGAACCCCTAAGTAACTGAGGGTCCTATAAAATGTCAGTGGGGTAAGTGACCATTCGATGTCTCGTCGAGTGGATCTCCTTCTCTAGTTTCTCTACAATTAGAGTATATCATAGTATTGTCTCTACTATAATAGCTCCATATTGTATTGTTGTTCAAATAATTGTTTGCTAGTTCCGTCAGTATTGTAGCTATTCCAATAACTCTTTTGTTTGCATAGAAATCTGGAACATTTACAATAGGTATCTCGTTTTATTTTTCTATTTTTTCTGGTATTAGCATATCTCTCGTTAATCCTATCTTTATGACTTGTATGACAGGTTTTATCTCGTCATATAATACTTCTGCAGTAGCTGTATAGAATTTAATAAAAAATAGCGTTCCTTTGGTAATCCTTTTATAAGTTAGGAAAGCTTTATATAGTTCTGGTATCTTTGAGATTTCTTCTCCTGTAGCTGTGTATACGGTGCTAAGTAATCCGTAGTTATAACAAGTGGTAATCAAGTTTGTATTTGTGCCTGGCAAAGCAATTAGTTTATTGTATCCTTGTAGGTGTTGGGTAATATAATCTGTATTTGGCTCTTTTATATTTGTGGCTCTGGGGTTTTTATTCAAGTATGTTTGGATTTTGTAAATATTTTCTATGTAAGTATGGGTAATTTGGTTATATGTATTCTTTTGTTGGGCTAGATTGTTTCTGTATGTCTTATTTATTCATAAATTATGTTGATATTTATATTCTAAGTGTTGTAATTGTAGATCTAATAGGAATATCATTTTTCTTTGTGCTTTTATAGATTTTTGGCATACTCTTGCCCATATATTTTCTATTTTGTCTAAATATTAACTCTTGTTTTATAAAATTAATTTTTTCTAATAATTGCTCTCTATAAGTTTCATTCATTTTAAAAAGATTTTTTCATAATATTCTTGTTTCTTTATCATAAGGTTTTGTATTTCTTTTATATTTTCTGAAGTATATTCTAAGTATTTCATATCTTGGGTTCTTTGGTATATAATATTATTTATTAAAAGTTTATTTAATAGTTCTAAATTTTCTATAGTTTGTAGCCAATATGTTAGATATTCGTAGTTTATCATTAATCTGAATATAAGTCATATAATTCATATGTACTTTGGATAGTTAGTTCATGCCAATTTTGTTCTATTAATTTCATTATCTGGTTTAATTCTGTCATTTCTTCAATGATTAAAAGGTCATAAATTTTTCTTTTTATGTCAATATTAAGTGTTTTAAGAATATATAAAATAAGTATTTTATAATTATAATCTTCATCTAGTAAGTATGTATTCATCATTTTCATGATTTCTAAACAAATTTTTATTCCTTCTAACCTCTTTATCTATTATTTGGAATTATCAAATTATCTTAAAGTTATTCTGAACAAATTCTTTTGGTCACTACTATGACTTTTTGGCCTCAATCAGTTACCCTAACAGCGCCTTCAACAAGTTCGATTTCCCTCAAAAGGCTTCTCTTTTGCATAACTGGGTTTCCGATTTCTTATGGCATAGTCTGGGCTTACCTATTCTCAGCCTACCTTCATTCATAGCAAACTACTTTGAATTTATTCAGTATAACAATACTATAGCATGATAATAATCAAATAATAATCAAGAGATTATCAGGAATAAGAAAGTTTAGTTATTCATATTGAAATGTGAAAATACCTTAGTTTGTAGATTTTCTGGAGTTGAATCCTTCATAGGTTCGTGGTTGTTATTAAGTTTCTCCATTTAGATTTTTCTTATCTAGCTCTGATACCAATATGGAAGTGGAAATAAGAGTGAAATATTGAAGTGGGAGTTGAGGGATGATCGTCCCTTACTCCTTAATCTTATTTATAAGCAAATTTACATGACCTTTACTATTCATGAATGACTTCTACTATTCATGAACAGTAACTGACTCTTACTATTTATACAGTAACTTGACATTTACTATTTACATAATTGACATTTTACTATTTATGAATAGTTTTCTTGTCTTTTAATATTCATTAATAGTATCCTGTCTGACGATGACTCCAAATAAAAACAAACCAAAATAAAAACAAACAACTTTACTTTTCTTTTTTCTTTACAATAAAAGTAAGATTCCTACTTTTGACTAATATACATAGGTGTCTTCTTCATATCTTATTTGTTGTCGGCTGTCTTTATCAGGCTGCCAGATAGATTATTCCAGTTGTACGGTTGGAACGTTATTATCTTCTCCTTGGCATTTTGAACATATATGCTCTGAATATTTACTGCTGATAGTTGTACAGTATCTGGTTAATAGTGCTGGCAAAATAAAGTTCTTTCTGATAGCTCTTGTTGTTGGTATATTTTCTGCTTTAAGAAGACTTAATATCCATTGTCGTATTTCTTCCATATCTCCTTCTCTAGTTTCTCTACAATTAGAGTATATCGTAGTATTGTCTCTACTATAATAGCTCCATATTGTATTGTTGTTCAAATAATTATTTGCTAGTTCCGTCAGTATTGTAGCTATTCCAATAACTCTTTTGTTTGCATAGAAATCTGGAACATCTACAATAGGTATCTCATTTTGTTTCTCTATTTTTTCTGGTATTAGCATATCTCTCGTTAATCCTATCTTTATAACTTGTATGACAGGTTTTATCTCGTCATATAATATTTCTGCAGTAGCTGTATAGAATTTAATAAAAAATAGCATTCCTTTGGTAATTCTTTTATAAGTTAGGAAAGCTTTATATAGTTCTGGTATCTTTGAGATTTCTTCTCCTGTAGTTGTGTATACGGTGCTAAGTAATCCGTAGTTATAACAAGTGGTAATCAAGTTTGTATTTGTGCCTGGCAAAGCAATTAGTTTATTGTATCCTTGTAGGTGTTGGGTAATATAATCTGTATTTGGCTCTTTTATATTTGTGGCTCTGGGGTTTTTATTCAAGTATGTTTGGATTTTGTAAATATTTTCTATGTAGGTATGGGTAATATGGTTATATGTATTCTTTTGTTGGGCTAGGCTGTTTCTGTATGTAGTGGTTTGTGGAGTAGGTACGAATTTTTGTATCTTGGGTGCTATGTATGGTTTATCAAATAGCTTGTTCATATTTGTATTTCTATAGCTTTTTTCTTCCCTTGTAGATCATGATGTACCTGCAGCTGTATTTACACAAACGTTATGGGTTTTATGGAGCTTCCCAACGTCTCCTTCTAGGTCTGGAATTTTATCGTCTTCCGATCGACGTAGCTGCGCATGTTTAGCGTCATGCTGCTGACTGCTAGCTTGCTCTTTTAGCTTCTGTATCTCACCATCCATACTATCCACTTTTGTACAAAGTGTAGTTAGGAGGTTGAGTATTTGTTCCATTGTACTTTCAGTATCTTTTCCTTGAGAGGTGATCTGCAATCACATTCTTGTCAGTTTTTATAATTTGAATTATAAATGAAAAGTTTAATATATTTACTACCAGTCTTCTTATTTCTTTTGTTGTAACTGAGTCTTGTACTTTTTTGGTTATCCACCATTTTACCTGTGTATTATCTGTTCTAACAATAAATTTATTATATACAATATATGGCTCAAAAGCTAATAAACATTTATACAAGGCAAATAATTCTTTTCTATTTATTTCCCATTTTATTTGTGGGTATGTATATGATCCGGAATAATATCTACAGTGATGTTCTATTGTTTCATTTATATATTTATATTTTAATACTCCTCCGTAACTATGATCACTAGAGTCTGTTTCTACTATATAAGTAAATTGCCTATGTTCATCTGGAAAGTATAATTTTGGTAAATCTTTACACATAGTTTTAATTTTTTCTGATATGTTTTTTATCTTGTTCATCAAAGTGGTATTCTATATCTTTCTTCTGTAATGACTTTAAATTTTCTGCTAATTTTGGTATATATTCTCTTACTTGATTAACTAATCCTAAAAATGATTGTAATTTTTTCTTAGTATCTAGTAATTCTTCAGAATTAAATATTTTTTGTACAATATGTGTTTGCATTTTTATTCCATTTTTATCTATTTGTATTCCTAGAAATTCTATTTGATTTTTCATAATTTCAGCTTTCTTTTTTGATAAGCTAATTCTTGATATTTCTATAATATGTATAAATTTTTCTAATGACTTTAGATGTTCTTCTTTTGTTTTTGAGTATAATAGTATGTCATCTATATATACTATGCAATTTTCTAGTTGGTTGAAATATGTATCCATAAAATGTTGACATCTACCTGATGCATTTTTATAGCCAAATGGTAAAACATTCCATTCGTAAAATCCTTGTGGTATAGTGAATGCTGTTAAATGTTTAGATTCTTTTTCTAGTTTTAGGTGGTAAAAACCTGATTTACAATCAAATTTACTAAAGTAATTATATCCTTGTATTTGTCGTACTTTTAATATTTTATTAGGTATAGGGTAATTATATGTTTTAGTTTTTGCGTTTAGATTCCTATAATCAATAATCATTCTACTTTTTCCTCGTTTTTGCTCACTATGTTTATTTACTATAAATGCTGGACTATTATGTTTGCTATTGCTTTCTTGTATATACTTATTTTCTAATAATTCATTTATATGCATTTTAAATTCTGATTGGTCTTCAAAATTATATCTTAATGGTATTTGTGTTATTATACTATTTTCATCTATTAGTTCAATTTTTACTTTTGTTTTGTGTTTATCCCATCCTTGTAATGGGTTTTCGTTATACAATGAGTTTAATTTATCATTTATTGCTTGTATTTTATCTATGGTGAATATTATAATTTCTATTTTATGATCATTAGTTGTTATATTTTCTAATTTTTGGGTAATTTTTTCACTTCTTTTTATCCATGGTGTATTTTTTTTCTGATTTTATTATTAACTCTTTTTGCTCCTATTTTGTGATTACATATGGTAGTGAACCACCAATGCGTTTTTGTTATAGTATGTGGATATAGTTTTTCTAAAAAAGGCATTCCTAATAATATGTCTTCATTTGTAAATTCATAACTATAGATTTCATCTATTAATAATATTTTATCCCATATTTGTGTTTTTATATTTTTAGGTTTATGTGTTATCATGCTTCCTTCATTATTAAATCCCGTTATTATTAATGGTGTTTTTAATTTTTCCCATTTACTATCTGGTAGACAATTATGTTTACACATATTTGCTTCTGCTCATGTGTCTATCATAGGTGTGTAATATCTATTATAGTATCCTTCTATAATTATTTTTGCTAAAATGTATATTTTTGTCATTTAAACTTTTAGTTTGTCATATGATTGTTCTTTTAATGAGTACCTTCTTGTTTTCATAAGTTATTGTTAATTGTTTATCATCTATATTATATGGTTTAACTGTTTCTAGCCATTTTATTCCTAAAGTAATATTATTATTTCCTTGATGTATTTTAAATTTAATTTTTATTGGTATTCCTCCAATAATTAGTTCTTGTTCAGTAGTTTCTTCTATATTTACCAAAACTCTAGGTAATTCTGTATTTATATTTTCTCCTGTAATTATTTCATGTTCTTTGACTAGTTCTCTTATAATTTGGTTTTCTACTTGTCCTGTATTTATAGTTATTAAATATTTTCTTTGGTCTAATATTCCTGTGATATAATATTGATATGGTTGTACATCATCTTTCTTTTGTTCTAATAATTTAGGTATTAAGTCGCAATCTAATCTTCTAGATGTGCTATTTCTTGATGATGAAGGTGTATCGTAGCTTAATCTTTTAGATGTACTTAATCTTTCTTTTACTATCTCTAAATCTTCTTCAATATCTATTTCTTTATAACTGTAATCATTATTGTCTATTACTGAAATTATTTTATCAAATGGATTTTCTATTTTAATTTTTTGAATCTTATTTCTTTGCTGTTATCTTATGCTTTGTAGTTAATACATATAAATTTTTACATCTTGCTGTAAATATCTTACTTCCTGGTGCTAATTCTATGCCTGCCATTTTCCAATATAGTACTAGTGATTTATCTATGTTTTTGTCTTCTATTGCTACTGAATAATTTGCACTTATAATAAATTTAAATACTTATAATAAATTTAAATTTTTGATATATTAAGTTTCCTCTAACTGCACTTATAATACTTTTTTCTATAGGTTGAATTATTCTATCATCTGCTAAATATAGTTCTATAGGTGTATCTATTCCTTCTCTAAAACATGCTTTTATCAATATTTCTGTTGCTCCTAAATGTACATATTTTATTGGATTTTTTGATTTCAAATCGTGGATTTCTTTATTAATTATTTTTTTATTTATAATAGTTATTTTAGCTTTACCTTTAATATATTTACAATCTATTACATGTTCTTTTTGGCTTACTACATAATATTCATCGTGTTGTAATTTGAATAAGTTTTTAAATCTAGGTACTTCTAATATCTTATCTATGATTAAGTCTAATTCTTTTCCTTTTATTTGTTCAAACATAGTATTGTCAAATATTATTTTTTGTTCTGTATATTCATTATCTTGATATTCTTCTTTACTTATTATTTTTATATCATTTTCAGTCATAATAATCAGAAAATGACTCTATTTCTTCTTCTAATTCAATGTATGTTATTTTGTATATGCTATCTTCATTTTCTAATTCATAATCCAAATAATCTATCTGTTTATATTTATCTTTTCCTATTATTACCTCTGTTATTTGTTTTTTCTTTAAATCTTTTGGCAATTTACAGTTTCTAGCTAAATGTCCTAGTTTTCCACAATTATAACATTTACATTCTGTTATATTTTTCTTAATTCTATGTGGTCTTTTTTGTTTATAATTTTTTATATAATATCTTTTTCTTGGAATTTTGTTCTTATATTTTTTGTTTTGAAGCGTTTATAGTTCTTTATTCTTTTTTTATTTTTATACGGATTTTTACATCCAAATTGAGGTGCTAACTTGCTTGTACAATATGCTAGGTTTTTTACTAATATTTTTTCTAGTTTTAATTCTTCTTTATGTTTCTCACATAGTTTCATAAACCCTTGTTGTAAGGATTTTATTCTAGCTCCTAGTGTATCTACTGTATTTGATTCTTCCCAATCTTTTATTATTTTTGAACTAAATGGTTCTGGTAATTTTGTGTAATATAATTTTCTTATTTCTTTACTTTCATCATTTGTATATATTCCTTTATAGTAATATTCTCTAAATGCACATGTATATTCATCTATGTAACTCATTTTACATATTGCTAATTTATTCATTAAATTTCTGTTTATTATTTTATCTTTCTGTTGTTCTTCTATTTCTGTTGTCATACTTCCAAATTCATTTCTAATTGATATTTCATATTTATTTAATATGTCTATTGCTGATGTTGCTATTTCATTATTAGATTTTGTATTATTTCTTAGGGTTGCTAAGCTTATTGGTGTTAAATTTTGTAACCATATTTTTACTGTTCCTATAAGTGTTCTTTCTATGTATCCTGGGGCATCTATTATTGATATCTTGTTGTCTATTAATTGCTTTGATATATAGCCTATCAATAATTGAATTGTTTTATTTGTATCATGCATACGCCTAAATCTAAAAAATTATTTTGATCTGCAGTTTGTCTAGGTATCCAATTTTTATTCAATCTTTTATCCCATAAAGCTTTATCTCTATTTTCTTTTTCATAAGTATAATATGTAGGGGTTATATCCATTCGTGTTCTAGGATTCGAAGTACTAGGTTTCTCATTTAAATTTCCTACATTTATTTCTATATTTTTATCTTTTTCTATAAGGTCAGTATATGTTTCTGAATATGATTCATAATTATTTTCTGAAACATTATCATTCTCTTCTTCATTTATTTCATTTATTCTTAACTCTTCTATTTTTAATTCAGGTAATTCTTCTGTTTCTTCTAACATTGTTATCATTTTTTCTATTTCTTGGTTTCACTTTAATTCTTCAGTTCTTTTCTTGTATTCTTCTCTTGCTTTTAATTTTTCTTCATATAGTTGTTTAAGTCTTTCCAATTCTTTTTGTAATTCTTGAATTCTAGTATCTTTTACTTCTTCTATTTGTTTAATTTCTCTTTTAGCTTGTTCTCTAATTTTTTCAATTTCCTTTTTCCTATCGATTTCTTCATTTTCTCTATTTATTCGTACCATTGTTGTTAAACTATCTTCTAATTTTGCTGATTCTTTATCTGGCATTAGGTATAATTGGATTCCTATTTTTTTATATCTTCTTTCTAGGTTTGAATGTATTATTTTTATTTCTAGTCCATCTTGACTTTTATATATTTTTTCTTGTACAGCATATTCTTCCACGAATGGATATAACACCTACATATTATACTTATGAAAAAGAAAATAGAGATAAAGCTTTATGGGATAAAAGATACTCAGAAACATATACTGACCTTATAGAAAATAAAAATATAGAAATAAATGTAGGAAATTTAAATGAGAAACCTAGTACTTCGAATCCTAGAACACGAATGGATATAACCCCTACATATTATACTTATGAAAAAGAAAATAGAGATAAAGCTTTATGGGATAAAAGATTGAATAAAAATTGGATACCTAGACAAACTGCAGATCAAAATAATTTTTTAGATTTAGACTGTGTCGCAGATACAAATAAAACAATTCAATTATTGATAGGCTATATATCAAAGCAATTAATAGACAACAAGATATCAATAATAGATGCCCCAGGATACATAGAAAGAACACTTATAGGAACAATAAGAATATGGTTACAAAATTTAACACCAATAAGCTTAGCAACCCTAAGAAATAATACAAAATCTAATAATGAAATAGCAACATCAGCAATAGACATATTAAATAAATATGAAATATCAATTAGAAATGAATTTGGAAGTATGACAACAGAAATAGAAGAACAACAGAAAGATAAAATAATAAAATGTAAATTTAATGAATAAATTAGCAATATGTAAAATGAGTTACATAGATGAATATACATGTGCATTTAGAGAATATTACTATAAAGGAATATATACAAATGATGAAAGTAAAGAAATAAAAAAATTATATTACACAAAATTACCAGAACCATTTAGTTCAAAAATAATAAAAGATTGGGAAGAATCAAATACAATAGATACACTAGGAGCTAGAATAAAATTCTTACAACAATGGTTTATGAAACTATGTGAAAAACATAAAGAAGAATTAAAACTAGAAAAAATATTAGTGAAAAACCTAGCATATTGTACAAGCAAATTAGCACCTCAATTTGGATGTAAAAATCCATATAAAAAGAAAAGGATAAAAAAGTATAAAAACTTCAAAATAAAATATAAGACCAAAATTCCAAGGAAAAAATATTATATAAAAAATTATAAACAAAAAAGACCACATAGAGTTAGGAAAAATATAACAGAATGTAAATGTTATAATTGTGGAAAACTAGGACATTTAGCTAGAAACTGTAAATTGCCAAAAGATTTAAAGAAAAAACAAATAACAGAGGTAATAATAGAAAAAGATAAATATAAACAGATAGATTAGTTGGATTATGAATTAGAAAAGGAAGATAGCATATACGAAATAACAGACATTGAATTAGAAGAAGAAATAGAGTCATTTTCTGATTATTATGACTGAAAATGATATAAAAATAATAAGTAAAGAAGAATATCAAGATAATAAATATACAGAACAAAAGATAATATTTGACAATAATATGTTTGAACAAATAAAAGGAAAAGAATTAGATTTAAGCATAGATAAGATATTAGAAGTACCTAGATTAAAAAACTTATTCAAATTACAACACGATGAATATTATGTAGTAAGCCAAAAAGAACATGTAATAGATTGTAAATATATTAAAGGTAAAGCTAAAATACCTATTATAAATAAAAAAATAATTAATAAAGAAATACACGATTTGAAATCAAAAAATCCAATAAAATATGTACATTTAGGAGCAACAGAAATATTGATAAAAGCATGTTTTAGAGAAGGAATAGATACACCTATAGAACTATATTTAGTAGATGATAGAATAATTCAACCTATAGAAAAAAGTATTATAAGTGCAGTTAGAGGAAACTTAATATATCAAAAATTTAAATTTATTATAAGTGCAAATTATTCAGTAGCAATAGAAGACAAAAACATAGATAAATCACTAGTACTATATTGGAAAATGGCAGGCATAGAATTAGCACCAGGAAGTAAGATATTTACAGAAAGATGTAAAAATTTATATGTATTAACTACAAAGCATAAGATAACAGCAAAAAATAAGATTCAAAAAATCAAAATAGAAAATCCATTTGATAAAATAATTTCAGTAATAGACAATAATGATTACAGCTATAAAGAAATAGATATTGAAGAAGATTTAGAGATAGTAAAAGAAAGATTAAGTACATCTAAAAGATTAAGCTACGATACACCTTCATCATCAAGAAATAGCACATCTAGAAGATTAGATTGCGACTTAATACCTAAATTATTAGAACAAAAGAAAGATGATGTACAACTATATCAATATTATATCACAGGAATATTAGACCAAAGAAAATATTTAATAACTATAAATACAGGACAAGTAGAAAACCAAATTATAAGAGAACTAGTCAAAGAACATGAAATAATTACAGGAGAAAATATAAATATAGAATTACCTAGAGCTTTGGTAAATATAGAAGAAACTACTGAACAAGAACTAATTATTGGAGGAATACCAATAAAAATTAAATTTAAAATACATCAAGGAAATAATAATATTACTTTAGGAATAAAATGGCTAGAAACAGTTAAACCATATAATATAGATGATAAACAATTAATAATACATTATGAAAACAAGAAAGTACTCATTAAAAGAACGATTATATGATAAACTAACAACATCTTAATATGACAAAAATATACATTTTAGCAAAAATAATTATAGAAGGATACTATAATGTATATTACACACCTATGATAGACACAGAGTATAAATATGTGTAAACATAATTGTCTACTGATAGTAAATGGGAAAAATTAAAAACACCATTAATAGTAACAGGATTTAATAATGAAGGAAGCATGATAACACATAAAGCTAAAAATATAAAAACACAAATATGGGATAAAATATTATTAATAGATGAAATCTATAGTTATGAATTTACAAATAAAGACATATTATTAGGAATGCCTTTTTTAGAAAAACTATATCCACATACTATAACAAAAACGTATTGGTGGTTCACTACCATATGTAATCACAAAATAGGAGCAAAAAGAGTTAATAATAAAATCAGAAAAAATACACCATGGATAAAAGGAAGTGAAAAAATTACCCAAAAATTAAAAAATATAACAACTAATGATCATAAAATAGAAATTATAATATTCACCATAGATAAAATACAAGCAATAAATGATAAATTAAACTCATTGTATAACGAAAACCCATTACAAGGATGGGATAAACACAAAACAAAAGTAAAAATTGAACTAATAGATGAAAATAGTATAATAACACAAAAATCATTAAGATATAATTTTGAAGACCAATCAGAATTTAAAATGCATATAAATGAATTATTAGAAAATAAGTATATACAAGAAAGCAATAGCAAACATAATAGTCCAAAGATTTATAGTAAATAAACATAGTGAACAAAAAAGAGGAAAAAGTAGAATGGTTATTGATTATAGGAATCTAAACGCAAAAACTAAAACATATAATTACCCTATACCTAATAAAATATTAAAAGTACGACAAATACAAGGATATAATTACTTTAGTAAATTTGATTGTAAATCAGGTTTTTACCACCTAAAACTAGAAGAAGAATCTAAACATTTAACAGCATTCAGTGTACCACAAGGATTTTACGAATGGAATGTTTTACCATTTGGCTATAAAAATGCACCAGGTAGATATCAACATTTTATGGATACATATTTTAACCAACTAGAAAATTGTGTAGTATATATAGATGACATATTATTATATTCAAGGACAAAAGAAGAATATCTAAAATTATTAGAAAAATTTATACATATTATAGAAATATCAGGAATTAGCTTATCAAAAAAGAAAGCTGAAATTATGCAAAATCAAATAGAATTCTTAGGAATACAAATAGATAAAAATGGAATAAAAATGCAAACACATATTGTACAAAAAATATTTAATTCTGAAGAATTATTAGATACTAAGAAAAAATTACAATCATTTTTAGGATTAGTTAATCAAGTAAGAGAATATATACCAAAATTAGCAGAAAATTTAAAATCATTACAGAGAAAATTAAAGAAAGATATAGAATATTACTTTGATGAACAAAATAAAAAACATATTAGAAAAATAAAAATCATGTGTAAAGATTTACCAAAATTATACTTTCCAGATGAAAATAGACAATTTACTTATATAGTAGAAACAGACTCCAGTGATCATAGTTACGGAGGAGTATTAAAATATAAATATATAAATAAAAAAATAGAACATCACTGTAGATATTATTCCGGATCATATACAGACCCACAAATAAAATGGGAAATAAATAGAAAAGAATTATTTGCCTTATATAAATGTTTATTAGCTTTTGACCCATATATTTTATATAACAAATTTATTGTTAGAACAGATAATACACAGGTAAAATGGTGGATAACCAAAAAAGTACAAGACTCAGTTACGACAAAAGAAATAAGAGGACTGGTAGTAAATATATTAAACTTTTTATTTACAATTGAAATTATAAAAACTGACAAGAATGTGATTGCAGATCACCTCTCAAGGAAAAGGTACTGAAAAAACAAATACAATGGAACAAATACTCAACCTCCTAACTACACTTTGTACAAAAGTGGATAGTATGGATGGTGAGATACAGAAGCTAAAAAAGCAAGCTAGCAGTCAGCAGCATGAAGCTAAACATGCGGAGCTACGTCGATCGGAAGACGATAAAATTCTAGACCTAGAAGGAGACGTTGGGAAACTCCATAAAACCCATAACATTTGTGCAAATATAGCTGCAGGTACATCAGGATCTACAAGGGAAGAAAAAAGCTATAGAAATACAAATATGAACAAGCTATTTGATAGACCATACATAGCACCCAAGATACAAAAATCCGTACCTACTCCACAAACCACTACATACAGAAACAGCCTAGCCCAACAAAAGAATACATATAACCATATTACCCATACCTACATAGAAAATATTTACAAAATCCAAACATACTTGAATAAAAACCCCAGAGCCACAAATATAAAAGAGCCAAATACAGATTATATTACCCAACACCTACAAGGATACAATAAACTAATTGCTTTGCCAGACACAAATACAAACTTGATTACCACTTGTTATAACTACGGATTACTTAGCACCGTATACATAGCTACAGAAGAAGAAATCTCAAAGATACCAGAACTATATAAAGCTTTCCTAACTTATAAAAGAATTACCAAAGGAACGCTATTTTTTATTAAATTCTATACAGCTACTGCAGAAATATTATATGACGAGATAAAACATGTCATACAAGTCATAAAGATAGGATTAACGAGAGATATGCTAATACCAGAAAAAATAGAAAAACAAAACGAGATACCTATTGTAGATGTTCCAGATTTCTATGCAAACAAAAGAGTTATTGGAATAGCTACAATACTGACGGAACTAGCAAACAATTATTTGAACAACAATAAAATATGGAGTTATTATAGTAGAGACAATACTATGATATACTCTAATTGTAGAGAAACTAGAGAAGGAGATATGGAAGAAATACGACAATGGATATTAAGTCTTCTTAAACCAGAAAATATACCAACAACAAGAGCTATCAGAAAGAACTTTATTTCACAAAGACTATTAACCGATCATCGTAACTATCGCAGAAATATTCGTGAGCATATATGTTCAAAATGCCAAGGAGAAGATAATAACGTTCCAACCGTATAACTGGAATAATCTATCTGGCAGCCTGATAAAGACAGCCGACAACAAAGAAGATATGAAGAAGACACCTATGTATATTAGTCAAAAGTAGGAATCTTACTTTTTATTGTAAAGAAAAAGAAAAGTAAAGTTGTTTGTTTTTATTTGGTTTGTTTTTATTTGGAGTCATCGTCAGATAGGATACTATTAATGAATAGTAAAAGACAAGAAAACTATTCATAAATAGTAAAATGTCAATTATGTAAATAGTAAAGGTCAAGTTACTGTATAAATAGTAAGAGTCAGCTACTGTTCATGAATAGTAGAAGTCATTCATGAATAGTAAAGGTCATGTAAATTTGCTTATAAATAAGATTAAGGAGTAAGGGACGATCATCCCTCAACTCCCACTTCAATATTTCACTCTTATTTCCGCACCCCCCATATTGGTATCAGAGCTAGATAAGGAAAAATCTAAATGGAGAAACTTAATAACAACCACGAATCTATGAAGGATTCAACTCCAGAAAATCTACAAACTAAGGTATTTTCACATTTCAATATGAATAACTAAACTCTCATATTCCTGATAATCTCTTGCTTATTATTTGATTATTATCATGTTATAGTATTGTTATACTGAATAAATTCAAAGTAGTTTGCTATGAATGAAGGTAGGCTGAGAATAGGTAAGCACAGACTATGCCATCCGAAACCGGAAACCCAGTTAGGCAAAAGAGAAGCCGTTTGAGGGGAAGTACGAACTTGTTGAAGGCACTGTTAGGGTAACTGATTGAGGCCAAAAAGTCATAGTAGTGACCAAAAGAATTTGTTCAGAATAACTTTAAGATAATTTGATAATTTCAAATAATAGACAAAGAGGTTAGAATGAATAAAATTTGTTTAGAAATCATGAAAATGATGAATACATACTTACTAGATGAATATTATAATTATAAAATACTTATTCTATATGTCTTTAAAACACTTAATATTGACATAAAAAGAAAAATTTATGACATTTTAATCATTGAAGAAATGACAGAATTAGACCGAATAATAGAACTCATAGAACAAGATTGACAGGAACTAACTATCCAAAGTATATATGAATTATATGACTTATATTTAGATTAATGATAAACTACGAATATTTAACATATTGGCTACAAACGATGGAAAATTTAGACCTACTCAATAAACTTTTAATAAATAATATTATAACATACCAAAGAACCCAAGATATGGAATACTTAGAATATAAATATCAACATAACTTATAATGAATAAAGAAGAATATGTTGTAGAAGAAAAAATATATAAAAGTCAAGATGGACTAGAAATAAAAATAATACATTCAAACTTAGAAAGAAGATATAAAAAAATAGGAAACCAATTATACCTAATGCCAGATAAAGAATCAGCAAAATTAGAAGATAGTCTAACAACAATGGTACGAATAAATAGAGAAAATGAAGAAATCGATAGGAAAAAGGAAATTGAAAAAATTAGAGAACAAGCTAAAAGAGAAATTAAACAAATAGAAGAAGTAAAAGATACTAGAATTCAAGAATTACAAAAAGAATTGGAAAGACTTAAACAACTATATGAAGAAAAATTAAAAGTAAGAGAAGAATACAAGAAAAGAATTGAGGAATTAAAGTTAAACCAAGAAATAGAAAGAATGAAAACAATGTTAGAAGAAACAGAAGAATTACCTGAATTAAAAATAGAAGAGTTAAGAATAAATGAAATAAATGAAGAAGAAAATGATAATGTTTCAGAAAATAATTATGAATCATACTCAGAAACATATACTGACCTTATAGAAAATTTAGATTTTTCTTATCTAGCTCTGATACCAATATGGGGGGTGCGGAAATAAGAGTGAAATATTGAAGTGGGAGTTGAGGGATGATCGTCCCTTACTCCTTAATCTTATTTATAAGCAAATTTACAAGACCTTTACTATTCATGAATGACTTCTACTATTCATTAACAGTAACTGACTCTTACTATTTATACAGTAACTTGACCTTTACTATTTACATAATTGACATTTTACTATTTATGAATAGTTTTCTTGTCTTTTACTATTCATTAATAGTATCCTGTCTGACGATGACTCCAAATAAAAATAAACTAAATAAAAACAAACAACTTTACTTTTCTTTTTCTTTACAATAAAAAGTAAGATTCCTACTTTTGACTAATATACATAGGTGTCTTCTTCATATTTTCTTTGTTGTCGGCGGTCTTTATCAGGCTGCCGGATAGATTATTCCAGTTGTACGGTTGGAACGTTATTATCTTCTCCTTGGCATTTTGAACATATATGCTCTGAATATTTACTGCTGATAGTTGTACAGTATCTGGTTAATAGTGCTGGCGAAATAAAGTTCTTTAGGTACGGGTAATATGGTTATATGTATTCTTTTGTTGGGCTAGACTGTTTCTGTATGTAGTGGTTTGTGGAGTAGGTACGGATTTTTGTATCTTGGGTGCTATGTATGGTCTATCAAATAGCTTGTTCATATTTGTATTTCTATAGCTTTTTTCTTCCCTTGTAGATCCTGATGTACCTGCAGCTGTATTTACACAAACGTTATGAGTTTTATGGAGTTTCCCAACGTCTCCTTCTAGGTCTGGAATTTTATCGTCTTCCGATCGACGTAGCTCCGCATGTTTAGCGTCATGTCTTGATCGCTAGCTTGCTTTTTTAGCTTCTGTATCTCACCATCCATACTATCCACTTTTGTACAAAGTGTAGTTAGGAGGTTGAGTATTTGTTCCATTGTATTTTCAGTATCTTTTCCTTGAGAGGTGATCTGCAATCACATTCTTGTCAGTTTTTATAATTTCAACTGTAAATGAAAAGATTAATGTATTTACTACCAGTCTTCTTATTTCTTTTGTTGTAACTGAGTCTTGTACCTTTTTGGTTATCCACCATTTTACCTGTGTATTATCTATTCTAACAATAAATTTGTTATATACAATATATGGCTCAAAAGCTAATAAACATTTATATAGGGCAAATAATTCTTTTCTATTTATTTCCCATTTTAGTTGTGGGTCTGTATATGATCCGGAATAATATCTACAGTGATGTTCTATTTTTTTATTTATATATTTATATTTTAATACTCCTCCGTAACTATGATCACTCGAGTCTGTTTCTAATATATAAGTAAATTGTCTATTTTCATCTGAAAAGTATAATTTTGGTAAATCTTTACACATGATTTTTATTTTTCTGATATGTTTTTTATCTTGTTCATCAAAGTAATATTCTATATCTTTCTTTAATTTTCTCTGTAATGGTTTTAAATTTTCTGCTAATTTTGGTATATATTCTCTTACTTGGTTAACTAACCCTAAAAATGATTGTAATTTTTTCTTAGTATCTAATAATTCTTCAGAATTAACTATTTTTTGTACAATATGTGTTTGCATTTTTATTCCATTTTTATCTATTTGTATTCCTAATAATTCTATTTGATTTTTCATAGTTTCAGCTTTCTTTTTTGATAAGCTAATTCCTGATATTTCTATAATATGTATAATTTTTTCTAATAATTTTAGATGTCCTTGAATATAATAATATGTCATCTATATATACTACACACTTTTCTAGTTGGTTAAAATATGTATTCATAAAATTTGATATCTACCTGGAGCATTTTTATAGCCAAATGGTAAAACATTCCATTCGTAAAATCCTTGTGGTACAGTGAATGCTGTTAAATGTTTAGATTCTTCTTCTAGTTTTAGGTGGTAAAAACCTGATTTACAATCAAATTTACTAAAGTAATTATATCCTTGTATTTGTCGTTATTTTTGTCATTAAGATGTTGAACTTTTAGTTTGTCATATGATTGTTCTTTTAATGAGTATATCTGTTATAGTATCCTTCTATAATTATTTTTGCTAAAATGTATATTTTTGTCATTAAGATGTTGAACTTTTAGTTTGTCATATGATTGTTCTTTTAATGAGTACCTTCTTGTTTTTATAAGTTATTGTTAATTGTTTATCATCTATATTATATGGTTTAACTGTTTCTAGCCATTTTATTCCTAAAGTAATATTATTATTTCCTTGATGTATTTTAAATTTAATTTTTATTGGTATTCCTCCAATAATTAGTTCTTGTTCAGTAGTTTCTTCTATATTTACCAAAACTCTAGGTAATTCTGTATTTATATTTTCTCCTGTAATTATTTCATGTTCTTTGACTAGTTCTCTTATAATTTGGTTTTCTACTTGTCCTGTATTTATAGTTATTAAATATTTTCTTTGGTCTAATATTCCTGTGATATAATATTGATATGGTTGTACATCATCTTTCTTTTGTTCTAATAATTTAGGTATTAAGTCGCAATCTAATCTTCTAGATGTGCTATTTCTTGATGATGAAGGTGTATCGTAGCTTAATCTTTTAGATGTACTTAATCTTTCTTTTACTATCTCTAAATCTTCTTCAATATCTATTTCTTTGTAACTGATGAAGGTGTATCGTAGCTTAATCTTTTAGATGTACTTAATCTTTCTTTTACTATCTCTAAATCTTCTTCAATATCTATTTCTTTATAACTGTAATCATTATTGTCTATTACTGAAATTATTTTATCAAATGGATTTTCTATTTTGATTTTTTGAATCTTATTCTTTGCTGTTATCTTATGCTTTGTAGTTAATACATATAAATTTTTACAACTTGCTGTAAATATTTTGCTTCCTGGTGCTAATTCTATGCCTGCCATTTTCCAATATAGTACTAGTGATTTATCTATGTTTTTGTCTTCTATTGCTACTGAATAATTTGCACTTATAATAAATTTAAATTTTTGATATATTAAGTTTCCTCTAACTGCATTTATAATACTTTTTTCTATAGGTTGAATTATTCTATCATCTGCTAAATATAGTTCTATAGGTGTATCTATTCCTTCTCTAAAACATGCTTTTATCAATATTTCTGTTGCTCCTAAATGTACATATTTTATTGGATTTTTTGATTTCAAATCGTGGATTTCTTTATTAATTATTTTTTTATTTACATAGATACACTCTTATTTCCGCACCCCCCATATTGGTATCAGAGCTAGATAAGGAAAAATCTAAATGGAGAAACCTAATAGCAACCACGAACCTATGAAGGATTCAACTCCAGAAAATCTACAAACTAAGGTATTTTCATATTTCAATATGAATAACTAAACTTTCTTATTCCTGATAATCTCTTGCTTATTATTTGATTATTATCATGTTATAGTATTGTTATACTGAATAAATTCAAATTAGTTTGCTATGAATGAAGGTAGGCTGAGAATAGGTAAGCCCAGACTATGCCATCCGAAACCGGAAACCCAGTTAGGCAAAAGAGAAGCCGTTTGAGGGGAAGTACGAACTTGTTGAAGGCGCTGTTAGGGTAACTGATTGAGGCCAAAAAGTCATAGTAGTGACCAAAAGAATTTGTTCAGAATAACTTTAAGATAATTTGATAATTCCAAATAATAGATAAAGAGGTTAGAAGGAATAAAAATTGTTTAGAAATCATGAAAATGATGAATACATACTTACTAGATGAAGATTATAATTATAAAATACTTATTTTATATATTCTTAAAACACTTAATATTGACATAAAAAGAAAAATTTATGACCTTTTAATCATTGAATAAATGACAGAATTAGACCGAATAATAGAACTCATAGAACAAAATTGGCATGAACTAACTATCCAAAGAACATATGAATTATATGACCTATATTCAGATCAATGATAAACTACGAATATTTAACATATTGGCTACAAATTATAGAAAATTTAGAACTATTAAATAAATTTTTAATAAATAATATTATAACATACCAAAGAACCCAAGATATGAAATACTTAGAATATACTTCAGAAAATATAAAAGAAATACAAACTCTTATGATAAAGAAACAAGAATATTATGAAAAAATCTTTTTAAAATGAATGAAACTTATAGAAAACAATTATTAGAAAAAATTAATTTTATAAAACAAGAGTTAAGATTTAGACAAAATAGACTAGAAGAAAATATATGGGCAGGAGTATGCCAAAAATCTATAAAAGCACAAAGAAAAACGATATTCCTATTAGATCTACAATTACAACACTTAGAATATAAATATCAACATAACTTATAATGAATAAAGAAGAATATGCTGTAGAAGAAAAAATATATAAAAGTCAAGATGGACTAGAAATAAAAATAATACATTCAAACCTAGAAAGAAGATATAAAAAAATAGGAACCCAATTATTCCTAATGCCAGATAAAGAATCAGCAAAATTGGAAGATAGTCTAACAACAATGGTACGAATAAATAGAGAAAATGAAAAAATCGATAGGAAAAAGGAAATTGAAAAAATTAGAGAATAAGCTAAAAGAGAAATTAAACAAATAGAAGAAGTAAAAGATACTAGAATTCAAGAATTACAAAAAGAATTGGAAAGACTTAAACAACTATATGAAGAAAAATTAAAAGCAAGAGAAGAATACAAGAAAAGAACTGAAGAATCAAAGTTAAACCAAGAAATAGAAAGAATGAAAACAATGTTAGAAGAAACAGAAGAATTACCTGAATTAAAAATAGAAGAGTTAAGAATAAATGAAATAAATGAAGAAGAGAATGATAATGTTTCAGAAAATAATTATGAATCATATTCAGAAACATATACTGACCTTATAGAAAAAGATAAAAATATAGAAATAAATGTAGGAAGTTTAAATGAGAAACCCAGTACTTCGAATTCTAGAACACGAATGGATATAACCCCTACATATTATACTTATGAAAAAGAAAATCGAGATAAAGCTTTATGGGATAAAAGAATGAATAAAAATTGGATACCTAAACAAACTGCAGATCAAAATAATTTTTTAGATTTAGACTGTGTAGCAGATACAGACAAAACAATTCAATTATGGATAGGCTATATATCAAAGCAATTAATAGACAATAAGATATCAATAATAGATACCCCAGGATACATTGAAAGACACTTATAGAAACAGTAAAAATATGGTTACAAAATTTAACACCAATAAGCTTAGCAACCCTAAGAAATAATACAAAATCTAATAATGAAATAGCAACATCAGCAATAGACATATTAAATAAATATGAAATATCAATTAGAAATGAATTTGGAAGTATGACAAATGTAAATAGAAGAACAACAGAAAGATAAAATAATAAAATGTAAATTTAATGAATAAATTAGCAATATGTAAAATGAGTTACATAGATGAATATACATGTGCATTTAGAGAATATTACTATAAAGGAATATATACAAATGATGAAAGTAAAGAAATAAGAAAATTATATTACACAAAATTACCAGAACCATTTAGTTTAAAAATAATAAAATATTGGGAAGAATCAAATACAGTAGATACACTAGGAGCTAGAATAAAATTCTTACAACAATGGTTTATGAAACTATGTGAAAAACATAAAGAAGAATTAAAACTAGAAAAAATATTAGTGAAAAACCTAGCATATTGTACAAGCAAATTAGCACCTCAATTTGGATGTAAAAATCCATATAAAAAGAAAAGGATAAAAAAGTATAAACGCTTCAAAATAAAATATAAGAACAAAATTCCAAGGAAAAAATATTATATAAAGAATTATAAACAAAAAAGACCACATAGAGTTAAGAAAAATATAACAGAATGTAAATGTTATAATTGTGGAAAACTAGGACATTTAGCTAGAGACTGTAAATTGCCAAAAGATTTAAAGAAAAAACAAATAACAGAGGTAATAATAGAAAAAGATAATTATAAACAGATAGATTATTTGGATTATGAATTAGAAAATGAAGATAGCATATACGAAATAACAGACATTGAATTAGAAGAAGAAATAGAGTTATTTTCTGATTATTATGACTGAAAATGATATAAAAATAATAAGTAAAGAAGAATATCAAGATAATGAATATACAGAACAAAAGATAATATTTGACAATAATATGTTTGAACAAATAAAAGAAAAAGAATTAGACTTAAGCATAGATAAGATATTAGAAGTACCTAGATTTAAAAACTTATTCAAATTACAACACGATGAATATTATGTAGTAAGCCAAAAAGAACATGTAATAGATTGTAAATATATTAAAGATAAAGCTAAAATACCTATTATAAATAAAAAAATAATTAATAAAGAAATACACTATTTGAAATCAAAAAATCCAATAAAATATGTACATTTAGGAGCAACAGAAATATTGATAAAAGCATGTTTTAGAGAAGGAATAGATACACCTATAGAACTATATTTAGCAGATGATAGAATAATTCAACCTATAGAAAAAAATATTATAAGTGCTGTTAGAGGAAACTTAATATATCAAAAATTTAAATTTATTATAAGTGCAAATTATTCAGTAGCAATAGAAGACAAGAACATAGATAAATCACTAGTACTATATTGGAAAATGGCAGTCATAGAATTAGCACCAGGAAGTAAGATATTTACAGCAAGATGTAAAAATTTATATGTATTAACTACAAAACATAAGATAACAGCAAAAAATAAGATTCAAAAAATCAAAATAGAAAATCCATTTGATAAAATAATTTAGAATAGACAATAATGATTACAAATTTATAAAGAAATAGATATTGAAGAAGATTTAGAGATAGTAAAAGAAAGATTAAGTACATCTAAAAGATTAAGCTACGATACACCTTCATCATCAAGAAATAGCACATCTAGAAGATTAGATTGCGACTTAATACCTAAATTATTAGAACAAAAGAAAGATGATGTACAACCATATCAATATTATATCACAGGAATATTAGACCAAAGAAAATATTTAATAACTATAAATACAGGACAAGTAGAAAACCAAATTATAAGAGAACTAGTCAAAGAACATGAAATAATTACAGGAGAAAATATAAATACAGAATTACCTAGAGCTTTGGTAAATATAGAAGAAACTACTGAACAAGAACTAATTATTGGAGGAATACCAATAAAAATTAAATTTAAAATACATCAAGGAAATAATAATATTACTTTAGGAATAAAATGGCTAGAAACAGTTAAACCATATAATATAGATGATAAACAATTAACAATAACTTATGAAAACAAGAAGGTACTCATTAAAAGAACGATTATATGATAAACTAACAACATCTTAATGACAAAAATATACATTTTAGCAAAAATAATTATAGAAGGATACTATAATAGATATTACACACCTATGATAGACACAGGAGCAGAAACAAATATGTGTAATATAATTGTCTACCAGATAGTAAATGGGAAAAATTAAAAACACCATTAATAGTAACATGATTTAATAATGAAGGAAGCATGATAACACATAAAGCTAAAAATATAAAAACACAAATATAGGATAAAATATTATTAATAGATGAAATCTATAGTTATGAATTTACAAATAAAGATATATTATTAGGAATGCCTTTTTTAGAAAAACTATACCCACATACTATAACAAAAACGCATTGGCGGTTCACTACCATATGTAATCACAAAATAGGAGCAAAAAGAGTTAATAATAAAATCAGAAAAAATACACCATGGATAAAAGGAAGTGAAAAAATTACCCAAAAATTAGAAAATATAACAACTAATGATCATAAAATAGAAATTATAATATTCACCGTAGATAAAATACAAGCAATAAATGATAAATTAAACTCATTGTATAACGAAAACCCATTACAAGGATGGGATAAACACAAAACAAAAGTAAAAATTGAACTAATAGATGAGAATAGTATAATAACACAAAAACCATTAAGATATAATTTTGAAGACCAATCAGAATTTAAAATGCATATAAATGAATTATTAGAAAATAAGTATATACAAGAAAGCAATAGCAAACATAATAGTCCAGCATTTATAGTAAATAAACATAGTGAACAAAAAAGAGGAAAAAGTAGAATGGTTATTGATTATAGGAATCTAAATGCAAAAACTAAAACATATAATTACCCTATACCTAATAAAATATTAAAAGTACGACAAATACAAGGATATAATTACTTTAGTAAATTTGATTGTAAATCAGGTTTTTACCACCTAAAACTAGAAGAAGAATCTAAACATTTAACAGCATTCACTGTACCACAAGGATTTTACGAATGGAATGTTTTACCATTTGGCTATAAAAATGCACCACGTAGATATCAACATTTTATGGATACATATTTTAACCAACTAGAAAATTGTGTAGTATATATAGATGACATATTATTATATTCAAGGACAAAAGAAGAACATCTAAAATTATTAGAAAAATTTATACATATTATAGAAATATCAGGAATTAGCTTATCAAAAAAGAAAGCTGAAACTATGAAAAATCAAATAGAATTCTTAGGAATACAAATAGATAAAAATGCAAACACATATTGTACAAAAAATAGTTAATTCTGAAGAATTATTAGATACTAAGAAAAAATTACAATCAATTTTAGGATTAGTTAATCAAGTAAGAGAATATATACCAAAATTAGCAGAAAATTTAAAGCCATTACAGAAAAAATTAAAGAAAGATATAGAATATTACTTTGATGAACAAGATAAAAAACATATCAGAAAAATTAAAACCATGTGTAAAGATTTACCAAAATTATACTTTCCAGATGAACATAGGCAATTTACTTATATAGTAGAAACAGACTCTAGTGATCATAGTTACGGAGGAGTATTAAAATATAAATATATAAATGAAAAAATAGAACATCACTGTAGATATTATTCCGGATCATATACAGACCCACAAATAAAATGGGAAATAAATAGAAAAGAATTATTTGCCTTGTATAAATGTTTATTAGCTTTTGAGCCATATATTGTATATAACAAATTTATTGTTAGAACAGATAATACATAGGTAAAATGGTGGATAACCAAAAAGGTACAAGACTCAGTTACAACAAAAGAAATAAGAAGACTGGTAGTAAATATATTAAATTTTTCATTTACAATTGAAATTATAAAAACTGACAAGAATGTGATTGCAGATCACCTCTCAAGGAAAAGATACTGAAAAAACAAATACAATGGAACAAATACTCAACATCCTAACTACACTTTGTACAAAAGTGGATAGTATGGATGGGGAGATACAAAAGCTAAAAAAGCAAGCTAGCAGTCAGCAGCATGACGCTAAACATGCGGAGCTACGTCGATCGGAAGACGATAAAATTCCAGACCTAGAAGGAGACGTTGGAAAACTCCATAAAACCCATAACGTTTGTGTAAATACAGCTGCAGGTACATCAGGATCTACAAGGGAAGAAAAAAGCTATAGAAATACAAATATGAACAAGCTATTTGATAGACCATACATAGCACCCAAGATACAAAAATCCGTACCTACTCCACAAACCACTACATACAGAAACAACCTAGCCCAACAAAAGAATACATATAACCATATTACCCATAACTACATAGAAAATATTTACAAAATCCAAACATACTTGAATAAAAACCCCAGAGCCACAAATATAAAAGAGCCAAATACAGATTATATTACCCAACACCTACAGGGATACAATAAACTAATTACTTTACCAGGCACAAATACAAACTTGATTACTACCTGTTATAACTAAGGATTACTTAGCACCGTATACACAGCTACAGGAGAAGAAATCTCAAAGATACCAGAACTATATAAAGCTTTCCTAACTTATAAAAGAATTACCAAAGGAACGCTATTTTTTATTAAATTCTATACAGCTACTGCAGAAATATTATATGACGAGATAAAACCTGTCATACAAGTCATAAAGATAGGATTAACGAGAGATATGCTAATACCAGAAAAAATAGAGAAACAAAATGAGATACCTATTGTAGATGTTCCAGATTTCTATGCAAACAAAAGAGTTATTGGAATAGCTACACAATCTTTAACTATCAAACAATTATTTGAACAACAATACAATATGGAGCTATTATAGTAGAGACAATACTATGATATACTCTAATTGTAGAGAAACTAGAGAAGGAGATATGGAAGAAATACGACAATGGATATTAAGTCTTCTTAAACTAGAAAATATACCAACAACAAGAGCTATCAGAAAGAACTTTATTTCGCCAGCACTATTAACCAGATACTGTACAACTATCAGCAGTAAATATTCAGAGCATATATGTTCAAAATGCCAAGGAGAAGATAATAACGTTTCAACCGTACAACTGGAATAATCTATCCGGCAGATAAAGACAGCCGACAACAAAGAAGATATGAAGAAGACACCTATGTATATTAGTCAAAAGTAGGAATCTTACTTTTTATTGTAAAGAAAAAGAAAAGTAAAGTTGTTTGTTTTTATTTTATTTGGTTTGTTTTTATTTGGAGTCATCGTCAGACAGGATACTATTAATGAATAGTAAAAGATAAGAAAACTATTCATAAATAGTAAAATGTCAATTATGTAAATAGTAAAGGTCAAGTTACTGTATAAATAGTAAGAGTCAGCTACTGTTCATGAATAGTAGAAGTCATTCATGAATAGTAGAAGTCATGTAAATTTGCTTATAAATAAGATTAAGGAGTAAGGGACGATCATCCCTCAACTCCCACTTCAATATTTCACTCTTATTTCCGCACCCCCCATATTTTTTTTTTTTTAAAAATTTTTTTTTATTGGTATTCCTCCAATAATTAGTTCTTGTTCAGTAGTTTCTTCTATATTTACCAAAACTCTAAGGCAAAAGAAAGAAGCACATATTAGAGAGAGTGGCTGTTGACACCCGGGCTGATTTGTCTAAGCCTGAAGACGAGGAGCCTTTGATTTCCCGAAGGAATAAGCTCCGGGATAGATCTCAACCCACATCCACCAGAGTTCCCTCAACTATCACTCCTCTCGCACTATAATTAGTGCCAGCTTAAGCAGTTCATGTGACCCCTGCGCTTCCTATCGTTTCTCATCCCAAGCTTTTGAACAGATTGAAAGGTTATGGTTTACAAACCATCCTCGAGGAAAAGATGCTTTTTATAGAAGGCATGGAGGGGAAGTATCCAGATGTGAGGGAGACTCTGTAATTCCACAAGTTCGAGTAGTTCACTAAGCCCCGAGGCCTTTATATTCCCTCTTAGGTCTGGAACAAACGGTCATGGTCCGAGGCAAGGAGGTCGGGTGCAATAGTGAGTACATTAATGCTATACTAGATAGAGATCTGTATTCTACACACCCATATGATGGATTGCCTATTGCACAATCCTTTGATAATCTAAAGGGGTGGATGGCACTTTTAATTTCTAATACCACTCCTAGGTGGATCGAGGCAGGCACCCCTATTGAGAAGAGGGATTTGAATATCGCTGCCAGGTTCTAGTTTGGATTTATCCGCAGCACCATTATGCCATCCCAAAATGAGTCTGTCCTCCACCATTTTAAGGCAGCATGTCTAGGGTCCATCATATCTAGAAGGCGCATCAACATAGGACATCTGATTTCACAGGAGATGGCCATGAGAGACAAGTAGAGTCATACCTCACTGTCAATCCCAGTATTGATCATAGAACTATGCCGGTGAGCAGGAGTGCCCTGGGATTATATGAGGGATATTGAGATTACCCCTTCCTCCTCCACTGATATTTGGTGTATTGAGGCCGAGTACACACGAGATGAGCTTGACAAGAGGAGAGCAACTCCAATAGATACTTCTCCAGAGGTTGATGTTGATTCGCTACCTGCACAGGCATCTTTGCCTACTCCAGCCTCCGGCCCTTCAGGTACTTTTGCCCCTTCTACTTCTTCTCAGGTTCAGGGTATCTCCACCTCCTTCCAACCTATCAAGATCACTCAGGCCATGATCCTGAAGATGGGACGCTTGGTTGAATCAGCTGATGTGAGGGCGACCCAAGTTGAGAGATCCATCCTAAGAATGATCAAGAGTGTCATCCTTGCTGCACTTACCCCCTTCATATTTCTGTTGATGAGTTGGCTATAAGGGTCACAGTTTGTGAGAGCAGATAGGGGAAAGCATCCGAGGTGGCGGCTTTGAAACTCAAAGTAGCAGATTTGAGGAAGGACGTAGACTATTTGAAGTCTACAAACTTCACTTTATTGATTCAGGCTACAGATGACGTGGATGCTCTTGAGACCTCACGGATACCTTGGGATACTACTAGCGATGCACAACGATATGAGCCTGTAGTTGAAGAATCAGATGCTGAAACCGATGAGAAGTAGATTAGGGTACAAGAGGAGAACATATTAAGAGATTTGCCAAATTTTGCAGGGACGGTTGTGGAGACATCACTGGCTGAGACCTCCATGGCCGTCTCTAGTGCAGTTGTTTCTTATGAGGTGATTCTGAGCACTGATGCCCAAGTCAAGGCTGCTGCATCGGGCACTGAGGCCTAGACAGATGGAGAGACTGCATAGATAGGATCCCCTTTTGCCTCCCTCTCTGTCTTACTTTCTTTCACTTTTTGAATACTTTACTTCATTTGCATTTGAGGACAAATGATTTTTTATTTGTGGTTGGGTGAGGCCCACCTTTTGTGTGAATATTGATGTTCGATGTTTTGTTTATATATTTGAGTCGTTATACTGATAATTATGTTTTGTACTATTGTTAGTTGATGTTTAAGCTTGTGGCCCCTTTTGCTTTAATTGTAAATGATTTTTGACCCTTCCAAAAATTTCGCCCACTTTTGTATGTACTTGAATGTGGCTATTCTTTAGCAAATTTTAGTTTCGGTTTTGATCAATATTGATGACTCAAATAGTGCTCATAATCGAAAGAACATGAATGTGTGGCTACGGTGAGACCAAGGGAAGTTATATAGACAATATGTGAACTCTTTGCATCTCATTGTGACTAGCCAATTATCAAATTGATTCTCTTCTGATGATCGTTGCACACTAGAGAAAGTGTGGAGTCTTGTTTGACTTTGGTGTCGATGCCTTGTGTGATGAGCTTACCGTGAACCATGCATGATGACACCTAGAATTTTCCTTATTGGTTTTGTTGGCTAAGTAATGCTATCTCCTGATATGATCTTAGGCAACTTCGAAGAGTGTGAGCCAATTTCACATATACCTTTTTTGTGGCCTACCTTATGAGTGTGTGAATCTCTTTTGAACACCCCTTGAGCCTTATCTTTCTTTGGAAGAAAATTGATGTAAACATGACCTCTCTTAATCCACTACCTATAATCTTCTTGATTTGTGGTTGATTGAATAGCCAACTTAGGCCAAAATCCTAAGTTTGGGGTGTGGTGAAAAGAAATGGGCAAGTCAAGAAGTGCAAGGAAAGTCTCCTTTAACCTATGGTATTGAGAAAAATGGAACCCCTCCATACAAAAAAAAAAAAAAAAGAGAAAAAGAGAAGAAAAGAATGAAAAAGAAAAAGTCGTGGAATAAAGTACAAAAGAAATGGGGTTTCCGAACAATCCATGGAAAGTAAATAATGGGATGACTTATGTGCACTAAATAAAATGATGAAAGAAGAGGAAACAAAGTGTAGTGAGCACCACATTTCATGAGGGTTAAAGTCACCAAGCCTAAATGACCATACCTTTGCACTCAGCCCCATTATAAGCCTTGAAAATACCTTTGTGATCTTGAGTAAGATGAAGCACTTGTCAATTGGAAAATACGGACAAACCTATGGGTGAAAGCTTGCATTGTTCTCTTCTTTGTGAGTGTGAGCATTGCATTTGATTCTAGAGCTTTAATTGATTGAACCATTGTGTGTGAATATAGAATCATTCTTTGTGTGAGGGTATTTGAATACCTTAATTGAGCTTGAACTTGCATTTGAAGCAAGTATTGTGAGCTTGAGAATCTTTGATAATGGTGTGTCACAACTTGAGTCTTTGAGTATACAATTGATCCTTGCTCGTAAGTTGAGTCTTGTTGTGTACATTAATGATTGAGTCTTGTGTAGCACTGTTTGAGACATCCTTTTTAAACTGTTGAACTTGGATTTTACTTGAGGACAAGCAAAAGTTTAAGTTGGGGGTGTTGATGAGTCCACAATTTGGACTCATTTAGGGCTTTATTTTGATAGATTTAGTGTCCTCAAATGCTTATATTTTTTCACAATAACTGATGTAAATCCTTAAGTTTCAAGTATTTGGAGTTTGAGGTAAACTATGGACACTACTTCGAAAAAAGGAACAACGCGGCTGAAAAGAACGATGAAAAGAAGGCCTGAGGATCGCCTAAAGCATTAGGCAAGTCACCGAATGGCCTTAACCTCGCCCAAAGTTTGAGTGTGCTTAGCCTTGAAGGAAAAGATCAAGTTGGCGATGAAAGGGAGCAGTCGGCGCATCGCCGAGCAGTTCCACAAAAGCTGAAAGGCAATGAACTAGAACAAAGGGTGGATCGCCAAGTGCATTGGCAATCCCGACTAACTGCGCCGAGTGATCCTTCGCAGCATAAATTTTCAAAAACTATAAATACTCATTTAATTCTGTAGCTTAGTATCAAGTTGTAGAGAATTATTCCAAAGACTTAGAATATTTTCAGTTTTTAGCTCTTAGAGTTTTTAAGAGACATTGTTCTTGAGCTAGAAGATTTGAAAACTTCCAACTCCAAGAAATTGGAAGTGGGTATCCAAGAATCTTCATTCGAGACTCGTTTGAAGTGAATATAAATCATGCCGAGTTGATGTTACTTCGATTTGGTATCATTTTCTTCCCTTTCTGTATGTCTAGCTAAAACCCCAATTCTTGGGGTGTGATTTTGTGAATATGGGTTAAACTTCCTGTTGGGTATTGCTTATTGTTAGTCTATTTGTTGTTTAAATGTGATTTCATTTAGTAGTTGTGTTTGAACTTAATGGGATTGTAGTTGCAAATACGATTTCATCTTAGTGGTTTTGGCTTGCTCGAGAGAGAGGTTTTAAAACTAAGACTACTAAATCGATAGCCGGTGGTTATTGGGTCATCATGGGTTTAGCTCAAGAGCCCACACATTCATCTTCAAAGGGTGAATGGGCTAAGGTGGAGGCTGCGCTTAAAATGTTGCAACTCGGTGTTCGAGAGAAACCAAGTTGATTCGGGGTAAGTTGCTCGAGAGAGAATTTACCCCCACTAAAGCGTAGCCTAGTTACAAATATTCAGCGATTTACTATCACTAGCATTTACCCAATAGTATATTTTATCCCATATTACTATCACATCCCAAGAATCCCATCTCTTTATCTCATATCTTTATATTTTTGTTATTTTTGTTCATTAGTTGAATACAAACCCCCTATTGATAATTGACATTCGTGTCAACCCTTTAGATTTAGTATGTTTTTAATTGTTAATGTTTATAGCTATGATTGATTAGAACTTAATTTTACTTTTCTATTAATTCTTGCAACCACTACCTTGGGACTCGACCCCAACCCATTCGGTTGGGTTATATTAGTATTTTACTATCGCAAACACTTGAACTAGAAGTTGGGTCTTGATTATGCAAACATCACCTTTGACGACATTGACTCAAAAGAAGGTGAAATTCCTATGGTCAGAAGCTTGTGAAAAGTGTTTCCAAGAGTTGAATGATAGATTCACTTTAGCCCCTATCTCAATATTACCAATAGGATCAAATGGTTTTGTGGTCTATGGTGATGATTCACAGATTTGTCCTGGTTGTGTTTTGATGCAACATGGGAAAGCCACTGCCTATACTTCATGTCAATTAAAGGTTCACAAAAAGAATTGTTTGAGTCACAATTCAAAGTTAGTGGAGGTACTGCTTGCCCTAACGATTTGCAGGCATTACTTATAAGGTGTTCATGTAGATGTGTTTATTGACTACAAGAGCTTGAAGTATGTGTTCACTCCAAAGGATTTGAATCATCACCAAAAAAAAGTTGCTTGCATTATTGAAGGATTACGACACGAGTGTCCTTTATCATCTAGGTAAAGTGAATGTGGTGGGAATGCTCTTAGTCAACTATTGATGGAAGTGTTGCTCATGTTGAGGATGGTAACGAAAAGTTAATTCATGATGTCCATGGGTTGAATTGATTGGGTGTTCACCTGGTTGATTTTAACAAAGGTCGTGTGATTGTTAAGAATGGTTCATAAAATCATCTTTTGTATTGCTGATGAGTCCAAGATTTGGACTCATTTTGGGGCTTTGTTTTGATAGTTTTAGTGTCCTAAAATCCTTAATCTATGCTATCAATTGATGTTAAAGCCTTGATTTTCAGGTATATGGATGAAGGAGCAAATCAAGGACACTAACAGCGAAAAAGGAACAATACAAGCTGAAGAATTGGAGAAAGGCGAGCCTGGTGATTGCCAAGACCACTTGGCGACTCACCGAGTGGCTCTTCAATCCTCCTAAAGTTCCAGTGTGCCAGCCCTGAGGGAAGAAACCAATTCAGTGATAGGAAAGGGGTAGTCGGTGAATCGTCGATCAGTTTCGTGATGACAAGATAGATCGCCCAAAGTTGCAGGACTTGAGGATGCTGAGAACCAATACGTAATGTCGATAGAGACTAAATGGCGGTTCGCAGAACCACTAGGCAAACCCGACTTACCTCGCCTAATGGCCTTTTGTGGCCAATTTTTGGCAACTATAAGTTGGATTTTTAAGTGTAAATTGAAGAGCTAGCTACCATTTAGAAGAGTTTTCTTTTGAGTTTGAGAGTTTCCTAGGCGCCAGTGGTAGAGTCACTGGAGGTCAGCTCTGACAGTGAAGGAGTCTATGAGACTCTCCTCACCTCATCAGACAATGAGGGAGAGTCCCATGATTCTGAGGCTTCCATCTCGGATCCTGAGGATGACCAACTTGTACATTCCCGGAGAGCAGAACTTCACTCCAAGGGGATGCATGATCCGTCTAAGATCCAGTGCCTCGTGCTCTTCCTCCTCCCCAAATTCAGCTCAAATCGTTGTCCCGGTGCCACCTATACAAGATCCTTCTTCCCGGTCTCTCAACAGACTAAAGGCCGAGGGATTGAGGACTATTATTGAGGAAAAGAGTTTGTCCACAGATGGTGTGGTGAAAAAATATCCAGAGATATGGAGCACCCTCAAGTCTTATAAATTCCATATTTTCACTAAACCCCGAGGTCCCTACATTCCTAATTGGGTCCGGCAGTTCTACTCGGCCTAGGGAGACTTGGTACCACAAGGGAAGAGGAAGGCCACTAAATTCAAACCAGTGGATTCTTTGGTTGTTCGGGGGAAAGAAGGTGAAATGTGATAGTGAGGATATAAACATCATCTTGGGATGTAGTTATAATTTTACAGATGACTACCAGAGGATGATCAAGACAACGATGTAGGAGGAATTAAAAAGTTGGTTGGCTAATCTTCTTTCTGACAGTACCCCTAGATGGATTGTGGCCGGAGTGCCAATAGAGAAGAAGGATCTCAATGTGGCAGAGAGGTATTGGTTTGGGTTTATTAATACTAGAATTATGTCATCCCAGAATGAGTCTATCCTCCGCCACACAAAGACGGTCTGTCTTGGATCAATTATTGTTGGGAAGCGCCTCAATTTAGGTGTAATCATTGGGCAGGAGATGGCCATGAGGGCCAAGCCCCGCCAAATATCTCTCCCCTTTCCAGTGTTGATCACCGAGCTCTGTAGACGGGCTGCTATTCTGTGAGATGAGAAGATAGATGTGGAAGTGACTCCCACCTCCTATATTGACATCTAGCATATTGAGGCCGAGTACTAGAAAGATGAGGCTGAGAGAAGGAGGGTATCCTTGATGGACACATCCCCAGTGGTTGATATTGATATAGAACCTGCAGAGGCAGTATTGCCTACTCTGGCCTTTGGGCCTTCAGGTACTTCTAGCTCTGCTCTCTCTAACACTCCGAGTTCTTTTGTTTCTCCCCACCACCTAGATCTTATGTTGGTACTACTGCATCCAGATCTCCGCTCATCTAGGCCATGCTGCTAAGGATGGGGCACCTAGCCTATTCTGCTGATATGCATGCTTCCAGGCTAGAGACTATGGTTATGATTGAGAGACCTCTCACTGCTGCATTGACACCTCTCAAAGATTCTACGTGTATAGCGGCGTGTGAGAGAGGTCAGGGAGCTACTCATGAGGTGACGACCTTAAAGGTCGCGATTGCGGAGTTAAGGAAAGATGTGGACTAGCGAAATTCCACATATATGTCTATGATTTTTGGGACTCTGGAGATCCTTAATGACCTAAGCACAGATATTCCAACTCATTCTGATGCGCCTTTGGCTACCAGTGGAGATGGGGTTAGAGTTGATGATTTGGCTGCAGAGTCCGAGGCTGAGACTGATGAGGAGCAACTTAGTGTTAAGGAGGAGACTGTGTTTGAGGGCCTAACTGATTTAGAGGAGGCTAGGGTACATTATGTTGTTCAAACTTCCTTGAGGGATACTACTATGGTAGGTTCCAGTGGAGCTAAGGTTGATGAGACACTCGGCACTAATGCCCAACCTCAGAGTGTGATCCCGGGTACTAATGTCCAGACAGACAGAGTAAATGAGATGTAGACGTCACCCTAGGCTTAGCCTGGCAGGAGGATTTTCCCCTCTCTCTCTGTTATTTTGTGATACTTTGTTCTTATTTTAATTGCATTTGAGGACAACTGCTTTTTTTGTTGGGTGGGGTTAGGTATTTCCATACCTACCTCTTGTGATTTTGATATGTTTCATGAATATTGAGCTATGTATATTGTGGTTCATTTATATATATTGATCTTGTGGATGTTTTAGCTTGTGGCCCATTATTTTAAATAAAAATAGTTTTGAACCTAATTTTAGAATTTCGCCACCTCTTTTGTGTGTAATTGTGGTTGTTCTTGTGTGAATTTGAGTGTCGGTTGTGATTAATACCGATGACTTGAATAGTGCTCTCAATTGAAAGAAATGAATGTGTGGCTACGATAAGGCAAACGAAGTTCCATAGACAATAGGTGAACTTTTAGCATCTCGTTGTGACTAGCTGATTGTCGAATGAGTTTCTTGTGATGAACATTGCACACTAGCTAGAAAGTGTCGAGTCTTGTTTGATATTGGTACCTATGCCTTGTGTGCTGAGATTACTTTGAACATTGTGTGTGATGACAACTAGAATTTGCCCCGTTGGTCTGGTTGATTGAGTGATGCAAACACTTGAAATGATCTTAGGCAACAATTTTGAAGAGTGAATAAATTTGACGATATACCTCTTTTGTGGCCAACCTTGTGAGATGTGTGAACCTTGCTTGACCCCTCTTGAGCCTTACCCTTTTCTTCAAAGAAACTTGAGATATTATGACCTATCTTTATCCATCCACCCATAACTTTCATGAAGTATGGTTTGTTTGAATAGCCAACTTAGGCCGAAAGCCTAAGTTGGGTTGTGGTGAAAAGAGAAGGAAAGTCATGAAGTGAGAGAAATTCCCCTTGAGTGATGGTTGTGAAAAAGATGGAACCCCTCCATGTAAAAAAAAGAGAAAGGATAAAAGGAAATGAAAAAAAAGAGAAATAAAAGAAGAAGACCGAAAAAGTTTTGAAATAGAGCAGTGGAAATTGCAAAATAAATGGGGTATCCGGTAGTTCATATAAAGTTGAATAATGGGGTGGATTTTGACCATGTTTGAAATGTTAAATAAAAGGAGGAAAGTGACGTTCAGACCATACTTCATGAAGGTAGAAGTCACTAAGCCTAAATTACCATACCTTTACACTCAACCCCATTACAAGCCTTGAAAAGACCTTTGTGATCTTGAGTTAGTTGAAATAAATGTTGATTGGAAAATAAGGGCAAACGTATGGGTGACGTCATGCATGTGTTCATCCTTGTGAGTGTGAGAGTTGTAAGTGATTCTGAAAATCTAAATTGTTGAAGAATTTTGTGTGAATATGGAATCATCTTTGTTGTGAGGGCATTTGAGTACCTTTGTTGAGCTTATACTTGCATTTGAGGCAAGTATTGTGAACTTGAGCATCTTTTATAATGATGAGTCACAATTTGAATCTCTGAGTGCAGAATTGATCATTGTATGAGTACTTTGAACCTTGTTGTGTGCATTCATGTGGAGTCTTATGCAACACTATTTCACAAATCCTTATTGAACTGCTGATCTTGAGTTTTACTTGAGGACAAGCAAAATTTTTAGTTGGGGGTGTTGATCAGTCCGAGATTTGGATTCATTATGGGCTTTGTTTTGATTGTTTTAGTGTCCTCAAATAATTATTTTATGCTATAAACTGATGTTAAAGCCTTGATTTTAAGGTATGTGGATTAAGGAGCAAAGCAAGGACACTAATAGGCAAAAGGGAACAAAACAAGCTGAAGAAGTGGACAAAGACGAGCCTGGTGATTGCCAAGACCACTTGGCGAATCGCTGAGTGGCTCTTCAGTCTGCCTAAACTTCCAGTGTGCCATCCCTAAGGGAAGAAACTAAGTCGGTGATAAGAAAGGGGCAGTCAACGAATTTTCGATCAGTTCCGTGATGACAAGACGAATTGCCCAAAGTTACAGGACTTGAGTATGCTGAGAACCAATGCATAACGGAATAGTAGAGAGCAATGGGCGGTTCGCCGAACCACTCGGCGAACCCGACTTACCTAGCCTAATGGCCTTTCATGGCCAATTTTTGGCCACAATAAATTGGATTTTGAACTATAAATTGAAGAGCTTGCTATTATTTAAAAGAGTTTTCTTTGTAGTTTTAGAGTTTCCTAGTAGACTTGAAGGCTTTTTGAGACTCCATTTAGAGATTTTGCAAGAGGGTTACTAATTTTCTTTAATTTGGAACATTGTAAAGGCTTGAATTCTCTTACCCAGTTGATGGCTAATTGATTTGGTAATTGTTTTTTCCTTTTTATGATGTTTGGCTAAAACCCCAATTCTTGAGGTGTGATCATGTGATTATGGGTTGAATTAGCTTATGGGTATTGTTAATTACTAATTGAAATGTTATTTTGAAGTGGGTTTAATCATTAGTTGAGGTTTCATTTATGAATTATTGTTGCGAATGCAGTTCTAATTTTGTGTTCTTAGCTTGCGCGAGAGAGAAGTTTTAGAGCCAAGATTTTTGATTAATGGTTTGTAGGTATTGGGTTGATATGGGTTCAACTCGAGAGGGTGAATCCTAAATCCAATCCTACCCATCTAGCTCGAGAGAATAGATGAATTAAGGTGTGGGCTATTCTTAATTGGTATGGTTGTTGATGTTCGAAACAAATCGCTTGAGTCGGGATATTGTTCAAGAGAAAGCTATTTCACTCATAGTCTAGCCTACCCACTGATATTTATGTATGTATTAGTAGTAACAATTACCCATATAGTGAAATTTTCCTATAATCGATCACATCTCAAGAATTCTTCTCCGTATTGTCATTTCAGTTTTGAGTTACTGCATTGTAGCTGATAATTGCAAACTAAATCCCCCCATCTGACACTCGTGTCACCACTTTTTATTTGTTTCATGTTGATGAGTCCATAAATTGGACTCAGTTAGGGCTATATTTTAATAGAAATTGTGTCCTCAAATGCTTATTTTATCTCAATATCTGATGAAACCCTTAAGTTTCTGGTATTTGAAGATTGAAAGAGAGCATGGACACTACTTCGTAGAAAAGAACGAAAAGGCTGAAAAGAATGAAGAACATGAAGGCCTGAGGATTGCCGAGTCCACTTGGCGAGTCACCGAAGGGTCTTACTTTGCCTTTTATTCCAGTGTGCTGAGCCCTGAAGGAAAGGATCAAGTCAGCGGAAAAAAGGAGCAGTCGGCGCATCGCCGAGATGTTCCACGAGGCAGTACTATGTCGCCTAATGACCCAGAGGGGGACGATGCTGAAGGATGGTGCAAGACGACAATGAACTACATCAGAGGCGAATCGCCGAGTAGATCAGCGATTCCGACTAATGTCGCCGAATGGTCCGCTGCAGCACAGATTTCTTTAAAACTATAAATACTCTTAGAGACTTTTAGCTTAGTATAAGAGATTTTTAGTGAGAAACTATTAATATAATTTTAGTACTTTTTATTTTTGCTCTGAGTTTGAGAGGGTTTTGAAACTTAAAGAAGGAGAGGGTTTCATCTCCAAGGATTTGGACTTGGGTCTCTTGGATTCTTCATTCTTGGCCAGTAACAAGATTCAAATCTTCATACCCATTTGAATGCAATCTCATTTAGATATAAATTTCTATCTCTTGATGTGTGGCTAAAAATCCCAATTCTTGGGGTGTGATTTAGCGAATATGGGTTAAGATTGTTGTTTGGTCTTGCTTGCTGATATATTAGATGTAGTTTAATGGTTATTTCATCTAGTAGTTGTGGTTGAATTTAACAAATTTGTATTTGCAAATACAACTTTATTTATGTGTTTTCGGCTTGCTCGAGAGAGAGGTTGTGAAACCAAGACTATTAGATTGATTGCCTAAGGAGTGGGTCGACATGAGGTTCATCTCGAGAGAGTGAACCCTAGTACCATATCATAACACTCAGCTTGAGAAAGTGAGTGGGATAAGGCGTAGGATGGTCTTCATGCAACAAGTGGGTGTCCGAGAGGAACCCATTTGAAACGGGGTAAGTTGCTCGAGAGAGAATTTATTCCCATATATAGCTTAGCCTAGTCACTATTACTCTATAAATTCCCTATCGAAATCATGTACCTAATTATTTAAATTAAATAGTATTCCGGTCACATCCCAAGAATCCCCTCTCATTACTTAGAAACCTTTGTTTATTTTGCTGTTTTTACTTACTTGTGAAAAAAACCCCATTGTTAATTGACACTCTTGTGTCCCCCCTTTAATTTACAATGTTTTTAATCGTTAATGTCTTTAGCTACGACTAGTTAGAACAAATTTTATTTTGCTATTAATTCTCTAAGACACTACCTCGGGACTCGACCCCAACCTTTTGTTGGGTTATTATACTATTGCATGATCGTAGTCACTTGCATCGAAAGTTGTGGTGTTGATTACGCAAAACATCAAAATGGTGCCGCTGCCGGGGAATGGTGTTATTTGAAAATTCTTAGATTAGTAGAATTTTCGTTCTTCTTAGTCGTAGTCTACTTACCTAATCTTTTGTTTTGTTTGTTTGCTGTGTGAATATTTCAGAAAGCATGAGTGTTAATTGTAGCAACGACAGCCAGGTAGGCCACCAAGAGGACATCGAAAATCTCAAAGATGTCCAAGAGCCCAACATCAATTGCCCCCATCTCATGGGAGGTGTTGGAGCCATCCTTTTACCCCCAACCTAGGGAAATGCAGTGTTTCACATAACGAGCACCATGTTGCAACTTTTGCAACTGAAGGGACTTTTCAGTAGACTGGCTCATGAGGATCCTCATGAGTATCTTTGAAACTTTGTAGATATGTGTCGGTCCAGTTAAGGCTATTCCCTTTCTCATTGATGGGAGAGGCTTGCAAGTGGCTAGCTGAGCTACCACATGAATCCATCACTTCTTGGGAGGAGTTGGTGACCACATTTCAAGTGCAATTTTCCCTCTCTCGAAGATGATGTCACTGCGGGATAGCATCCAGAGCTTTAAACATCTGGAAGGAGAGCCTCTGCACGAAACTTGGCCAAGGTTCAAAAATTTGGTGCTACACTGCCCAACCCATGGTTTGTCAAACAATGTGCTACTTCAATACTTTTACTGGAGTTTGGATTCGGTAAACAAAGGTGTCACTGACCAACTCCCGCCTGGAGGCTTAATGCAGCAGCCGCATATAGTAGCAGCCCAGCTTTTAGATGGTATGACAACCATCAACATAGCATGGTACACTCGTGAGGACCAAGTCTCCCCTCTCACTTTCAAGCTATCCAAGGAGCAGATTGAAAAAGACATTGAGAGAGACAAGAACAATGTCAAAATCATGACACATCTTGATATTCTATCAAAAAAAGTCATGGGGGCCGGTGCCGTAGTGTCAATGTTGTGGGGTCGAGGGTGCTAATCCTAATGAGATAAAGCTTGAAGCCTTGAATAACGAGGAGGTAAATTTTCTAGCCAACCAAGGCGGTGGCTACCGCTCAAATTACCCAAGGCAGGATGGTAATCAAGGTTGGGCTAGAGACGAAGGTTGGAAGGACCGGGATCATGAATGGATAGACTGTAAATCAAATAGGAAGGATGGGGAGAAGGATAGATACGTGCATCCCCATGAGCGCCAGAAGCCAAAGGATTCGGATGGTGGTAGGTCTGAGGATATGCTTTCGCACATCCTCAACAAAGTTGAAGGGTCAGACAAAATGCTAAAAAGCATGAAAGAAGATGTGTCTATCCTTAGCCGGACCATTACCTCTCATTCGTTTCAATCAAACAGTTGGAGATCCAGATGGCTCATATCTCATCTCACCTAAATCTGACACAACTAGGTGGTTTGCCGAGTGATACCATGGCTAACCCAGAGAATGAGGTTTAAAGGTGAACTTGCGTCGTGCCACGATGTTAACTAAGGCGCTGTTTGGGAGGCAACCCAAAACTATTTATTGCTTTCATTTTCTTTGATAAAATAATGGTGCGTTAATTGTGTAGATAGAAGTATGGAGAGTGAACGAAAAGTGCAAATTGGCGAGCAATAGATCCAGTTGGCGAGTTGCCAAAAAGTTCAGCAAATTCGATCTTATCCGCCGTTTGACTGAAGATATCATCAACATCGGACTCTGTAAAACTCGGCAAGCTTTGGAAACTATTGGCAAATCGCCAACCATGTCCGCGATCATGATTGAAACCACAGTTCAAATCCCGTAAACCAGAGGTTCTGTAAATTTCGACGGAGAAGCTAAAGAGTTGGCATTCCGCCAAGTGAGTAGGCGAGCTTGACTAATGTTGCCAAGTGGGCGAAAACTGGATGGTTTTTACAAGCCAAAGGTTTAAAAGTTTCAACTTCATTCACATTCCCTCACTTTCTCACCTTCCCAAACTCATACCTGCACTCTAGTTTTATAATTCTTGCACTTTTGGAGTATTTTGGTTCATTCATTTATGTGCGGATTTGGATTGCATTGCCGCCTAGCTTCTCGGTAGTATTTCAATCAGTACAAAAGGTTAGCTTCTTAATACCCATGATTATTTTGTCAAGCATTGTACTCATTTGCACACTTTTTGATTTTTTTAAAATCTGCCGAACCTCCCCTAATTTGATAGAATTGGTGAAGTGTCGATTGTTATTCGATAATCTTTCTTAAAACTATGAAATCTTGTTCTCTGATGTATCTTGTTGAATCTAAATGTGATGGGTGGTATTCGTATGTTATGGGTCTTGTCTAAATTTATGCTATTTGTGCTTGAATTTTGTCTTCGAGGGTTGCGGGGCTAATTTTGAGAATTTGGGTCAAAAGTAGGCACGTTGGGTCATCGGCAAACTGTGACGAGCTTGCCGAACAATTTCGTGGATAGCCTAATTACCCTATCTCTCCCTTGTTATCATGCTTTATTTGTTGTGGTTCTGTAACTTTCAGCGAGAAGTATAAAGTCACCATGAGCTCTCGGCGACTCGCCGAAAGTCTTCTTATTCGCCCTTTGTATGCACCCCTAACTCCTTTTGCACAGTGACCTTCGGCAGATTGACTATGGCTCACCGAATGGACTGTCTAGTCTTTCTGCCGCTAAAAAGCTTTATTTTGGTTGTCAAATATGTTCTAACATTATCTTGAGACTCTACAAACATGGCGAGACCAAAAGTTGCAGGACAAAACACGCCACCCAGACACATAAGAGCACAACAGTTCAGAAGAACTGAAAGGAGCGACATCAAGATAGCCAGTTCAAGGAGAAGGATGCCCATCGACCCTAATGTCCCTTCATGGGCTCGAGGGTTCAGTAATACGATACATGCCTTTATGGCAACTCACGAGTTGGACAATATGATTGAGGCTAATATCAGTGTAGAAGCTGAAGCAGAGCGAAAAGAAAATGAGAACCAGAATCAGAATGACAACACTTCGAGCACTAACGCCCAGACAGATGGAGCGACTGCCTAGACAGGATCTCTTCTTTACCTCCCCTCTGTCTTCCATTAATTTACATTCTGGATATTTTGTTATATGCATTTGAGGACAAACTCTTTCTAATTGTGATGGGGTGAGGCTTACCTTTTGTGTGCTATTTGTGATTCGTGTTGTATATATTTGGGCTGTTCGGTTTAAAATTTTGTTTTATCTGCTTTCTGTGGATGTTTGAGCTTATGACTCCTTTTATTTGAAATTGCAAAACGATTTTGACCCTTTCGAAAAATTTTGTATTTTATGCGCATTTTCGCCACCCTTTATATGCTCTTGAATGTGGCTATTCTTTTGCAAAATTTAAGTCTTGGTTCTGATCAATATTTATGACTTGAATAGTGCTCTCAATCGAACAAACATGAATGAGCGGCTACGATGAGGCCAAATGAAGTTGCATAAACAATATGTGAACTCTTTGCATCTCGTTGTGATTAGCCATTTATCAAATCAAGTCTTTTGTAATGATCATTGCATATTAGCGAAAGTGTGGAGTCTTGTTTGACTTTAGTATTGATACCTTGTGTGATGATCTTACTTTGAACCATGCATGATAGATCCTAGAATTTTCCCCGTTGGTCCGATAAACTAAGTGATGTTATCTCTTGATATGATCTTAGGCAGCTTCTAAGAGTGTGAGCCAATTTGACATACAACTCTTTTGTGACCTACCCTGTGAGCGTGTGATTCACTCTTGAACATCCCTTGAGCCTTCCCTTTCTTTGAAAGAAACTTTATGAAACCATAACCTTTCTTAATCCGCTACCTATAATCCTCTTGAATTGTTGTTAGTTGAATAGCCAACTTAGGCCAAAAACCTAAGTTGGGGGTGTGGTGAAAAGAAAAGGAGAAGTCAAGAAGTGCAAGGAAAGTCTCCTCTTATCCATGGTTTTAAGAAAAATGGAACCCCTTTATATATAAAGAATAAAAAAAAATGAAAAAGAAAGTTGTGGAATAAAAGTACAAAAAGAAATGGGGTTCTCAAATAATCCATGGAAAGTGAATAATAGGATGACTTATGACCACTAAAGAGAATGATGAAGGAGAAGGAAAAGAAGTGTTGTGAGCACCACATTTCATGAGGATGAAAGTCACTAAGCCTAAATGACCATACCTTTTCACTCAGCCCCATAACAAGTCTTGAAAAGACCTTTTTTTTTATCTTTAGTGACCTGGAATAAATGTTGATCAAAAAATAAGGGCAAACCTATGGGTGAAAGCATGAATTGTGTTCATCTTTGTAAGTGTGAGCGTTGCATCTAATTTCGAAACTTTAAACTATGAACCATCGTTTAATTATGGAATCATTCTTTCTATGAGGGCATTTGAACACTTTAGTTAAGCTTGAACTTGCATTTGAAGCAAGTATTGTGAACATGAGGTTCTTTGATATTGGTGAGTCACAACTTGAATCTTTGAGTACACATTTGATCTTTGCATAAGTAAATTGAGTCATGTAGTGTGTATTCATGATTGATTCTTGTGTAGCACTGATTGAGACACCCTTTTTGAACGACTGAACTTGAGTTTGCTTGAGGACAAGCAAAAGTTTAAGTTGGGGGTGTTGATGAGTCCACAAATTGGACTCATTTAGGGCTATATTTTAGTAGAAATTGTGTCCTCAAATGCTTATTTTATCTCAATATCTGATGAAAACACTTTCGTTTCAGGTATTTGAAGATTGAAAGATAGCATGGACATTACTTTGCAAAAAGGAACGAAAAGGCTGAAAAGAACGAAGAAAATGAAGGCCTAAGGATCTCCGAGTCCACTTGGTGAGTCGCCGAAGGGTCTCACTTTGCCTTTTGTTCCAGTGTGCTGAGCCCTGAAGGAGAGGATCAAGTCGAGGAAAAGGGGAGCAGTCAATGCATTGCCAAGATGTTTCGCGAGGCAATACTATGTCGCCCAATGACCCAGAGCACGAAGATGCTGAAGGATGGTGCAAGATGGTGATGAACTACATCAAGGGATGAATCGCCTAGTTGATCTGCGATTTCGAATAATATCGGTGAATGGTCCGCTGCAGCACAGATTTCTTTAAAATTATAAATACTCGTAGAGAGTTTTAGCTTAATATCAGAGTTGTTTAGTGTGAAACAATTAATATAATTTTAGTACTTTTTATTTTTGCTCTGAGTTTGAGAGGGTTTTGAAACTTGAAGAAGGAGAGGGTTTCATCTCCAAGGATTTGGACTTGGATCTCTTGGATTCTTCATTCTTGGCCTGTAACAAGATTCAAATCTTCATACCCATTTGAATGCAAGCTCATTTAGGTATAAATTTCTATCTCTTGATGTGTGGCTAAAACCCCCAATTCTTGGGGTGTGATTTAGAGAATATGGGTTAAGATTGTTGTTGGGTGTTACTTGATGATAGATTAGATGTAGTTTAATGGTGATTTCGTGTAGTAGTTGTGGTTGAGTTTAACAAATTTGTAGTTGCAAATACAAGTTTATTTATGTGTTTTCGGATTGCTCAAGAGAGAGGTCACGAAACCAAGACTACTAGATTGATGGCCTAAGGAGTGGGTCGACATGAGGTTCAGCTCGAGAGAGTGAACCCTAGTCCCATATCCTAACACTCAGCTCAAGAAAGTGAGTGGGATAAGGTGTAAGCTGGTCTTCATGTGGCAAGTGGGTGTCCGAGAGGAACCCATTTGCGTAATCAACGACACAACTTCCGATGCAAGTGTCTACGATCCTGCAATAGTATAATAACCCAACTAAGGGTTGGGGATGAGTCCCAAGAGAATGGTTTTGAGAATTAATAGAAAAATAAAATTAGTTCCAATTAGTCGTAGCTAAAGACATTAACGATTAAAAATATTGTAAATTAAAAGTGGGACACAAAAGTGTCAAATATCAATTTGGGGGTTTTGTCACAAATATAGCATAAACAGTAAAATATAAAGGAAATCAAGTATGATGAGAAGTTCTTGGGGTGTGACAACAATATATATTGATATAAATCGTTGGGTACATGCTTTCGATAGGAAATTTGCAAGATAATAGTGACTAGGCTAAGCTTTAGATGGAAATAAGTTCCCTCTCGGGCAACTTACCCCATTTCAAATAGGTTCCCCTCGGACACCAATTTGCCACATAAAGGCCAGCCTACTCCTTACCCCACTTACTCTCTCGAGCTGAGTGTTATGATATGGGACTAGGGTTCACCCTCTCAGGCTGAACCTTATGTCGACCCACTCCTTAGGCCATCAGTCTAGCGTCTTGGTTTCGCGACCTCTCTCTCGAGCAAGCCGAAAACACATGGGTGGCTTTGTATTTGCAACTACAAACCCATTAAATTAAACCACAACCACTAGGTGGAATCACCATTAAAGTACATTTAACCTATCACCAAGCAAAACCAAGCAATAATATCAACACATACTTGCTAAATCACATCTCAAGAATCGAGGTTTTTAGCCACACATCAAGAGATAGAAATTTATACATAAATGATGAAAGAAGAGGAAACAAAGTGTAGTGAGCACCACATTTCATGAGGGTTAAAGTCACCAAGCCTAAATGACCATACCTTTGCACTCAGCCCCATTATAAGCCTTGAAAATACCTTTGTGATCTTGAGTAAGATGAAGCACTTGTCAATTGGAAAATACGGACAAACCTATGGGTGAAAGCTTGCATTGTTCTCTTCTTTGTGAGTGTGAGCATTGCATTTGATTCTAGAGCTTTAATTGATTGAACCATTGTGTGTGAATATAGAATCATTCTTTGTGTGAGGGTATTTGAATACCTTAATTGAGCTTGAACTTGCATTTGAAGCAAGTATTGTGAGCTTGAGAATCTTTGATAATGGTGTGTCACAACTTGAGTCTTTGAGTATACAATTGATCCTTGCTCGTAAGTTGAGTCTTGTTGTGTACATTAATGATTGAGTCTTGTGTAGCACTGTTTGAGACATCCTTTTTAAACTGTTGAACTTGGATTTTACTTGAGGACAAGCAAAAGTTTAAGTTGGGGGTGTTGATGAGTCCACAATTTGGACTCATTTAGGGCTTTATTTTGATAGATTTAGTGTCCTCAAATGCTTATATTTTTTCACAATAACTGATGTAAATCCTTAAGTTTCAAGTATTTGGAGTTTGAGGTAAACTATGGACACTACTTCGAAAAAAGGAACAACGCGGCTGAAAAGAACGATGAAAAGAAGGCCTGAGGATCGCCTAAAGCATTAGGCAAGTCACCGAATGGCCTTAACCTCGCCCAAAGTTTGAGTGTGCTTAGCCTTGAAGGAAAAGATCAAGTTGGCGATGAAAGGGAGCAGTCGGCGCATCGCCGAGCAGTTCCACAAAAGCTGAAAGGCAATGAACTAGAACAAAGGGTGGATCGCCAAGTGCATTGGCAATCCCGACTAACTGCGCCGAGTGATCCTTCGCAGCATAAATTTTCAAAAACTATAAATACTCATTTAATTCTGTAGCTTAGTATCAAGTTGTAGAGAATTATTCCAAAGACTTAGAATATTTTCAGTTTTTAGCTCTTAGAGTTTTTAAGAGACATTGTTCTTGAGCTAGAAGATTTGAAAACTTCCAACTCCAAGAAATTGGAAGTGGGTATCCAAGAATCTTCATTCGAGACTCGTTTGAAGTGAATATAAATCATGCCGAGTTGATGTTACTTCGATTTGGTATCATTTTCTTCCCTTTCTGTATGTCTAGCTAAAACCCCAATTCTTGGGGTGTGATTTTGTGAATATGGGTTAAACTTCCTGTTGGGTATTGCTTATTGTTAGTCTATTTGTTGTTTAAATGTGATTTCATTTAGTAGTTGTGTTTGAACTTAATGGGATTGTAGTTGCAAATACGATTTCATCTTAGTGGTTTTGGCTTGCTCGAGAGAGAGGTTTTAAAACTAAGACTACTAAATCGATAGCCGGTGGTTATTGGGTCATCATGGGTTTAGCTCAAGAGCCCACACATTCATCTTCAAAGGGTGAATGGGCTAAGGTGGAGGCTGCGCTTAAAATGTTGCAACTCGGTGTTCGAGAGAAACCAAGTTGATTCGGGGTAAGTTGCTCGAGAGAGAATTTACCCCCACTAAAGCGTAGCCTAGTTACAAATATTCAGCGATTTACTATCACTAGCATTTACCCAATAGTATATTTTATCCCATATTACTATCACATCCCAAGAATCCCATCTCTTTATCTCATATCTTTATATTTTTGTTATTTTTGTTCATTAGTTGAATACAAACCCCCTATTGATAATTGACATTCGTGTCAACCCTTTAGATTTAGTATGTTTTTAATTGTTAATGTTTATAGCTATGATTGATTAGAACTTAATTTTACTTTTCTATTAATTCTTGCAACCACTACCTTGGGACTCGACCCCAACCCATTCGGTTGGGTTATATTAGTATTTTACTATCGCAAACACTTGAACTAGAAGTTGGGTCTTGATTATGCAAACATCACCTTTGACGACATTGACTCAAAAGAAGGTGAAATTCCTATGGTCAGAAGCTTGTGAAAAGTGTTTCCAAGAGTTGAATGATAGATTCACTTTAGCCCCTATCTCAATATTACCAATAGGATCAAATGGTTTTGTGGTCTATGGTGATGATTCACAGATTTGTCCTGGTTGTGTTTTGATGCAACATGGGAAAGCCACTGCCTATACTTCATGTCAATTAAAGGTTCACAAAAAGAATTGTTTGAGTCACAATTCAAAGTTAGTGGAGGTACTGCTTGCCCTAACGATTTGCAGGCATTACTTATAAGGTGTTCATGTAGATGTGTTTATTGACTACAAGAGCTTGAAGTATGTGTTCACTCCAAAGGATTTGAATCATCACCAAAAAAAAGTTGCTTGCATTATTGAAGGATTACGACACGAGTGTCCTTTATCATCTAGGTAAAGTGAATGTGGTGGGAATGCTCTTAGTCAACTATTGATGGAAGTGTTGCTCATGTTGAGGATGGTAACGAAAAGTTAATTCATGATGTCCATGGGTTGAATTGATTGGGTGTTCACCTGGTTGATTTTAACAAAGGTCGTGTGATTGTTAAGAATGGTTCATAAAATCATCTTTTGTATTGCTGATGAGTCCAAGATTTGGACTCATTTTGGGGCTTTGTTTTGATAGTTTTAGTGTCCTAAAATCCTTAATCTATGCTATCAATTGATGTTAAAGCCTTGATTTTCAGGTATATGGATGAAGGAGCAAATCAAGGACACTAACAGCGAAAAAGGAACAATACAAGCTGAAGAATTGGAGAAAGGCGAGCCTGGTGATTGCCAAGACCACTTGGCGACTCACCGAGTGGCTCTTCAATCCTCCTAAAGTTCCAGTGTGCCAGCCCTGAGGGAAGAAACCAATTCAGTGATAGGAAAGGGGTAGTCGGTGAATCGTCGATCAGTTTCGTGATGACAAGATAGATCGCCCAAAGTTGCAGGACTTGAGGATGCTGAGAACCAATACGTAATGTCGATAGAGACTAAATGGCGGTTCGCAGAACCACTAGGCAAACCCGACTTACCTCGCCTAATGGCCTTTTGTGGCCAATTTTTGGCAACTATAAGTTGGATTTTTAAGTGTAAATTGAAGAGCTAGCTACCATTTAGAAGAGTTTTCTTTTGAGTTTGAGAGTTTCCTAGGCGCCAGTGGTAGAGTCACTGGAGGTCAGCTCTGACAGTGAAGGAGTCTATGAGACTCTCCTCACCTCATCAGACAATGAGGGAGAGTCCCATGATTCTGAGGCTTCCATCTCGGATCCTGAGGATGACCAACTTGTACATTCCCGGAGAGCAGAACTTCACTCCAAGGGGATGCATGATCCGTCTAAGATCCAGGTGCCTCAGGCTCTTCCTCCTCCCCAAATTCAGCTCAAACTGTTGTCCCAGTGCCACCTATACAAGATCCTTCTTCCCGGTCTCTCAACAGACTAAAGGCCGAGGGATTGAGGACTATTATTGAGGAAAAGAGTTTGTCCACAGATGGTGTGGTGAAAAAATATCCAGAGATATGGAGCACCCTCAAGTCTTATAAATTCCATATTTTCACTAAACCCCGAGGTCCCTACATTCCTAATTGGGTCCGGCAGTTCTACTCGGCCTAGGGAGACTTGGTACCACAAGGGAAGAGGAAGGCCACTAAATTCAAACCAGTGGATTCTTTGGTTGTTCGGGGGAAAGAAGGTGAAATGTGATAGTGAGGATATAAACATCATCTTGGGATGTAGTTATAATTTTACAGATGACTACCAGAGGATGATCAAGACAACGATGTAGGAGGAATTAAAAAGTTGGTTGGCTAATCTTCTTTCTGACAGTACCCCTAGATGGATTGTGGCCGGAGTGCCAATAGAGAAGAAGGATCTCAATGTGGCAGAGAGGTATTGGTTTGGGTTTATTAATACTAGAATTATGTCATCCCAGAATGAGTCTATCCTCCGCCACACAAAGACGGTCTGTCTTGGATCAATTATTGTTGGGAAGCGCCTCAATTTAGGTGTAATCATTGGGCAGGAGATGGCCATGAGGGCCAAGCCCCGCCAAATATCTCTCCCCTTTCCAGTGTTGATCACCGAGCTCTGTAGACGGGCTGCTATTCTGTGAGATGAGAAGATAGATGTGGAAGTGACTCCCACCTCCTATATTGACATCTAGCATATTGAGGCCGAGTACTAGAAAGATGAGGCTGAGAGAAGGAGGGTATCCTTGATGGACACATCCCCAGTGGTTGATATTGATATAGAACCTGCAGAGGCAGTATTGCCTACTCTGGCCTTTGGGCCTTCAGGTACTTCTAGCTCTGCTCTCTCTAACACTCCGAGTTCTTTTGTTTCTCCCCACCACCTAGATCTTATGTTGGTACTACTGCATCCAGATCTCCGCTCATCTAGGCCATGCTGCTAAGGATGGGGCACCTAGCCTATTCTGCTGATATGCATGCTTCCAGGCTAGAGACTATGGTTATGATTGAGAGACCTCTCACTGCTGCATTGACACCTCTCAAAGATTCTACGTGTATAGCGGCGTGTGAGAGAGGTCAGGGAGCTACTCATGAGGTGACGACCTTAAAGGTCGCGATTGCGGAGTTAAGGAAAGATGTGGACTAGCGAAATTCCACATATATGTCTATGATTTTTGGGACTCTGGAGATCCTTAATGACCTAAGCACAGATATTCCAACTCATTCTGATGCGCCTTTGGCTACCAGTGGAGATGGGGTTAGAGTTGATGATTTGGCTGCAGAGTCCGAGGCTGAGAGTGATGAGGAGCAACTTAGTGTTAAGGAGGAGGCGTGTTTGAGGCCTAACTGATTTAGAGGAGGCTAGGGTACATTATGTTGTTCAAACTTCCTTGAGGATACTACTATGGTAGGTTCGGTGGAGCTAATGTTGATGAGACACTCGGCACTAATGCCCAACCTCAGAGTGTGATCCCGGGTACTAATGTCCAGACAGACAGAGTAAATGAGATGTAGACGTCACCCTAGGCTTAGCCTGGCAGGAGGATTTTCCCCTCTCTCTCTGTTATTTTGTGATACTTTGTTCTTATTTTAATTGCATTTGAGGACAACTGCTTTTTTTGTTGGGTGGGGTTAGGTATTTCCATACCTACCTCTTGTGATTTTGACATGTTTCATGAATATTGAGCTATGTATATTGTGGTTCATTTATATATATTGATCTTGTGGATGTTTTAGCTTGTGGCCCATTATTTTAAATAAAAATAGTTTTGAACCTAATTTTAGAATTTCGCCACCTCTTTTGTGTGTAATTGTGGTTGTTCTTGTGAATTTGAGTGTCGGTTGTGATTAATACCGATGACTTGAATAGTGCTCTCAATTGAAAGAAATGAATGTGTGGCTACGATAAGGCAAACGAAGTTCCATAGACAATAGGTGAACTTTTAGCATCTCGTTGTGACTAGCTGATTGTCGAATGAGTTTCTTGTGATGAACATTGCACACTAGCTAGAAAGTGTCGAGTCTTGTTTGATATTGGTACCTATGCCTTGTGTGCTGAGATTACTTTGAACATTGTGTGTGATGACAACTAGAATTTGCCCCGTTGGTCTGGTTGATTGAGTGATGCAAACACTTGAAATGATCTTAGGCAACAATTTTGAAGAGTGAATAAATTTGACGATATACCTCTTTTGTTGCCAACCTTGTGAGATGTGTTATCCTTGCTTGACCACTCTTGAGCCTTACCATTTTCTTCAAAGAAACTTGAGATATTATGACCTATCTTTATCCATCCACCCATAACTTTCATGAAGTATGGTTTGTTTGAATAGCCAACTTAGGCCGAAAGCCTAAGTTGGGTTGTGTGAAAAGAAGGAAAGTCATGAAGTGAGAGAAATTCCCCTTGAGTGATGGTTGTGAAAAAGATGGAACCCCTCCATGTAAAAAAAAGAGAAAGGATAAAAGGAAATGAAAAAAAAGAGAAATAAAAGAAGAAGACCGAAAAAGTTTTGAAATAGAGCAGTGGAAATTGCAAAATAAATGGGGTATCCGGTAGTTCATATAAAGTTGAATAATGGGGTGGATTTTGACCATGTTTGAAATGTTAAATAAAAGGAGGAAAGTGACGTTCAGACCATACTTCATGAAGGTAGAAGTCACTAAGCCTAAATTACCATACCTTTACACTCAACCCCATTACAAGCCTTGAAAAGACCTTTGTGATCTTGAGTTAGTTGAAATAAATGTTGATTGGAAAATAAGGGCAAACGTATGGGTGACGTCATGCATGTGTTCATCCTTGTGAGTGTGAGAGTTGTAAGTGATTCTGAAAATCTAAATTGTTGAAGAATTTTGTGTGAATATGGAATCATCTTTGTTGTGAGGGCATTTGAGTACCTTTGTTGAGCTTATACTTGCATTTGAGGCAAGTATTGTGAACTTGAGCATCTTTTATAATGATGAGTCACAATTTGAATCTCTGAGTGCAGAATTGATCATTGTATGAGTACTTTGAACCTTGTTGTGTGCATTCATGTGGAGTCTTATGCAACACTATTTCACAAATCCTTATTGAACTGCTGATCTTGAGTTTTACTTGAGGACAAGCAAAATTTTTAGTTGGGGGTGTTGATCAGTCCGAGATTTGGATTCATTATGGGCTTTGTTTTGATTGTTTTAGTGTCCTCAAATAATTATTTTATGCTATAAACTGATGTTAAAGCCTTGATTTTAAGGTATGTGGATTAAGGAGCAAAGCAAGGACACTAATAGGCAAAAGGGAACAAAACAAGCTGAAGAAGTGGACAAAGACGAGCCTGGTGATTGCCAAGACCACTTGGCGAATCGCTGAGTGGCTCTTCAGTCTGCCTAAACTTCCAGTGTGCCATCCCTAAGGGAAGAAACTAAGTCGGTGATAAGAAAGGGGCAGTCAACGAATTTTCGATCAGTTCCGTGATGACAAGACGAATTGCCCAAAGTTACAGGACTTGAGTATGCTGAGAACCAATGCATAACGGAATAGTAGAGAGCAATGGGCGGTTCGCCGAACCACTCGGCGAACCCGACTTACCTAGCCTAATGGCCTTTCATGGCCAATTTTTGGCCACAATAAATTGGATTTTGAACTATAAATTGAAGAGCTTGCTATTATTTAAAAGAGTTTTCTTTGTAGTTTTAGAGTTTCCTAGTAGACTTGAAGGCTTTTTGAGACTCCATTTAGAGATTTTGCAAGAGGGTTACTAATTTTCTTTAATTTGGAACATTGTAAAGGCTTGAATTCTCTTACCCAGTTGATGGCTAATTGATTTGGTAATTGTTTTTTCCTTTTTATGATGTTTGGCTAAAACCCCAATTCTTGAGGTGTGATCATGTGATTATGGGTTGAATTAGCTTATGGGTATTGTTAATTACTAATTGAAATGTTATTTTGAAGTGGGTTTAATCATTAGTTGAGGTTTCATTTATGAATTATTGTTGCGAATGCAGTTCTAATTTTGTGTTCTTAGCTTGCGCGAGAGAGAAGTTTTAGAGCCAAGATTTTTGATTAATGGTTTGTAGGTATTGGGTTGATATGGGTTCAACTCGAGAGGGTGAATCCTAAATCCAATCCTACCCATCTAGCTCGAGAGAATAGATGAATTAAGGTGTGGGCTATTCTTAATTGGTATGGTTGTTGATGTTCGAAACAAATCGCTTGAGTCGGGATATTGTTCAAGAGAAAGCTATTTCACTCATAGTCTAGCCTACCCACTGATATTTATGTATGTATTAGTAGTAACAATTACCCATATAGTGAAATTTTCCTATAATCGATCACATCTCAAGAATTCTTCTCCGTATTGTCATTTCAGTTTTGAGTTACTGCATTGTAGCTGATAATTGCAAACTAAATCCCCCCATCTGACACTCGTGTCACCACTTTTTATTTGTTTCATGTTGATGAGTCCATAAATTGGACTCAGTTAGGGCTATATTTTAATAGAAATTGTGTCCTCAAATGCTTATTTTATCTCAATATCTGATGAAACCCTTAAGTTTCTGGTATTTGAAGATTGAAAGAGAGCATGGACACTACTGTAAAAGAAAAGAGCAAAAGGCTGAAAGAATGAAGAACATGAAGGCTCGAGGATTGCCGAGTCCACTTGGCGAGTCACCGAAGGGTCTTACTTTGCCTTTTATTCCAGTGTGCTGAGCCCTGAAGGAAAGGATCAAGTCAGCGGAAAAAAGGAGCAGTCGGCGCATCGCCGAGATGTTCCACGAGGCAGTACTATGTCGCCTAATGACCCAGAGGGGGACGATGCTGAAGGATGGTGCAAGACGACAATGAACTACATCAGAGGCGAATCGCCGAGTAGATCAGCGATTCCGACTAATGTCGCCGAATGGTCCGCTGCAGCACAGATTTCTTTAAAACTATAAATACTCTTAGAGACTTTTAGCTTAGTATAAGAGATTTTTAGTGAGAAACTATTAATATAATTTTAGTACTTTTTATTTTGCTCTGAGTTTGAGAGGGTTTTGAAACTTAAAGAAGGAGAGGGTTTCATCTCCAAGGATTTGGACTTGGGTCTCTTGGATTCTTCATTCTTGGCCAGTAACAAGATTCAAATCTTCATACCCATTTGAATGCAATCTCATTTAGATATAAATTTCTATCTCTTGATGTGTGGCTAAAAATCCCAATTCTTGGGGTGTGATTTAGCGAATATGGGTTAAGATTGTTGTTTGGTCTTGCTTGCTGATATATTAGATGTAGTTTAATGGTTATTTCATCTAGTAGTTGTGGTTGAATTTAACAAATTTGTATTTGCAAATACAACTTTATTTATGTGTTTTCGGCTTGCTCGAGAGAGAGGTTGTGAAACCAAGACTATTAGATTGATTGCCTAAGGAGTGGGTCGACATGAGGTTCATCTCGAGAGAGTGAACCCTAGTACCATATCATAACACTCAGCTTGAGAAAGTGAGTGGGATAAGGCGTAGGATGGTCTTCATGCAACAAGTGGGTGTCCGAGAGGAACCCATTTGAAACGGGGTAAGTTGCTCGAGAGAGAATTTATTCCCATATATAGCTTAGCCTAGTCACTATTACTCTATAAATTCCCTATCGAAATCATGTACCTAATTATTTAAATTAAATAGTATTCCGGTCACATCCCAAGAATCCCCTCTCATTACTTAGAAACCTTTGTTTATTTTGCTGTTTTTACTTACTTGTGAAAAAAACCCCATTGTTAATTGACACTCTTGTGTCCCCCCTTTAATTTACAATGTTTTTAATCGTTAATGTCTTTAGCTACGACTAGTTAGAACAAATTTTATTTTGCTATTAATTCTCTAAGACACTACCTCGGGACTCGACCCCAACCTTTTGTTGGGTTATTATACTATTGCATGATCGTAGTCACTTGCATCGAAAGTTGTGGTGTTGATTACGCAAAACATCAAAATGGTGCCGCTGCCGGGGAATGGTGTTATTTGAAAATTCTTAGATTAGTAGAATTTTCGTTCTTCTTAGTCGTAGTCTACTTACCTAATCTTTTGTTTTGTTTGTTTCTTTGTGTGAATATTTCGTAAAGCATGAGTGTTAATTGTAGCAACGACAGCCAGGTAGGCCACCAAGAGGACATCGAAAATCTCAAAGATGTCCAAGAGCCCAACATCAATTGCCCCCATCTCATGGGAGGTGTTGGAGCCATCCTTTTACCCCCAACCTAGGGAAATGCAGTGTTTCACATAACGAGCACCATGTTGCAACTTTTGCAACTGAAGGGACTTTTCAGTAGACTGGCTCATGAGGATCCTCATGAGTATCTTTGAAACTTTGTAGATATGTGTCGGTCCAGTTAAGGCTATTCCCTTTCTCATTGATGGGAGAGGCTTGCAAGTGGCTAGCTGAGCTACCACATGAATCCATCACTTCTTGGGAGGAGTTGGTGACCACATTTCAAGTGCAATTTTCCCTCTCTCGAAGATGATGTCACTGCGGGATAGCATCCAGAGCTTTAAACATCTGGAAGGAGAGCCTCTGCACGAAACTTGGCCAAGGTTCAAAAATTTGGTGCTACACTGCCCAACCCATGGTTTGTCAAACAATGTGCTACTTCAATACTTTTACTGGAGTTTGGATTCGGTAAACAAAGGTGTCACTGACCAACTCCCGCCTGGAGGCTTAATGCAGCAGCCGCATATAGTAGCAGCCCAGCTTTTAGATGGTATGACAACCATCAACATAGCATGGTACACTCGTGAGGACCAAGTCTCCCCTCTCACTTTCAAGCTATCCAAGGAGCAGATTGAAAAAGACATTGAGAGAGACAAGAACAATGTCAAAATCATGACACATCTTGATATTCTATCAAAAAAAGTCATGGGGGCCGGTGCCCGTAGTGTCAATGTTGTGGGGTCGAGGGTGCTAATCCTAATGAGATAAAGCTTGAAGCCTTGAATAACGAGGAGGTAAATTTTCTAGCCAACCAAGGCGGTGGCTACCGCTCAAATTACCCAAGGCAGGATGGTAATCAAGGTTGGGCTAGAGACGAAGGTTGGAAGGACCGGGATCATGAATGGATAGACTGTAAATCAAATAGGAAGGATGGGGAGAAGGATAGATACGTGCATCCCCATGAGCGCCAGAAGCCAAAGGATTCGGATGGTGGTAGGTCTGAGGATATGCTTTCGCACATCCTCAACAAAGTTGAAGGGTCAGACAAAATGCTAAAAAGCATGAAAGAAGATGTGTCTATCCTTAGCCGGACCATTACCTCTCATTCGTTTCAATCAAACAGTTGGAGATCCAGATGGCTCATATCTCATCTCACCTAAATCTGACACAACTAGGTGGTTTGCCGAGTGATACCATGGCTAACCCAGAGAATGAGGTTTAAAGGTGAACTTGCGTCGTGCCACGATGTTAACTAAGGCGCTGTTTGGGAGGCAACCCAAAACCATTTATTGCTTTCATTTTCTTTGATAAAATAATGGTGCGTTAATTGTGTAGATAGAAGTATGGAGAGTGAACGAAAAGTGCAAATTGGCGAGCAATAGATCCAGTTGGCGAGTTGCCAAAAAGTTCAGCAAATTCGATCTTATCCGCCGTTTGACTGAAGATATCATCAACATCGGACTCTGTAAAACTCGGCAAGCTTTGGAAACTATTGGCAAATCGCCAACCATGTTCGCGATCATGATTGAAACCACAGTTCAAATCCCGTAAACCAGAGGTTCTGTAAATTTCGACGGAGAAGCTAAAGAGTTGGCATTCCGCCAAGTGAGTAGGCGAGCTTGACTAATGTTGCCAAGTGGGCGAAAACTGGATGGTTTTTACAAGCCAAAGGTTTAAAAGTTTCAACTTCATTCACATTCCCTCACTTTCTCACCTTCCCAAACTCATACCTGCACTCTAGTTTTATAATTCTTGCACTTTTGGAGTATTTTGGTTCATTCATTTATGTGCGGATTTGGATTGCATTGCCGCCTAGCTTCTCGGTAGTATTTCAATCAGTACAAAAGGTTAGCTTCTTAATACCCATGATTATTTTGTCAAGCATTGTACTCATTTGCACACTTTTTGATTTTTTTAAAATCTGCCGAACCTCCCCTAATTTGATAGAATTGGTGAAGTGTCGATTGTTATTCGATAATCTTTCTTAAAACTATGAAATCTTGTTCTCTGATGTATCTTGTTGAATCTAAATGTGATGGGTGGTATTCGTATGTTATGGGTCTTGTCTAAATTTATGCTATTTGTGCTTGAATTTTGTCTTCGAGGGTTGCGGGGCTAATTTTGAGAATTTGGGTCAAAAGTAGGCACGTTGGGTCATCGGCAAACTGTGACGAGCTTGCCGAACAATTTCGTGGATAGCCTAATTACCCTATCTCTCCCTTGTTATCATGCTTTATTTGTTGTGGTTCTGTAACTTTCAGCGAGAAGTATAAAGTCACCATGAGCTCTCGGCGACTCGCCGAAAGTCTTCTTATTCGCCCTTTGTATGCACCCCTAACTCCTTCTGCACAGTGACCTTCGACAGATTGACTATGGCTAGCCGAATGGACTGTCTAGTCTTTCTGCCGCTAAAAAGCTTTATTTTGGTTGTCAAATATGTTCTAACATTATCTTGAGACTCTACAAACATGGCGAGACCAAAAGTTGCAGGACAAAACACGCCACCCAGACACATAAGAGCACAACAGTTCAGAAGAACTGAAAGGAGCGACATCAAGATAGCCAGTTCAAGGAGAAGGATGCCCATCGACCCTAATGTCCCTTCATGGGCTCGAGGGTTCAGTAATACGATACATGCCTTTATGGCAACTCACGAGTTGGACAATATGATTGAGGCTAATATCAGTGTAGAAGCTGAAGCAGAGCGAAAAGAAAATGAGAACCAGAATCAGAATGACAACACTTCGAGCACTAACGCCCAGACAGATGGAGCGACTGCCTAGACAGGATCTCTTCTTTACCTCCCCTCTGTCTTCCATTAATTTACATTCTGGATATTTTGTTATATGCATTTGAGGACAAACTCTTTCTAATTGTGATGGGGTGAGGCTTACCTTTTGTGTGCTATTTGTGATTCGTGTTGTATATATTTGGGCTGTTCGGTTTAAAATTTTGTTTTATCTGCTTTCTGTGGATGTTTGAGCTTATGACTCCTTTTATTTGAAATTGCAAAACGATTTTGACCCTTTCGAAAAATTTTGTATTTTATGCGCATTTTCGCCACCCTTTATATGCTCTTGAATGTGGCTATTCTTTTGCAAAATTTAAGTCTTGGTTCTGATCAATATTTATGACTTGAATAGTGCTCTCAATCGAACAAACATGAATGAGCGGCTACGATGAGGCCAAATGAAGTTGCATAAACAATATGTGAACTCTTTGCATCTCGTTGTGATTAGCCATTTATCAAATCAAGTCTTTTGTAATGATCATTGCATATTAGCGAAAGTGTGGAGTCTTGTTTGACTTTAGTATTGATACCTTGTGTGATGATCTTACTTTGAACCATGCATGATAGATCCTAGAATTTTCCCCGTTGGTCCGATAAACTAAGTGATGTTATCTCTTGATATGATCTTAGGCAGCTTCTAAGAGTGTGAGCCAATTTGACATACAACTCTTTTGTGACCTACCCTGTGAGCGTGTGATTCACTCTTGAACATCCTCGAGCCTTCCCTTTCTTTGAAAGAAACTTTATGAAACCATAACCTTTCTTAATCCGCTACCTATAATCCTCTTGAATTGTTGTTAGTTGAATAGCCAACTTAGGCCAAAAACCTAAGTTGGGGGTGTGGTGAAAAGAAAAGGAGAAGTCAAGAAGTGCAAGGAAAGTCTCCTCTTATCCATGGTTTTAAGAAAAATGGAACCCCTTTATATATAAAGAATAAAAAAAAATGAAAAAGAAAGTTGTGGAATAAAAGTACAAAAAGAAATGGGGTTCTCAAATAATCCATGGAAAGTGAATAATAGGATGACTTATGACCACTAAAGAGAATGATGAAGGAGAAGGAAAAGAAGTGTTGTGAGCACCACATTTCATGAGGATGAAAGTCACTAAGCCTAAATGACCATACCTTTTCACTCAAATTTCATAACAAGTCTTGAAAAGACCTTTTTTTTTTATCTTTAGTGACCTGGAATAAATGTTGATCAAAAAATAAGGGCAAACCTATGGGTGAAAGCATGAATTGTGTTCATCTTTGTAAGTGTGAGCGTTGCATCTAATTTCGAAACTTTAAACTATGAACCATCGTTTAATTATGGAATCATTCTTTCTGAGGGCATTTGAACACTTTAGTTAAGCTTGAACTTGCATTTGAAGCAAGTATTGTGAACATGAGGTTCTTTGATATTGGTGAGTCACAACTTGAATCTTTGAGTACACATTTGATCTTTGCATAAGTAAATTGAGTCATGTAGTGTGTATTCATGATTGATTCTTGTGTAGCACTGATTGAGACACCCTTTTTGAACGACTGAACTTGAGTTTGCTTGAGGACAAGCAAAAGTTTAAGTTGGGGGTGTTGATGAGTCCACAAATTGGACTCATTTAGGGCTATATTTTAGTAGAAATTGTGTCCTCAAATGCTTATTTTATCTCAATATCTGATGAAAACACTTTCGTTTCAGGTATTTGAAGATTGAAAGATAGCATGGACATTACTTTGCAAAAAGGAACGAAAAGGCTGAAAAGAACGAAGAAAATGAAGGCCTAAGGATCTCCGAGTCCACTTGGTGAGTCGCCGAAGGGTCTCACTTTGCCTTTTGTTCCAGTGTGCTGAGCCCTGAAGGAGAGGATCAAGTCGAGGAAAAGGGGAGCAGTCAATGCATTGCCAAGATGTTTCGCGAGGCAATACTATGTCGCCCAATGACCCAGAGCACGAAGATCTTTGAAGGATGGTGCAAGATGGTGATGAACTACATCAAGGGATGAATCGCCTAGTTGATCTGCGATTTCAATAATATCGGTGAATGGTCCGTCAGCATGATTTCTTTAAAATTATAAATACTAGAGAGTTTTAGCTTAATATCAGAGTTGTTTAGTGTGAAACAATTAATATAATTTTAGTACTTTTTATTTTTGCTCTGAGTTTGAGAGGGTTTTGAAACTTGAAGAAGGAGAGGGTTTCATCTCCAAGGATTTGGACTTGGATCTCTTGGATTCTTCATTCTTGGCCTGTAACAAGATTCAAATCTTCATACCCATTTGAATGCAAGCTCATTTAGGTATAAATTTCTATCTCTTGATGTGTGGCTAAAACCCCCAATTCTTGGGGTGTGATTTAGAGAATATGGGTTAAGATTGTTGTTGGGTGTTACTTGATGATAGATTAGATGTAGTTTAATGGTGATTTCGTGTAGTAGTTGTGGTTGAGTTTAACAAATTTGTAGTTGCAAATACAAGTTTATTTATGTGTTTTCGGATTGCTCAAGAGAGAGGTCACGAAACCAAGACTACTAGATTGATGGCCTAAGGAGTGGGTCGACATGAGGTTCAGCTCGAGAGAGTGAACCCTAGTCCCATATCCTAACACTCACCAAGAAAGTGAGTGGGATAAGGTGTAAGCTGGTCTTCATGTGGCAAGTGGGTGTCCGAGAGGAACCCATTTGCGTAATCAACGACACAACTTCCGATGCAAGTGTCTACGATCCTGCAATAGTATAATAACCCAACTAAGGGTTGGGGATGAGTCCCAAGAGAATGGTTTTGAGAATTAATAGAAAAATAAAATTAGTTCCAATTAGTCGTAGCTAAAGACATTAACGATTAAAAATATTGTAAATTAAAAGTGGGACACAAAAGTGTCAAATATCAATTTGGGGGTTTTGTCACAAATATAGCATAAACAGTAAAATATAAAGGAAATCAAGTATGATGAGAAGTTCTTGGGGTGTGACAACAATATATATTGATATAAATCGTTGGGTACATGCTTTCGATAGGAAATTTGCAAGATAATAGTGACTAGGCTAAGCTTTAGATGGAAATAAGTTCCTCTCTGCAACTTACCCCATTTCAAATAGGTTCCCCTCGGACACCAATTTGCCACATAAAGGCCAGCCTACTCCTTACCCCACTTACTCTCTCGAGCTGAGTGTTATGATATGGGACTAGGGTTCACCCTCTCAAGCTGAACCTTATGTCGACCCACTCCTTAGGCCATCAGTCTAGCGTCTTGGTTTCGCGACCTCTCTCTCGAGCAAGCCGAAAACACATGGGTGGCTTTGTATTTGCAACTACAAACCCATTAAATTAAACCACAACCACTAGGTGGAATCACCATTAAAGTACATTTAACCTATCACCAAGCAAAACCAAGCAATAATATCAACACATACTTGCTAAATCACATCTCAAGAATCGAGGTTTTTAGCCACACATCAAGAGATAGAAATTTATACATAAATGAGCTTGCATTCAAATGGGTATGAAGATTTAAGTCTTTTTACAGGCCAAGAATGAAGAAATTAAGAGACCCATGTCCAACTCCTTGGAGATGAAACCCTATTCTTCTTCTAGTTTCTAAACCCTCTCAAACTCAAAGAAAAACTACTAAAAATTATATTAATTGTTTCACCCTGAAAAAATATTATGATACTAAAATCTGATACTGTCTAATAATTCTCAACAAATATTTATAGTTTTCAAAAATTTGTGCTGCGATGGATCATTCGGCAACATTAGTCAGAATCGCCGATCAACTCGGTGATTCACCCTTTGTTGTAGCTCATTGCCTTCTTGCACCATCCTTCGGCATCGTCATGCTCTGGGTCATTGGGCGATATAGTACTGCTTGACGGAACTTCTCGGTGATGCTTCGACTGTTCCCTTGTTCCACCTACTTGATCCTTTCCATCAGGCTCAGCACACTGGAACAAAAGGCGAAGTGAGACTCTTCTGAAATTCATCAAGTGGACTCGGCGATCTTGAGGCCTTCATTTTCTCGTTCCTTTTTTTGAAAGAGTGTCCATACTTTCCTTCAATCTTTAAATACCTGAAACTAAAGGTTTTCATCAGATATTGAGATAAAATAAGCATTTGAGGACACAATTTCTATTAAATTATAGGCCTAAATGAGTCCAATTTGTGGACTCATCAACACCCCAACTTAAACTTTTGCTTGTCGTCAAGCAAACTCGAGTTCAACTGATCACAAAAGGTATCTCAAACAGTGATACACAAGCCTCAATCATGAATGTACACAACAAGATTCAAATTACTCATGCAAAGATCAATTGTGTACTCAGATTCAAGTTGTGACACGTCATTACCAAATATTCTCATGCTCGCAATACATGCTACTTGTGCAAGTTCAAACTCAACAAAAAACGTCTAAATGCCCTTACATAAAGAATGATTCCATATTCACACATAGAGGATAATCAATTCACGATCAGGAATCAGATGCAACGCACACACTCAAAAAGAGGAACACAATGCATGTTTTCACCCATAGGTTTGCCCTTATTTTCCAATCGACTTTCAGTTCGGCTCACTCAAGATCAAAAAGGTCTTTCTAAGGCTTGTAATGAGGCTGAGTGCAAAGGTATGGTTATGTAAACTCAGTGACTTTTTCCTCATGAGATGTGGTATTCTCAAGGCATTCCCTTCTTTTCCTTTATCAATTGTTTTTCTAGTGCTTCTAAGTCATCTTTTTATTCACCTCCAAGGATTGCTTGGAAACCCAATTTATTTTGTACTTTTTTTTTGGAGGGTTTCCATTGTCCCGCAACACCATGGGTTGGAGAGACTTTTTCTTGCACTTCTTGACTTCTCCTTTTCCTTTTTACCACACCCCCAACTTAGTCTTTTGGCCTTAGTTGGTTATTCACTAAACCACAAATCAAGAGGATTATAGGTAGTGGGTCAAGTAAGGTCTAGGGTTCATCAAGGTTCTTCCAAAGAAAGGTAAGGCTCAAAGGGTGTTCAAGAGAGTTTCACACGCTCACGGGCAGGCCACAAAAGAGGTATATGTCAAATTTGGCTCACACTCTTCAAAAGTTTCCTAAGATCATTTTAAGAGCACACCTTACTAAATCAATCAGACTAATAGGGAAAATTCTAGGTTTATTCATGCTAGGTTCAAAGTAAGCTCATCACACAAGGCATCGACACTTAAGTCAAACAAGACCACACACTTTCGCTAGTTTTCAACGGTCATTACAAGAGAATCGATTAGATAAATGGCTAATCACAATGAGATGCAAAGAGTTCACATATTTTCTATGCAACTTCATTTGGTCTTATCATAGCTGCGCATTAATGTTCATTCGATTGATAGCACTACAAGTCATCATTATTGATCAGAACTGAGACTTAAATTTTCCAAAAGAACAGCCACTTTCAACACACGAGAGGTGGAAAAAATTTTTGGAAAATTTTAAAACTTTCCGGAAGGGCCAAAATCATTTTTGTAATTTAAAACAAAAGGGAGCCATGAGCTCAAACATCAACAAAAAGCAGTGTAACAACAATTTTAAACAGAACAGCCCAAATATATACAAAACATGAATCACAATGAGCACACAAAAGGTGATCCTAACTGCCACCACAAATAAAAACATTTGTCCTCAAATGCAATTAAGTGTCCAACAGTTAACGTACAGAAAGAACAGAGAAAGAGGTAAAAAAGAGGGAATCCTGTCTACACGCTGGCTCCATATATGGGGGCATTGTTGCCTGATGCATTAGCCTGAAATTCGACGATGGTCCCTGGATTGTCATTCTGGTTCTCATTGTGTTCATTTGCCCTAGCTTCTGTAGCGCCATTAGCAGCAACCATTCTATCCACGTCATGGCTTGCCAAAAAAAAGTTTATAGTCGTATAGACTCTACGTTTCCACAAAGGAATAGTAGGATCAATGGGGATCCTTCTGCTGGAGCTCGCTTTCTTACTTTCTCTTCTCTCTTTTGCCAGTTCTGCTATCTTTTCATCTCTTTTGAAATGTCGTGGTCTTACATGTCGAGGTGGCATATCTCTTCCTGCGACCTTAGGTCTAGCCATTTCTATAAAAGACTTCGAGACAACGTTAGAAAATATTTAAACAGGGGTAGGGGAGTCCTGGGTGCAGAATTGCTTCACCAAAGCAACAGAAGTGCGATCCAATCAGCAACAATAAATGATGCATAGATGGTACAAGTGCATAAAGGGCGATATGAGGTTTTCAAATGAGTCGCCGAGTGTGTGCTTGGCGACATCGCACTTCATCACAAAGTAGATCAATCAATACATGTAATTAAAGGCAAAATGGGGATGTTAGGTGAACCGTCGACTAGTTCGGCAAGCTCGATTTAGCTCGCCAAACTACCCCACGTGTCTATTTTCAACCCATTTCTTTCAAATTCAACCCCACAACCCTTGATAACGCGATGTAAGTTTGTACAACACAAATTCAACGAAGACCCAACACAATTTTAGCACTCCCATAGCAAAATAATTTAACTCAAAAGCACAGTTGAGTGGGATTCCACCAATTTCGTAAATATTATCGAATAATAATCGATAATGCACGTGATCCCATCAACTTAGAGACTCAGCAAAGATTTTATACTATCAATCATTATGCAAATGAGTACACATTTTGATAAAATAACTGAGGGGTTCGATTACCAACCTTTGGTGCTGAATTATATTGTACTGACATGTTAGGCAGCAATGCGATCCAAATCCACGCATATTTGGACACTTAAAATACTTTAAAATTGCGAGAAATATAAAGCAAAAGTGCAGGTGTGAGTTTGATAGGATGAAAAAAATAAATCAGAGGAAATGAATAAAGTAGAACTTTTAAACCTGTTGCTTGCAAATTCGTTCAGTTACCACCTATTCGGCGACGTGAGTCAGGCTCGCCCAGTCACTTGGCGAAGCACCAAGTGATTACTAACTTCGCCTAATGAAATAGGATTTGCATCTCATGTGACAATCCTAACGGCGGTCTACATCGAGGTCGCCGTTATTGTTAGCGATTCGCCAATAATTTTCAGAGCTCGACAAGTTTTACAGACTCCAATGTTGATATGATGTCTAGAGTCAAACAGCGAATAAGATCGAATTCGCCAATCCTTTCAGCAACTCGCCGACTGGATTCATCACTTCGCCTATCTGCATTTTTTGTTCAATCTCCATACTTCCATCTGCACAATCAACACACCATTATTTTATCAAAGCAAATGAAAGCAATAAATGGTTTTGGGTTGCCTCCCAAACAGTGCCTTAGTTAACGTCGTGGCCTGACGCAAGTTCTTTTCTAAACCTCATTCTTGGGGTTAGCCATGGTATCACTTGGCCAACCCTCTGGCTGTCTCGGATTTCGGTGCGGCGAGATATAACCCATCTGGGTCTCTAACTGCTTGATTGAAACTGAATGAGAGGTAACATTCTAGCTAAGGGTAGACACATCCTCTTTCATGCCTTTTAGCATTTTGTCTGACCCTTCAACTTTGTTGAGGATGCGTGAGAGCATTTCCTCAGACCTACCACCATCCGAATCCTTTGGCTTATGGCGTTCATGGGGAGGTATGTATCTATCCTTCTCCCTATCTTTCCAATTTATATTACGGTCTCTCCATTCACTATCCCTGTCCTTTCAACCTTCATCTCTAGTGCAACTTTGGTTGCCACCCTGCCTTGGGTAATTTGAGCGGTAGCCACCGCCTTGGTTGGCCAGATAATTTACCTCCTCGTTATACAAGGCTTCAAACATCATCTTCTCAAGATTAGTTCCCCCGACCCCTACAGCATTGACACTATGGGCACCGGCCCCCATGACATTTTTGATAGAATATCAAGTTGTGTCATGATTTTGGCCATGTTCTGGTCTCTCTCATTGTCTTTCTCAATCTGCTCTTTGGATAGCTTGAAAGTGAGAGGGGAAAGTTAGTCTTCACGAGTGTACCATGCTCTATTAATGGTTGTCATACTATCTAAAAGCTGGGCTGCTATTACATACGGCTGTTGCATTAAGCCTCCAGGCGAGAGTTGGTCAGCGACACCTTTGTTTACCGAATCCAAACTCCAGTAAAAGTATTGAAGTACCACGTTGTCCAGCAAACCGTGGGTTGGGCATTGTAGCACCAACTTTTTGAACCTTAGCCAAGTTTCTTGCACAGGCTCTCCTTCTAGACGTTTAAAGCTCTGGATGCTATCCCGCAGTGACATAATCTTTGAGGGAGGGAAAAATCACCCTAGAAATGCGGTCACCAACTCCTCCCAAGAAGTGATGGATTCACGTGGTAGCTCGGCTAGCCACTTGCAAGCCTCTCCCATCAACAAGAAAGGGAAAAGCCTTAGCTAGACCAACTCCTGAGAGATGTTTTTGAACGAGAATAGTCCACACACATCTACAAAGTTTCGTAGATGCTCGTGAGGATCCTCATGAGCTAGTCCACTGAAAAGTCCCTTGAGTTGCAAGAGTTGCAACATGGTGCTCGTTATGTGGAGCACTGCATTTCCCTCTGCTAGAGGTAAGCGGATGGCTCCAACACCTACCATGAGATGGGGGCCATTGATGTTGAGCTCTTGAACATCATTGAGATTTCCGATGTCGTCTTAGAGGCCCACCTGGCTACCATTGCTACCATTAACACTCATGCTTTCTGAAATATTCAGACAGCACACAAACAAAACTAAAAATTAGGTAAGTAGACTACAACTAATAAGAAAAAATATTTTACTAATCTAAGAACTCTCAAATAACACCATTTCATGGCACGGCGCTATTTTGATGTTTGTGTAATCAATGAAACAGCTTCTGATGTAATTGTCTACGATCATGCAATAATATAATAACCCAACTAAGGGTTGGGGTCGAGTTCCAATGGAGTGGTTTCGAGAATTAATAGAAAAATAGAATTAGTTCCCATTAGTACCATTAAAACCATTGTAAATTAAAAGGGGGACACAAAAGTGTCAAATATCAATTTGTGGGTTTTCTCACAAATATAGCAAAAATAGTAAAATATAAATGAAATCAAGTATGACAAGAAGTTCTTGGGGTGTGACCGCAATATATAAAATCATTGGGTACATGCTTTCAATAGGAAATTTGCAAGATAATAGTGACTAGGCTAACCTTTAGATGGAAATAAGTTCCCTGTCGAGCAACTTACCCCGTTTCAAATGGGTTCCTCTCGGTCACCCATTTGCCGCATGAAGGCCAGCCTACACCTTACCCCACTCACTATCTCAAGCTGAGTGTTAGGATATGGGACTAGGGCTCACCCTCTCGGGCTGAACCTTATGTCAACCCACTCCTTAGGCCATCAGTCTAGCGTTCTTGGTTTCGCGACCTCTCTCTTGAGTAAGACGAAAACACATGGGTGGCTTTGTATTTGCAACTACAAACCCATTAAATTAAACCACAACCACTAGGTGAAATCACCATTAAAATACATCTAACCTATCAGCAAGCAAAACCCAGCAATAATATCATCACATACTTGCTAAATCACACCCCAAGAATGGGGGTTTTTAGCCACACATCAAGAGATAGAAATTTATACCTAAATGAGCTTGCATTCAAATGGGTATGAAGATTTAAGTCTTGTTACTAGCCAAGAATGAAGAATTTAAGAGACCCAAGTCCAAATCATTGGAGATGAAACCCTCTTCTTCTTCAAGTTTCAAAACCCTCTCAAACTCAGAGAAAAAGTACTAAAAATTATATTAATTGTTTCACCCTGAAAAAATATTATGATACTAAAATCTGATAGTGTCTAATAATTCTCAAAAAGTATTTATAGTTTTCAAAAATCTATGCTGCGACGGATCATTCGGCGACATTAGTCAGAATCAGCGATCAACTCGGCGATTCACCCTTTGGTGTAGTTCATCACCGTCTTGCACCATCCTTCGGCATTGTCGTGCTCTAGGTCATTAGGCAATATAGTACTACTTCGTGGAACTTCTCGGCGATGCGCCGACTGCTCCCTTGTTCCCCTGAGTTGATCATTTCCACCAGGCTCAGCACATTGGAACAAAAGGCGAAGTGAGACTCTTCAGCGATTCACCAAGTGGACTCGGCAATCTTCAGGCCTTCATTTTGTCGTTCCTTTTTGCTAAGTAGTGTCCATGCTTTCCTTCAATATTCAAATACCTGAAACTTAAGGGTTTTCATTAGATATTTAGATAAAATAAGCATATGAGGAAACAATTTCTATTAGAATATAGCCCTAAATGAGTCCAACTTATAAACTCATCAGTTGCTCGAGAGAGAATTTATTCCCACGTATAGCTTAGCCTAGTCACCACCTCTCATTCATAAATTTCTTTGTTATTTCTACTATTTTTGCTATAGTTGTGACAAAACCCCCAAATAGATATTTGACACTTTTGTGTCCCCTTTTAATTTACAATGTTTTTAATCATTAATGTCTTTAGCTACGACTAGTTAGAACTGAATTTTATTTTTCTATTAATTCTTGAAACCACTCCCTTGGGGCTCTACCCTAACCCTTTGTTGGGTTATTATATTATTGCACGATCATAGACACTTGCATTGGAAGTTGTGTCGTTAATTACGCAAAACATCAACCACACATTATAAAAAGTAGGAAAATAATACCAACTACACTCTCCATAAGCTGGGTAGTAAAATCCAAGTCTTTATAATGATACAAATTAGCTTAGAGTCAAAGCCCAACTTAAAAATCTACTTAAAAACTCTAAGAATAATGATTTGAATCAAAAGCCCAAGCTAAATGCTCTCAAAAACTCAGAACAGTTGATCAAAATTTTGGAACTGGAAAACAACACTTCACACTCTTGAAATCTTTTTAAAATTTAGTATTTATACTCCTTCAGGTTTTCAGCATTTGGACAAATCAGTGGAGTTGGTCGAGCCTCGCCGACCTGATGCGCCAAGTGGCCTTCTCCATCGTCGTCTTGTCTTGCGTTTTCACCATTCAAACTCTGTAATTTTAGGCGATCAAAGTCATTGTCCCTGATCTATTTGGCAGTTCGCCGATTGTCCATGTCCATCGCCAAGTTGGCTTTTCCCTAGGGTTGGCACGCTGGAACATTTGACAAGCTGAAGTCACACTCGGTGACTCACCGAGTGGCCTTGGCGATTATCAAATTTCATCAACTTCAACTTTTTCCATCTGCTCTGCTCCATTTTGCTCGGTAATGTCCTTGCCTTGCTCTTTTGCCTTCATAGCTGGAAATTAGCATTTCAGCATCAATTTAGAGCACAAAATTGGTATCGAGGACACTAATACTATGAATAACAAGCCCTAAATGAGTCAAAATTCCAGACTCATCAACACCCCCAACATAAAATTGAGGGGTAGAAGAGGCATTCGGCAAGTCGCCGAGTGAACTCGGTGAGATCAGGCATATCGCCGAAAGTTACAAAATAAAATTCTCAAATACGAAGGATAAAAGGGCGATCCAAGGGTCTTTAGGTGAACCTCCGAACCACTCAGCGAGCTCGACCCAGCTCACCGAATAGTCCAGCGTGCCACATTTTGACCCCGACCTTTAAATTCTAACCCGCAACTGAGAAAAAAAATTAAGCACCTATTCTATGCAATTAAGCCCAAACCCATACTACCCATGACCACAGGGTACTCAAATTTCCCCTCGTTTTGGAAAGAATTAACCAATCGATTTATTTTTCCCTTAAGAATGACGTCAACCTCTCCATCATTGGGCAAAATTGGATGATCGGCATAAATGGGGTTACTCAATCTTCACCCCCACTAGACCCAACAATAAAATCAACTCAACCCACAAATTTTATCAATCAAACACATAGGATTTCACAATTAACGGCTAAAAACACAAGATTAAACACGATACGTGCACGCACTACCAACAAACATTCAAACATTCAAACAATCAATAATACACTAATATATCGACAAGGCAATGATCAGGCATTTGAAATTACCAAAATTTAAAGGCGGGGTTCAAATAACTAACCTCAAAAGCAGATTTTTGAACGCTAGGCTAGCAAAAAATGTAATTAATAGCCTTTTATTTTAAGGTTATGACCATAAATAATGGACACTATTTAAGTACAATTTTTATCTTGAATATTGATGTTTGAAATTTTATATATGAATGAACTTAATAACGATTACCATAAATATTCAAATGTGTTATCTGTATATGTAATATATATTGTTTAGAAAATATTTTTACTCATTTAATATTCGAGTAAAGCTATCATAGAGAGGTAATTTTACGAAAAAGGTACTTCTATAGTGAATATCAACAGTGTTATAAGTAGAATGTTATAGAGATAAAAAAAAATATAATATAAAAAATGTGTTCTAAAAAAAATTAGGTTGTTATAGTGAAATATTTTTACAATGTATGTCAAATATTTAGCTATATATATATATATATATATATATATATATATATATATATATATATATATATATATATATATATATATATATATATATATATTTTAGATCATAATTTAATGTTAATTTATGAACAACATCACCTATGGTGTAAAATATTTCATTTCTTTATGTTTCTACCATTTCTTTGTGGAATATTAGTCTTATCCTCTCTTTTTTTTTTTGCCACATACATATCATATAGTTGTTGTCTAATGAAAGTATCTAGTATCTAGTATATATTAGAAGTTGTATCGTGATATAACTTTTTCAATAAAAAAAACTAAAAGATGAATAAAATTTAAAGTATTATTTATAGAATTTCTTTTATTTGATTTAAGATCATTTAGGATCAATCACTATTTTCTTATCTAATTTAATATAGCCAGCAGGGAGTGTATCTTGTAGATTACCATTTTCTAAGATTAAAATGAATGCAAAATAACAGGAAATTCATACTTAAAATTTATTGCACTCAATATAAATATACATAAATAAAAAGAATATGGAACACAATTCATAGCCAATGAATAAAGAAGAGGAAAATATATGTTCATGTAATAACCCGGAAAATCAATAGGATAAACTAGAGCCTCATCGTGTGGGTTGGTATAACTTTGAGTTGGTGTCTAGGTTGAGTTAGGATTAATGGGCGTGTTTATATAATTTTCGAAGATGTTTAAAGACCTAATTAAAGCTAAAATGAGGAAGTAAACATCTAGGATGAAGGTAAAGACCTAAACTATCAAGGAATGGTGAAGGAGAGCCTTGTTTTCTCTTTGGACAGGTTGGCGATTGGCAGCATGGTCGCTTAAGTCACTTGGCGATGTACCAAAGTGCACTTGGTCGACTAGTGTGCTGTCCCTTCTAGCCTATGCTACTGGACAAATGGGAGAGATGGGTTGAGGGTCGCCCAATGGGTTGGCAATTCGCCTAACAGACCTCCCCATCGCCTAAGTGAGCTGCCCACTTAGGGAACTTACTGGAAATATGGGCAAGCTTAAGGGTCATTAGGCGAGTTGCCTATGTGACTTGGTGAGCCAAGGGTGCCAAACGGTGAGCTCAAGTGGGCCAAGCATAAAAATTGAAGTTTAAGTAAGGGCTTTTAAGAAATCTTTCCTAAAATTGAACCAATACTTTCCCACTCTTTTCCTAATAAGTATATATACTTTTTAAAGACAAAATTATTTCTTTTTAATTACTCCCAATTAGTAAAAGAAGAAACCCAAGAACATCATCTTTCTCTCAATATTTCTCTCTCTAGAGTTTCTCCATTGAAGAACACCGAGAACTTGAAGGTTAGGACTTAAGAATCCATCTTCTCAATTCCAATTCGTGGCCAAAGCTTCAATTAAGGTATGGGAACCTTGATTCATGGAACATCTTTCTCCATGAAGCCCTTCAACTTTTGATTTCGGAATTGCTACATTGTTCAAAAAGTAGGGTTTCTATTCCAACCATGGGTTCTTCCTAAAAACGATTTTATTATGTTAATTGCATTATATTATGGATGAATTGATGTTTAATTTGGTTTTCTACTTGTCCTGTATTTATAGTTATTAAATATTTTCTTTGGTCTAATATTCCTGTGATATAATATTGATATGGTTGTACATCATCTTTCTTTTGTTCTAATAATTTAAGTATTAAGTCGCAATCTAATCTTCTAGATGTATTAGTTCTTGATGATGAAGGTGTATCGTAGCTTAATCTTTTAGATGTACTGAATCTTTCTTTTACTATCTCTAAATCTTCTTCAATATCTATTTCTTTATAGCTGTAATCATTATTGTCTATTACTGAAATTATTTTATCAAATGGATTTTCTATTTTGATTTTTTGAATCTTATTTTTTGCTGTTATTTTATGCTTTGTAGTTAATACATATAAATTTTTACATCTTGCTGTAAATATTTTGCTTCCTGGTGCTAATTCTAGTCCTGACATTTTCCAATATAGTACTAGTGATTTATCTATGTTTTTGTCTTCTATTGCTACTGAATAATTTGCACTTATAATAAATTTAAATTTTTGATATATTAAGTTTCCTCTAACTGCACTTATAATACTTTTTTCAATAGGTTGAATTATTCTATCATCTGCTAAGTATAGTTCTATAGGTGTATCTATTCCTTCTCTAAAACATGCCTTTATCAATATTTCTGTTGCTCCTAAATGTACATATTTTATTGGATTTTTTGATTTCAAATCGTGGATTTCTTTATTAATTATTTTTTTATTTATAATAGGTATTTTAGCTTTACCTTTAATATATTTACAATCTATTACATGTTCTTTTTGGCTTACTACATAATATTCATCGTGTTGTAATTTGAATAAGTTTTTAAATCTAGGTACTTCTAATATCTTATCTATGCTTAAGTCTAATTCTTTTCCTTTTATTTGTTCAAACATATTATTGTCAAATATTATATTTTGTTCTGTATATTCATTATCTTGATATTCTTCTTTACTTATTATTTTTATATCATTTTCAGTCATAATCAGAAAATGACTCTATTTCTTCTTCTAATTCAATGTCTGTTATTTCGTATATGCTATCTTCCTTTTCTAATTCATAATCCAAATAATCTATCTGTTTATATTTATCTTTTTCTATTATTAGCTCTGTTATTTGTTTTCTCTTTAAATCTTTTGGCAATTTACAGTCTCTAGCTAAATGTCCTAGTTTTCCACAATTATAACATTTACATTCTGTTATATTTTTCTTAACTCTATGTGGTCTTTTTTGTTTATAATTTTTTATATAATACTTTTTCCTTGGAATTTTGTTCTTATATTTTATTTTGAAGCGTTTATAGTTCTTTATTCTTTTCTTATTTTTATACGGATTTTTACATCCAAATTGAGGTGCTAACTTGCTTGTACAATATGCTAGGTTTTTCACTAATATTTTTTCTAGTTTTAATTCTTCTTTATGTTTTTCACATAGTTTCATAAACCATTGTTGTAAGAATTTTATTCTAGCTCCTAGTGTATCTATCAGAATTGATTCTTCCCAATCTTTTATTATTTTTGAACTAAATGGTTACGTAATTTTGTGTAATATAATTTTCTTATTTCTTTACTTTCATCATTTGTATATATTCCTTTATAGTAATATTCTCTAAATGCACATGTATATTCATCTATGTAACTCATTTTACATATTGCTAATTTATTCATTAAATTTCTGTTTATTATTTTATCTTTCTGTTGTTCTTCTATTTCTGTTGTCATACTTCCAAATTCATTTCTAATTGATATTTCATATTTATTTAATATGTCTATTGCTGATGTTGCTACTTCATTATTAGATTTTGTATTATTTCTTAGGGTTGCTAAGCTTATTGCTGTTAAATTTTGTAACCATATTTTTGTTGTTCCTATAAGTGTTCTTTCTATGTATCCTGGGGCATCTATTATTGGTATCTTGTTGTCTATTAATTGTTTTGATATATAGTCTATCCATAATTGAATTGTTTTATTTGTATCTGCGACACAGTCTAAATCTAAAAAATTATTTTGATCTGCAGTTTGTCTAGGTATCCAATTTTTATTCAATCTTTTATCCCATAATTTCTTGGTTTAACTTTAATTCTTCAGTTATTTTCTTGTATTCTTCTCTTGCTTTTAATTTTTCTTCATATAGTTGTTTAAGTCTTTCCAATTCTTTTTGTAATTCTTGAATTCTAGTATCTTTTACTTCTTCTATTTGTTTAATTTCTCTTTTAGCTTGTTCTCTAATTTTTTCAATTTCCTTTTTCCTATCGATTTCTTCATTTTCTCTATTTATTCGTACCATTGTTGTTAGACTATCTTCTAATTTTGCTGATTCTTTATCTGGCATTAGGTATAATTGGGTTCCTATTTTTTTATATCTTCTTTCTAGGTTTGAATGTATTATTTTTATTTCTAGTCCATCTTGACTTTTATATATTTTTTCTTCTACAGCATATTCTTCTTTATTCATTATAAGTTATGTTGATATTTATATTCTAAGTGTTGTAATTGTAGATCTAATAGGAATATCGTTTTTCTTTGTGCTTTTATAGATTTTTGGCATACTCCTGCCCATATATTTTCTTCTAGTCTATTTTGTCTAAATCTTAACTCTTGTTTTATAAAATTAATTTTTTCTAATAATTGTTCTCTATAAGTTTCATTCATTTTAAAAAGATTTTTTCATAATATTCTTGTTTCTTTATCATAAGAGTTTGTATTTCTTTTATATTTTCTGAAGTATATTCTAAGTATTCCATATCTTGGGTTCTTTGCTATGTTATAATATTATTTATTAAAAGTTTATTTAATAGTTCTAAATTTTCTATAGTTTGTAGCCAATATGTTAGATATTCGTAGTTTATCATTAATCTGAATATAGGTCATATAATTCATATGTACTTTGGATAGTTAGTTCCTGCCAATCTTGTTCTATGAGTTCTATTATTCGGTCTAATTCTGTCATTTCTTCAATGATTAAAAGGTCATAAATTTTTCTTTTTATGTCAATATTAAGTGTTTTAAGGACATATAGAATAAGTATTTTATAATTATAATCTTCATCTAGTAAGTATGTATTCATCATTTTCATGATTTCTAAACAAATTTTTATTCCTTCTAAGCTCTTTATCTATTATTTGGAATTATCAAATTATCTTAAAGTTATTCTGAACAAATTCTTTTGGTTACTACTATGACTTTTTGGCCTCAATCAGTTACCCTAACAGCGCCTTCAACAAGTTCGTACTTCCCCTCAAACGGCTTCTCTTTTGCCTAACTGGATTTCCGGTTTCGGATGGCATAGTCTGGGCTTACCTATTCTCAGCCTACCTTCATTCATAGCAAACTACTTTGAATTTATTCAGTATAACAATATTATAGCATGATAATAATCAAATAATAATCAAGAGATTATCAGGAATAAGAAAGTTTAGTTATTCATATTAAAATATGAAAATACCTTAGTTTGTAGATTTTCTGGAGTTGAATCCTTCATAGGTTCGTAGTTGTTATTAAGTTTCTCCATTTAGATTTTTCTTATCTAGCTCTGATACCAATATGGGGGGTGCGGAAATAAGAGTGAAATATTGAAGTGGGAGTTGAGGGATGATCGTCCCTTACTCCTTAATCTTATTTATAAGCAAATTTACATGACCTTTACTATTCATGAATGACTTCTACTATTCATGAACAGTAACTGACTCTTACTATTTATACAGTAACTTGACCTTTACTATTTACATAATTGACATTTTACTATTTATGAATAGTGTTCTTGTCTTTTACTATTCATTAATAGTATCCTGTCTGACGATGACTCCAAATAAAAATAAATCAAATAAAAACAAACAACTTTACTTTTCTTTTTCTTTACAATAAAAAGTAAGATTCCTACTTTTGACTAATATACATAGGTGTCTTCTTCATATCTTCTTTGTTGTCGGCTGTCTTTATCAGGCTGCCGGATAGATTATTCCAGTTGTACGGTTGGAACGTTATTATCTTCTCCTTGGCATTTTGAACATATATGCTCTGAATATTTACTGCTGATAGTTGTACAGTATCTGGTTAATAATGCTGGCGAAATAAAGTTCTTTCTGATAGCTCTTGTTGTTGGTATATTTTCTGGTTTAAGAAGACTTAATATCCATTGTCGTATTTCTTCCATATCTCCTTCTCTAGTTTCTCTACAATTAGAGTATATCATAGTATTGTCTCTACTATAATAGCTCCATATTGTATTGTTGTTTAAATAATTGTTTGCTAGTTCCGTCAGTATTGTAGCTATTCCAATAACTATTTTGTTTGCATAGAAATCTGGAACATCTACAATAGGTATCTCATTTTGTTTCTCTATTTTTTCTGGTATTAGCATATCTCTCGTTAATCCTATCTTTATGACTTGTATGACAGGTTTTATCTCGTCATATAATATTTCTGCAGTAGCTGTATAAAATTTAATAAAAAATAGCGTTCTTTTGGTAATTCTTTTATAAGTTAGGAAAGCTTTATATAGTTCTGGTATCTTTGAGATTTCTTCTCCTGTAGCTGTGTATACGATGCTAAGTAATCCGTAGTTATAACAAGTGGTAATCAAGTTTGTATTTGTGCCTGGCAAAGCAATTAGTTTATTGTATCCTCGTAGGTGTTGGGTAATATAATATGTATTTGGCTCTTTTATATTTGTGGCTCTGGGGTTTTTATTCAAGTATGTTTGGATTTTGTAAATATTTTCTATGTAGGTACGGATTTTTGTATCTTGGGTGCTATGTATGGTTTATCAAATAGCTTGTTCATATTTGTATTTCTATAGCTTTTTTCTTCCCTTGTAGATCCTGATGTACCTGCAGCTGTATTTACACAAACGTTATGGGTTTTATGGAGTTTCCCAACGTCTCCTTCTAGGTCTGAAATTTTATCGTCTTCCGATCGACGTAGCTCCGCATGTTTAATGTCATGTCGATCGCTAGCTTGCTTTTTAGTTTCAGATCTCACCATCCATACTATCCACTTTTGTACAAAGTGTAGTTAGGAGGTTGAGTATTTGTTCCATTGTATTTGTTTTTTCAGTATCTTTTCCTTGAGAGGTGATCTGCAATCACATTCTTGTCAGTTTTTATAATTTCAATTGTAAATGAAAAGTTTAATATATTTACTACCAGTCTTCTTATTTCTTTTGTTGTAACTGAGTCTTGTACTTTTTTGGTTATCCACTATTTTACCTGTGTATTATCTGTTCTAACAATAAATTTGTTATATACAATATATGGCTCAAAAGCTAATAAACATTTATATAAGGCAAATAATTCTTTTCTATTTATTTCCCATTTTATTTGTGGGTCTGTATATGATCCGGAATAATATCTACAGTGATGTTCTATTTTTTCATTTATATATTTATATTTTAATATTCCTCCGTAACTATGATCACTAGAGTCTGTTTCTACGATATAAGTAAATTGTCTATTTTCATCTGGAAAGTATAATTTTGGTAAATCTTTACACATGATTTTTATTTTTCTTATATGTTTTTTATCTTGTTCATCAAAGTAATATTCTATATCTTTCTTTAATTTTCTCTGTAATGGTTTTAAATTTTCTGCTAATTTTGGTATATATTCTCTTACTTGGTTAACTAATCCTAAAAATGATTGTAATTTTTTCTTAGTATCTAGTAATTCTTCAGAATTAACTACTTTTTGTACAATATGTGTTTGCATTTTTATTCCATTTTTATCTATTTGTATTCCTAAGAATTCTATTTGATTTTTCATAGTTTCAGCTTTCTTTTTTGATAAGTTAATTCCTGATATTTCTATAATATGTATAAATTTTTCTAATAATTTTAGATGTTCTTCTTTTGTCTTTGAATATAAAAATATGTCATCTATATATACTATACAATTTTCTAGTTGGTTGAAATATGTATCCATAAAATGTTGATATCTACCTGGTGCATTTTTATAGCCAAATGGTAAGACATTCCATTCGTAAAATCCTTGTGGTACAGTGAATGCTGTTAAATGTTTAGATTCTTCTTCTAGTTTTAGGTGGTAACAACCTGATTTACAATCAAATTTATTAAAGTAATTATATCCTTGTATTTGTCGTACTTTCAATATTTTATTAGGTATAGGGTAATTATATGTTTTAGTTTTTGCGTTTATATTCCTATAATCAATAACCATTCTACTTTTTCCTCTTTTTTGTTCACTATGTTTATTTACTATAAATGCTGGACTATTATGTTTGCTATTGCTTTCTTGTATATACTTATTTTCTAATAATTCATTTATATGCATTTTAAATTCTGATTGGTCTTCAAAATTATATCTTAATGGTTTTTGTGTTATTATACTATTCTCATCTATTAGTTGAATTTTTACTTTTGTTTTGTGTTTATCCCATCCTTGGAATGGGTTTTCGTTATACAATGAGTTTAATTTATCATTTATTGCTTGTATTTTATCTACGGTGAATATTATAATTTCTATTTTGTGATCATTAGTTGTTATATTTTCTAATTTTTGGGTAATTTTTTCACTTCCTTTTATCCATGGTGTGTTTTTTTTTATTTTATTATTAACTCTTTTTGCTCCTATTTTGTGATTACATATGGTAGTGAACCACCAATGCGTTTTTGTTATAGTATGTGGATATAGTTTTTCTAAAAAAGGCATTCCTAATAATATATCTTTATTTGTAAATTCATAACTATAGATTTCATCTATTAATAATATTTTATCCCATATTTGTGTTTTTATATTTTTAGCTTTATGTGTTATCATGCTTCCTTCATTATTAAATCCTGTTACTATTAATGGTGTTTTTAATTTTTCCCATTTACTATCTGGTAGACAATTATGTTTACACATATTTGCTTCTGCTCCTGTGTCTATCATAGGTGTGTAATATCTATTATAGTATGCTTCTATAATTATTTTTGCTAAAATGTATATTTTTGTCATTAAGATGTTGAACTTTTAGTTTGTCATATGATTGTTCTTTTAATGAGTACCTTCTTGTTTTCATAATGTATTATTAATTGTTTATCATCTATATTATATGGTTTAACTGTTTCTAGCCATTTTATTCCTAAAGTAATATTATTATTTCCTTGATGTATTTTAAATTTAATTTTTATTGGTATTCCTCCAATAATTAGTTCTTGTTCAGTAGTTTCTTCTATATTTACTAAAGCTCTAGGTAATTCTATATTTATATTTTCTCCTGTAATTATTTCATGTTCTTTGACTAGTTCTCTTATAATTTGGTTTTCTACTTGTCCTGTATTTATAGTTATTAAATATTTTCTTTGGTCTAATATTCCTGTGATATAATATTGATATGGTTGTACATCATCTTTCTTTTGTTCTAATAATTTAGGTATTAAGTCGCAATCTAATCTTCTAGATGTGCTATTTCTTGATGATGAAGGTGTATCGTAGCTTAATCTTTTAGATGTACTTAATCTTTCTTTTACTATCTCTAAATATTCTTCAATATCTATTTATTTATAAATGTAATCATTATTGTCTATTACTGAAATTATTTTATCAAATTGATTTTCTATTTTGATTTTTTGAATCTTATTTTTTGCTGTTATTTTATGTTTTGTAGTTAATACATATAAATTTTTACATCTTGCTGTAAATATTTTGCTTCCTGGTGCTAATTCTATGCCTGTCATTTTCCAATATAGTACTAGTGATTTATCTATGTTCTTGTGTTCTATTGCTACTGAATAATTTGCACTTATAATAAATTTAAATTTTTTATATATTAAGTTTCCTCTAACTGCACTTATAATACTTTTTTCTATATGTTGAATTATTCTATCATCTGCTAAATATAGTTCTATAGGTGTATCTATTCCTTCTCTAAAACATGTCTTTATCAATATTTCTGTTGCTCCTAAATGTACAAATTTTATTGGATTTTTTTATTTCAATTCTTGGATTTGTTTATTAATTATTTTTTTATTTATGATAGGTATTTTAGCTTTACCTTTAATATATTTACAATCTATTACATGTTCTTTTTGGCTTACTACATAATATTCATCGTGTTGTAATTTGAATAAGTTTTTAAGTCTAGGTACTTCTAATATCTTATCTATGCTTAAATCTAATTCTTTTCCTTTTATTTGTTCAAACATATTATTGTCAAATATTATTTTTTGTTCTGTATATTCATTATCTTGATATTCTTCTTTACTTATTATTTTTATATCGTGTTTAGTCATAATAATCAGAAAATGACTCTATTTCCTCTTCTAATTCAATGTCTGTTATTTCGTATATGCTATCTTCCTTTTCTAATTCATAATCCAAATAATCTATCTGTTTATATTTATCTTTTTCTATTATCACCTCTGTTATTTGTTTTTTCTTTAAATCTTTTGGCAATTTATAGTCTCTAGCTAAATGTCCTAGTTTTCCACAATTATAACATTTACATTCTGTTATATTTTTCTTAACTCTATGTGGTCTTTTTTGTTTATAATTTTTTATATAATACTTTTTCCTTGGAATTTTGTTCTTATATTTTATTTTGAAGCGTTTATAGTTCTTTATTCTTTTCTTATTTTTATACAGATTTTTACATCCAAATTGAGGTGCTAACTTGCTTGTACAATATGCTAGGTTTTTCACTAATATTTTTTCTAGTTTTAATTCTTCTTTATGTTTTTCACATAGTTTCATAAACCATTGTTGTAAGAATTTTATTCTAGCTCCTAGTGTATCTACTGTATTTGATTCTTCCCAATCTTTTATTATTTTTGAACTAAATGGTTCTGGTAATTTTGTGTAATATAATTTTCTTATTTCTTTACTTTCATCATTCGTATATATTCCTTTATAGTAATATTCTCTAAATGCACATGTATATTCATCTATGTAACTTATTTTACATATTGCTAATTTATTCATTAAATTTCTGTTTATTATTTCATCTTTCTGTTGTTCTTCTATTTCTGTTGTCATACTTCCAAATTCATTTCTAATTGATATTTCATATTTATTTAATATGTCTATTGCTGATGTTGCTACTTCATTATTAGATTTTGTATTATTTCTTAGGGTTGCTAAGCTTATTGGTGTTAAATTTTGTAACCATATTTTTACTGTTCCTATAAGTGTTCTTTCTATGTATCCTGGGGCATCTATTATTGATATCTTGTTGTCTATTAATTGCTTTGATATATAGTCTATCCATAATTGAATTGTTTTATTTGTATCTGCGACACAGTCTAAATCTAAAAAATTATTTTGATCTGCAGTTTGTCTAGGTATCCAATTTTTATTCAATCTTTTATCCTATAAAGCTTTATCTCTATTTTCTTTTTCATAAGTATGATATGTAGGGGTTATATCCATTCGTGTTCTAGGATTCGAAATACTAGGTTTCTCATTTAAATTTCCTACATTTATTTCTATATTTTTATCTTCTTCTATAAGGTCAGTATATGTTTCTGAATATGATTCATAATTATTTTCTGAAACATTATCATTTTCTTCTTCATTTATTTCATTTATTCTTAACTCTTCTATTTTTAATTCAGGTAATTCTTCTGTTTCTTCGAACATTGTTTTCATTCTTTCTATTTCTTGGTTTAACTTTAATTCTTCAGTTCTTTCTTGTATTCTTCTCTTGCTTTTAATTTTTCTTCATATAGTTGTTTAAGTCTTTCCAATTCTTTTTGTAATTCTTGAATTCTAGTATCTTTTACTTCTTCTATTTGTTTAATTTCTCTTTTAGCTTGTTCTCTAATTTTTTCAAGTTCTTTTTTCCTATCGATTTCGTCATTTTCTTTATTTAATCGTACCATTGTTGTTAGACTATCTTTTAATTTTGTTGATTCTTTATCTGGCATTAGGTATAATTGGGTTCCTATTTTTTTATATCTTCTTTCTAGGTTTGAATGTATTATTTTTATTTCTAGTCCATCTTGACTTTTATATATCTTTTCTTCTACAGCATATTCTTCATTATTCATTATAAGTTATGTTGATATTTATATTCTAAGTGTTGTAATTGTAGATCTAATAGGAATATCGTTTTTCTTTGTGCTTTTATAGATTTTTGGCATACTCCTGCCCATATATTTTCTTCTAGTCTATTTTGTCTAAACCGTAATTCATGTTTCATGTCATTAATTTTTTCTAATAATTGTTCTCTATAAGTTTTGCCCATAATTTTTTGGTGAAAATATTTTTTCATAATATTCTTGTTTCTTTATCATAAGGTTTTGTATTTCTTTTATATTTTCTGAAGTATATTCTAAGTATTCCATATCTTGGGTTCTTTGGTATGTTATAATATTATTTATTAAAAGTTTATTTAATAGTTCTAAATTTTCTATAGTTTGTAGCCAATATGTTAAATATTCGTAGTTTATCATTGATCTGAATATAGGTCATATAATTCATATGTTCTTTGTATAGTTAGTTCATGTCAATTTTGTTCTATTAATTCCATTATCTGGTTTAATTATGTTATTTCTTCAATAATTAAAAGGTCATAAATTTTTCTTTTTATGTCAATATTAAGTGTTTTAAGAATATATAAAATAAGTATTTTATAATTATAATCTTCATCTAGTAAGTATGTATTCATCATTTTCATGATTTCTAAACAATTTTTATTCCTTCTAACCTCTTTATCTATTATTTGGAATTATCAAATTATCTTAAAGTTATACTGAACAAATTCTTTTGGTCACTACTATGACTTTTTGGCCTCAATCAGTTACCCTAACAGCGCCTTCAACAAGTTCGTACTTCACCTCAAACGGCTTCTTTTTTGCCTAACTGGGTTTCCGATTTCGGATGGCATAGTCTGGGCTTACCTATTCTCAGCTTACCTTCATTCATAGCAAACTACTTTGAATTTATTTAGTATAACAATACTATAGCATGATAATAATCAAATAATAATCAAGAGATTATCAGGAATAAGAAAGTTTAGTTATTCATATTGAAATATGAAAATACTTTAGTTTGTAGATTTTCTGGAGTTGAATCCTTCATAGGTTCGTGGTTGTTATTAAGTTTCTCCATTTAGATTTTTCTTATCTAGCTCTGATACCAATATGGGGGGTGCGGAAATAACCGTGAAATATTGAAGTGGGAGTTGAGAGATGAACGTCCCTTACTCCTTAATCTTATTTATAAGCAAATTTACATGACCTTTACTATTCATGAATGACTTCTACTATTCATGAATGACTTCTACTATTCATGAACAGTAACTGACTCTTACTATTTATACAGTAACTTGACCTTTACTATTTACATAACAACCATATCAAAATTATATCTTAATGGTTTTTGTGTTATTATACTATTTTCATCTATTAGTTCAATTTTTACTTTTGTTTTGTGTTTATCCCATCCTTGTAATGGGTTTTCGTTATACAATGAGTTTAATTTATCATTTATTGCTTGTATTTTATCTACGGTGAATATTATAATTTCTATTATATGATCATTAGTTGTTATATTTTCTAATTTTTGGGTAATTTTTTCACTTCCTTTTATCCATGGTGTATTTTTTCTGATTTTATTACTAACTCTTTTTGCTCCTATTTTGTGATTACATATGGTAGTGAACCACCAATGCGTTTTTGTTATAGTATGTGGATATAGTTTTTCTAAAAAAGGCATTCCTAATAATATATCTTTATTTGTAAATTCATAACTATATATTTCATCTATTAATAATACTTTATCCCATATTTGTGTTTTTATATTTTTAGCTTTATGTGTTATCATGCTTCCTTCATTATTAAATCCTGTTACTATTAATGGTGTTTTTAATTTTTCCCATTTACTATCTGGTAGACAATTATGTTTACACATATTTTCTTCTGCTCCTGTGTCTATCATAGGTGTGTAATATCTATTATAGTATCCTTCTATGATTATTTTTGCTAAAATGTATATTTTTGTCATTAAGATGTTGAACTTTTAGTTTGTCATATGATTGTTCTTTTAATGAGTACTTTCTTGTTTTCATAATGTATTATTAATTGTTTATCATCTATATTATATGGTTTAACTGTTTCTAGCCATTTTATTCCTAAAGTAATATTATTATTTCCTTGATGTATTTTAAATTTAATTTTTATTGGTATTCCTCCAATAATTAGTTCTTGTTCAGTAGTTTCTTATATATTTACCAAAACTCTAGGTAATTCTATATTTATATTTTCTCCTGTAATTATTTCATGTTCTTTGACTAGTTCTCTTATAATTTGGTTTTCTACTTGTCTTGTATTTATAGTTATTAAATATTTTCTTTGGTCTAATATTCCTGTGATATAATATTGATATGGTTGTACATCATCTTTCTTTTGTTCTAATAATTTAGGTATTAAGTCGCAATCTAATCTTCTAGATGTGCTATTTCTTGATGATGAAGGTGTATCGTAGCTTAATCTTTTAGATGTACTTAATCTTTCTTTTACTATCTCTAAATCTTCTTCAATATCTATCTCTTTATAACTGTAATCATTATTGTCTATATTATTTTATCAAATGGATTTTCTATTTTGATTTTTTGAATCTTATTTTTTGCTGTTATCTTATGCTTTGTAGTTAATACATATAAATTTTTACATCTTGCTGTAAATATTTTACTTCCTGGTGCTAATTCTATGCCTGCCATTTTCCAATATAGTACTAGTGATTTATCTATGTTTTTGTCTTCTATTGCTACTGAATAATTTGCACTTATAATAAATTTAAATTTTTGATATATTAAGTTTCCTCTAACAGCGCTTATTATACTTTTTTCTATAGGTTGAATTATTCTATCATCTGCTAAATATAGTTCTATAGGTGTATCTATTCCTTCTCTAAAACATGCTTTTATCAATATTTCTGTTGGTCCTAAATGTACATATTTTAGTGGATTTTTTTATTTCAAATCATGGATTTCTTTATTAATTATTTTTTTATTTATGATAGGTATTTTAGCTTTACCTTTAATATATTTACAATCTATTACATGTTCTTTTTGGCTTACTACATAATATTCATCGTGTTGTAATTTGAATAAGTTTTTAAATCTAGGTACTTCTAATATCTTATCTATGCTTAAATCTAATTCTTTTCCTTTTATTTGTTCAAACATATTATTGTCAAATATTATTTTTTGTTCTGTATATTCATTATCTTGATATTCTTCTTTACTTATTATTTTTATATCGTGTTCAGTCATAATAATCAGAAAATGACTCTATTTCTTCTTCTAATTCAATGTCTGTTATTTCGTATATGCTATCTTCCTTTTCTAATTCATAATCCAAATAATCTATCTGTTTATATTTATCTTTTTCTATTATTACCTCTGTTATTTGTTTTTTCTTTAAATCTTTTGGCAATTTACAGTCTCTAGCTAAATGTCCTAGTTTTCCACAATTATAACATGTACATTCTGTTATATTTTTCTTAATTCTATGTGGTGTTTTTTGTTTATAATTTTTTATATAATATCTTTTTCTTGGAATTTTGTTCTTATATTTTATTTTGAAGCGTTTATACTTTTTTATCCTTTTCTTTTTATATGGATTTTTACATCCAAATTGAGGTGCTAATTTGCTTGTACAATATGCTAGGTTTTTCACTAATATTTTTTCTAGTTTTAATTCTTCTTTATGTTTTTCACATAGTTTCATAAACCATTGTTGTAAGAATTTTATTCTAGCTCCTAGTGTATCTACTGTAATTGATTCTTCCCAATCTTTTATTATTTTTGAACTAAATGGTTCTGGTAATTTTGTGTAATATAATTTTCTTATTTCTTTACTTTCATCATTTGTATATATTCCTTTATAGTAATATTCTCTAAATGCACATGTATATTCATCTATGTAACTCATTTTACATATTGCTAATTTATTCATTAAATTTCTGTTTATTATTTTATCTTTCTGTTGTTCTTCTATTTCTGTTGTCATACTTCCAAATTCATTTCTAATTGATATTTCATATTTATTTAATATGTCTATTGCTGATGTTGCTATTTCATTATTATATTTTGTATTATTTCTTAGGGTTGCTAAGCTTATTGGTGTTAAATTTTGTAACCATATTTTTACTGTTCCTATAAGTGTTCTTTCTATGTATCCTGGGGCATCTATTATTGATAGCTTGTTGTCTATTAATTGCTTTGATATATAGTCTATCCATAATTGAATTGTTTTATTTATATCTGCGACACAGTCTAAATCTAAAAAATTATTTTGATCTGCAGTTTGTCTAGGTATCCAATTTTTATTCAATCTTTTATCCTATAAAGCTTTATCTCTATTTTCTTTTTCATAAGTATGATATGTAGGGGTTATATCCATTCGTGTTCTAGGATTCGAAATACTAGGTTTCTCATTTAAATTTCCTACATTTATTTCTATATTTTTATCTTTTTCTATAAGGTCAGTATATGTTTCTAAGTATGATTCATAATTATTTTCTGAAACATTATCATTTTCTTCTTCATTTATTTCATTTATTCTTAACTCTTCTATTTTTAATTTAGGTAATTCTTCTGTTTCTTCTAACATTGTTTTCATTCTTTCTATTTCTTGGTTTAACTTTAATTCTTCAGTTCTTTTCGTGTATTCTTCTCTTGCTTTTAATTTTTCTTCATATAGTTGTTTAAGTCTTTCCAATTCTTTTTGTAATTCTTGAATTCTAGTATCTTTTACTTCTTCTATTTGTTTAATTTCTCTTTTAGCTTGTTCTCTAATTTTTTCAATTTCTTTTTTCCTATCAATTTCGTCATTTTCTTTATTTAATCGTACCATTGTTGTTAGACTATCTTCTAATTTTGTTGATTCTTTATCTGGCATTAGGTATAATTGGGTTCCTATTTTTTTATATCTTCTTTCTAGGTTTGAATGTATTATTTTTATTTCTAGTCCATCTTGACTTTTATATATCTTTTCTTCTACAGCATATTCTTCTTTATTCATTATAAGTTATGTTGATATTTATATTCTAAGTGTTGTAATTGTAGATCTAATTGGAATATCATTTTTCTTTGTGCTTTTATAGATTTTTGGCATACTCCTGCCCATATATTTTCTTCTAGTCTATTTTGTCTAAATCTTAACTCTTGTTTTATAAAATTAATTTTTTCTAATAATTGTTCTCTATAAGTTTCATTCATTTTAAAAAGATTTTTTCATAATATTCTTGTTTCTTTATCATAAGATTTTGTATTTCTTTTATATTTTCTGAAGTATATTCTAAGTATTTCATATCTTGGGTTCTTTGGTATGTTATAATATTATTTATTAAAAGTTTATTTAATAGTTCTAAATTTTTTATTGTTTGTAGCCAATATGTTAGATATTCGTAGTTTATCATTAATCTGAATATAAGTCATATAATTCATATATACTTTGGATAGTTAGTTCCTCCCAATTTTGTTCTATGAGTTCTATTATTCGGTCTAGTTCTGTCATTTTTTCAATAATTAAAATGTCATAAATTTTTCTTTTTATGTCAATATTAAGTGTTTTAAGGACATATAGAATAAGTATTTTATAATTATAATCTTCATCTAGTAAGTATGTATTCATCATTTTCATGATTTCTAAACAAATTTTATTCCTTCTAACCTCTTTATCTATTATTTGGAATTATCAAATTATCTTAAAGTTATTCTGAACAAATTCTTTTGGTCACTACTATGACTTTTTGGCCTCAATCAGTTACCTAATACTTTCAACAAGTTCGCATTTCCTCAAACGGCTTCTCTTTTGCCTAACTGGGTTTCCGATTTCGGATGGCATAGTCTGGGCTTACCTATTCTCAGCCTACCTTCATTCATAACAAACTACTTTGAATTTATTCAGTATAACAATACTATAGCATGATAATAATCAAATAATAATCAAGAGATTATCAGGAATAAGAAAGTTTAGTTATTCATATTGAAATATGAAAATACCTTAGTTTGTAGATTTTCTGGAGTTGAATCCTTCATAGGTTCGTGGTTGTTATTAGGTTTCTCCATTTAGATTTTTCCTGATCTAGCTCTGATACCAATATGGGGGTGCGGAAATAAGAATGAAATATTGAAGTGGGAGTTGAGGGATGATCGTCCCTTACTCCTTAATCTTATTTATAAGCAAATTTACATGACCTTTACTATTCATGAATGACTTCTACTATTCATGAACAGTAACTGACTCTTACTATTTATACAGTAACTTGACCTTTACTATTTACATAACAACTATATCAAAATTATATCTTAATGGTTTTTGTGTTATTATACTATTTTCATCTATTAGTTCAATTTTTACTTTTGTTTTGTGTTTATCCCATCCTTGTAATGGGTTTTCGTTATACAATGAGTTTAATTTATCATTTATTGCTTGTATTTTATCTACGGTGAATATTATTGCTTGTAAAGTTGTTTGTTTTTATTTGGAGTCATCGTTAGACAGGATACTATTAATGAATAGTAAAAGACAAGAACACTATTCATAAATAGTAAAATGTCAATTATGTAAATAGTAAAGGTCAAGTTACTGTATAAATAGTAAGAGTCAGTTACTGTTCATGAATAATAGAAGTCATTCATGAATAGTAAAGGTCATGTAAATTTGCTTATAAATAAGATTAAGGAGTAAGGGACGATCATCCCTCAACTCCCACTTCAATATTTCACTCTTATTTCCGCACTCCATATCGTATCGAGCTAGATAAGAAAAATCTAAATGGAGAAACTTAATAACAACCACGAACCTATGAAGGATTCAACTCCAGAAAATCTACAAACTAAGGTATTTTCATATTTCAATATGAATAACTAAACTTTCTTATTCCTGATAATCTCTTGATTATTATTTGATTATTATCATGTTATAGTATTGTTATACTGAATAAATTCAAAGTAGTTTGCTATGAATGAAGGTAGGCTGAGAATAGGTAAGCCGCATTATGCCATCCAAACCGAAACCCGCTTAGGCAAAAGAGAAGTCGCTTGAGGAAGTACGAACTTGTTGAAGGCACTGTAGTGTAATCGATTGAGGCCAAAAGTCATAGTAGTGACCAAAAGAATTTGTTCAGAATAACTTTAAGATAATTTGATAATTCCAAATAATAGATAAAGAGGTTAGAAGGAATAAAAATTGTTTAGAAATCATGAAAATGATGAATACATACTTACTAGATGAAGATTATAATTATAAAATACTTATTTTATATATTCTTAAAACACTTAATATTGACATAAAAAGAAAAATTTATGACCTTTTAATTATTGAAGAAATAACAGAATTAAACCAGATAATGGAATTAATAGAACAAAATTGGCATGAACTAACTATCCAAAGTATATATGAATTATATGACATATATTCAGATCAATGATAAACTACGAATAGTTAACATATTGGCTACAAACTATGGAAAATTTAGACCTACTCAATAAACTTTTAATAAATAATATTATAACATACCAAAGAACCCAAGATATGAAATACTTAGAATATACTTCAGAAAATATAAAAGAAATACAAAATCTTATGATAAAGAAACAAGAATATTATGAAAAAATATTTTTAAAATGAATGAAACTTATAGAGAAAAATTATTAGAAAAAATTAATGACATGAAACATGAATTACGGTTTAGACAAAATATACTAGAAGAAAATATATGGGCAGGAGTATGCCAAAAATCTATAAAAGCACAAAGAAAAACGATATTCCTATTAGATCTACAATTACAACACTTAGAATATAAATATCAACATAATTTATGAATAAAGAAGAATATGCTGTAGAAGAAAAAATATATAAAAGTCAAGATGGACTAGAAATAAAAATAATACATTCAAACCTAGAAAGAAGATATAAAAAAATAGGAACCCAATTATACCTAATGCCAGATAAAGAATCAGCAAAATTAGAAGATAGTCTAACAACAATGGTACGATTAAATAAAGAAAATGACGAAATCGATAGGAAAAAAGAAATTGAAAAAATTAGAGAACAAGCTAAAAGAGAAATTAAACAAATAGAAGAAGTAAAAGATACTAGAATTCAAGAATTACAAAAAGAATTAGAAAGACTTAAACTACTATATGAAGAAAAATTAAAAGCAAGACAAGAATACACGAAAAGAACTAAAGAATTAAAGTTAAACCAAGAAATAGAAAGAATGAAAACAATGTTAGAAGAAATAGAAGAATTACCTGAATTAAAAATAGAAGAGTTAAGAATAAATGAAATAAATGAAGAAGAGAATGATAATGTTTCAGAAAATAATTATGAATCATATTCAGAAACATATACTGACCTTATAGAAAAAGATAAATATATAGAAATAAATGTAGGAAATTTAAATGAGAAACCTAGTACTTCGAATCCTAGAACACGAATGGATATAACCCCTACATATTATACTTATGAAAAAGATAAAGCTTTATGGGATAAAAGATTGAATAAAAATTGGATACCTAGACAAACTGCAGATCAAAATAATTTTTTAGATTTAGACTGTGTTGCAGATACAAATAAAACAATTCAATTATGGATAGACTATTTATCAAAGCAATTAATAGATAACAAGATATCAATAATAGATGCCCCAGGATACATAGAAAGAACACTTATAGGAACAGCAAAAATATGGTTACAAAATTTGACACCAGTAAGCTTAGCAACCCTAAGAAATAATACAAAATCTAATAATGAAATAGAAACATCAGCAATAGACATATTAAATAAATATGAAATATCAATTAGAAATGAATTTGGAAGTATGACAACAGAAATAGAAGAACAACAGAAAGATAAAATAATAAACAGAAATTTAATGAATAAATTAGCAATATGTAAAATGAGTTACATAGATGAATATACATGTGCATTTAGAGAATATTACTATGAAGGAATATATACAAATGATGAAAGTAAAGAAATAAGAAAATTATATTACACAAAATTACCAGAACCATTTAGTTCAAAAATAATAAAAGATTGAGAAGAATCAAATACAGTAGATACACTAGGAGCTAGAATAAAATTCTTACAACAATGGTTTATGAAACTATGTGAGAAACATAAAGAAGAATTAAAACTAGAAAAAATATTAGTGAAAAACCTAGCATATTGTACAAGCAAATTAGCACCTCAATTTGGATGTAAAAATCCGTATAAAAATAAGAAAAGAATAAAGAACTATAAACGCTTCAAAATAAAATATAAGAACAAAATTCCAAGAAAAAGATATTAGATAAAAAATTATAAACAAAAAAGACCACATAGAATTAAGAAAAATATAACAGAATGTAAATGTTATAATTGTGGAAAACTAGGACATTTAGCTAGAGACTGTAAATTGCCAAAAGATTTAAATAAAAAACAAATAACAGAGGTAATAAATAATAGAAAAAGATAAATATAAACAGATAGATTATTTGGATTATGAATTAGAAAAGGAAGATAGCATATACGAAATAACATACATTGAATTAGAAAAAGAAATAGAGTCATTTTCTGATTATTATGACTGAAAATGATATAAAAATAATAAGTAAAGAAGAATATCAAGATAATGAATATACAGAACAAAAGATAATATTTGACAATAATATGTTTGAACAAATAAAAGGAAAAGAATTAGATTTAAGCATAGATAAGATATTAGAAGTACCTAGATTTAAAAACTTATTCAAATTACAACACGATGAATATTATGTAGTAAGCCAAAAAGAACATGTAATAGATTGTAAAAATATTAAAGGTAAAGCTAAAATACCTATCATAAATAAAAAAATAATTAATAAAGAAATCCAAGAATTGAAATAAAAAAATCCACTAAAATATGTACATTTAGGAGCAACAGAAATATTGATAAAAGCATGTTTTAGAGAAGGAATAGATACACCTATAGAACTATATTTAGCAGATGATAGAATAATTCAACCTATAGAAAAAAGTATTATAAGTGCAGTTAGAGGAAACTTAATATATCAAAAATTTAAATTTATTATAAGTGCAAATTATTCAGTAGCAATAGAAGACAAAAACATAGATAAATCACTAGTACTATATTGAAAAATGGCAGGCATAGAATTAACACCAGGAAGTAAGATACTTACAGCAAGATGTAAAAATTTATATGTATTAACTACAAAGCATAAAATAACAGCAAAAAATAAGATTCAAAAAATCAAAATAGAAAATCAATTTGATAAAATAATTTCAGTAATAGACAATAATGATTACAGCTATAAAGAAATAGATATTGAAGAAGATTTAGAGATAGTAAAAGAAAGATTAAGTACATCTAAAAGATTAAGCTACGATACACCTTCATCATCAAGAAATAGCACATCTAGAAGATTAGATTGCGACTTAATACCTAAATTATTAGAACAAAAAGATGATGTACAACCATATCAATATTATATCACAGGAATATTAGACCAAAGAAAATATTTAATAACTATAAATACAGGACAAGTAGAAAACCAAATTATAAGAGAACTAGTCAAAGAACATGAAATAATTACAGGAGAAAATATAAATACAGAATTACCTAGAGCTTTGGTAAATATAGAAGAAACTACTGAACAAGAACTAATTATTGGAGGAATACCAATAAAAATTAAATTTAAAATACATCAAGGAAATAATAATATTACTTTAGGAATAAAATGGCTAGAAACGGTTAAACCATATAATATAGATGATAAACAATTAATAATACACTATGAAAACAAGAAAGTACTCATTAAAAGAACGATTATATGATAAACTAACAACATCTTAATGACAAAAATATACATTTTAGCAAAAATAATTATAGAAGGATACTATAATAGATATTACACACTTATGATAGACACAGGAGCAGAAGCAAATATGTGCAAACATAATTGTCTACCAGATAGTAAATGAGAAAAATTAAAAACACCATTAATTGTAACAGGATTTAATAATGAAGGAAGCATGATAACACATAAAGCTAAAAATATAAAAACACAAATATGGGATAAAATATTATTAATAGATGAAATATATAGTTATGAATTTACAAATAAAGACATATTATTAGGAATGCCTTTTTCAGAAAAACTATATCCACATACTATAACAAAAACGCATTGGTGGTTCACTACCATATGTAATCACAAAATAGGAGCAAAAAGAGTTAATAATAAAATCAGAAAAAATACACCATGGATAAAAGGAAGTGAAAAAATTACCCAAAAATTAGAAAATATAACAACTAATGATCATAAAATAGAAATTATAATATTCACCGTAGATAAAATACAAGCAATAAATGATAAATTAAACTCATTGTATAACGAAAACCCATTACAAGGATGGGATAAACACAAAACAAAAGTAAAAATTGAACTAATAGATGAAAATAGTATAATAACACAAAAACCATTAAGATATAATTTTGAAGACCAATCAGAATTTAAAATGCATATAAATGAATTATTAGAAAATAAGTATATACAAGAAAGCAATAGCAAACATAATAGTCCAGCATTTATAGTAAATAAACATAGTGAGCAAAAACGAGGAAAAAGTAGAATGATTATTGATTATAGGAATCTAAACGCAAAAACTAAAACATATAATTACCCTATACCTAATAAAATATTAAAAGTACGACAAATACAAGGATATAATTACTTTAGTAAATTTGATTGTAAATCGTTTTTACCACCTAAAACTAGAAGAAGAATCTAAACATTTAACAAAGATTCATCGTACTACAAGGATTTTACGAATGGAATGTTTAACCATTTGGCTATAAAAATGCACCAGGTAGATATCAACATTTTATGGATACATATTTCAACCAACTAGAAAATTGTATAGTATATATAGATGACATACTATTATACTCAAAAACAAAAGAAGAACATCTAAAGTCATTAGAAAAATTTATACATATTATAGAAATATCAGGAATTAGCTTATCAAAAAAGAAAGCTGAAATTATGAAAAATCAAAGAGAATTCTTAGGAATACAAATAGATAAAAATGGAATAAAAATGCAAACACATATTGTACAAAAATAGTTAATTTCAAGAATTATTAGATACTAAGAAAAAATTACAATCATTTTTAGGATTAGTTAACCAAGTAAGAGAATATATACCAAAATTAGCAGAAAATTTAAAGTAATTACAGAAAAAATTAAAGAAAGATATAGAATACCACTTTGATGAACAAGATAAAAAACATATCAGAAAAATTAAAACCATGTGTAAAGATTTACCAAAATTATACTTTCCAGATGAACATAGGCAATTTACTTATATAGTAGAAACAGACTCTAGTGATCATAGTTACGGAGGAGTATTAAAATATAAATATATAAATGAAAAAATAGAACATCATCAGAGATATTATTCCGGATCATATAGCACCCACAAATAAACTGGGAAATAAATAGAAAAGAATTATTTGCCTTGTATAAATGTTTATTAGCTTTTGAGCCATATATTGTATATAACAAATTTATTGTTAGAACAGATAATACACAGGTAAAATGGTGGATAACCAAAAAGGTACAAGACTCAGTTACAACAAAAGAAATAAGAAGACTGGTAGTAAATATATTAAACTTTTCATTTACAATTGAAATTATAAAAACTGACAAGAATGTGATTGCAGATCACCTCTCAAGGAAAAGATACTAAAAATACAATGGAACAAATACTCAACCTCCTAACTACACTTTGTAAGAAAGTGGATAGTATGGATGGTGAGATACAGAAGCTAAAAAAGCAAGCTAGCAGTCAGCAGCATGACATTAAACATGCGGAGCTACGTCGATCGGAAGACGATAAAAATCCAGACCTAGAAGGAGACGTTGGGAAACTCCATAAAACCCATAACGTTTATGTAAATACAGCTGCAGGTACATCAGGATCTACAAGGGAAGAAAAAAGCTATATAAATACAAATATGAATAAACTATTTGATAAACCATATATCGCACCAAAAATACAAAAATCCGTACCTACTCCACAAACCACTACATACGTAAATTAGCCCAACAAAAGAATACATATAACCATATTACCCGTACCTACATAGAAAATATTTACAAAATCCAAACATACTTGAATAAAAACCCCAGAGCCACAAATATAAAAGAACCAAATACAGATTATATTACCCAACACCTACAAGGATACAATAAACTAATTGCTTTGCCAGGCACAAATACAAACTTGATTACCACTTGTTATAACTACGGATTACTTAGCACCGTATACACAGCTACAGGAGAAGAAATCTCAAAGATACCAGAACTATATAAAGCTTTCCTAACTTATAAAAGAATTACCAAAGGAACGCTATTTTTTATTAAATTCTATACAGCTACTGCAGAAATATTATATGACGAGATAAAACCTGTCATACAAGAGATATGCTAATACCAGAAAAAATAGAGAAACAAAACGAGATACCTATTGTAGATGTTCCAGATTTCTATGCAAACAAAAGAGTTATTGGAATAGCTACAATACTGACGGAACTAGCAAACAATTATTTGAACAACAATACAATATGGAGCTATTATAGTAGAGACAATACTATGATATACTCTAATTGTAGAGAAACTAGAGAAGGAGATATGGAAGAAATACGACAATGGATATTAAGTCTTCTTAAACCAGAAAATATACCAACAACAAGAGCTATCAGAAAGAACTTTATTTCGCCAGCACTATTAACCAGATACTGTACAACTATCAGCAGTAAATATTCAGAGCATATATGTTCAAAATGCCAAGGAGAAGATAATAACGTTCCAACCGTACAACTGAAATAATCTATCCGGCAGCCTGATAAAGACAGCCGACAACAAAGAAGATATGAAGAAGACACCTATGTATATTAGTCAAAAGTAGGAATCTTACTTTTTCTTGTAAAGAAAAAGAAAAGTAAAGTTGTTTGTTTTTATTTGGAGTCATCGTCAGACAGGATACTATTAATGAATAGTAAAAGACAAGAAACCCCAAGATCTAGGGGTGCTCTAATGGGGTTGGGTGTTAATTTAATATAGTGGGTATTGTGCTATCCTTTGTTTTCTTGTTGTTCATTTATGAATTTGATCTAATTATCATGGGGTTAACTTAAGGGGTAAGGTTGAAAACTTAATTCCTTCTTCCGATCTTTGTGTTGATGCTCGAAAGAGATTAATTGAAGTGGGTATTTAGTTCAATACTAACAATTTAGGTTTGATGCCTTTGACTTGCTCAAAAAAGAGGTTATGGGTCAGATCTATTTTCCAAATTCTTAAAATAGGGTATAGAGTAAGGTATTGGGTTATTAAAATTTGGCATTAGATGAGGTCAAAAGGAGATTCTGAGCGTAGATGCTTTGAGATCGAAAGATGATTAGCGTTATTGAAGATGACTTAGCCTATTCATGTATCTACATCACTATAGAGCAGCACATTTACTCCTATATGACATTGATTTCCAATCCCCCCCCCCTACACCCCTAAATTGCTTGTTAATTCTTGATTTCGTTTAAATCTTAGTTTAGTTGCAATACTGGATAACAAAAACTTTATAATAAGTTGGTGGTACCATCCACCTAATAGTTCTTACCATTCAAAATGAGCTGATTTAAAATCCAAATCTCTAGCTAAAGAATTCTCCACGACATACCGTTCCATGTGAGATTAGACCCCGACTCTTTGTTGGGTTTTTACTGACTATGATCTCTCACATTTTTAATTGGTTTTGAAAGGTGGTTTGAGCGTTATCATGAAGAGCTAATTGGAAGTTTCCTTGAGAGATTCTTTCCTTTGTCCAGCATTATGAAGTTGAGAAAGAACATCCAAAATTTCAAAAGGATGAGTGGGGAACCATGGCATCAAACCTGGATACGTTTCAAGCGAGTATAGTCTCAATGTCCCAAACATGGTTTCCCAGATGAGCTACTATTGCAATATATCTACCAAAGTCTTGATGTTCTAAATAAGGGATTGGTTGATCATCTTGTGCAAGGAGGTATCATTAGACAGTCATTCACTGAAGTGACGAGGTTGCTTGATAAGATGATAAAAATAAAGCAAGCTTGGTATACAAGTGAAGATAATGTGTCACTTCCAGATTTGGGGGCATGGAAGGAACAAGAAGAAATCAACCAAGAGCACGATAAAATAATTGCTTGTTTGATAGCCCAGATTGAAGTCGTATATGAGCGTGTTCATAGGGACAGAGCAAACTCAATAAATGTAATACCTTGGTATGAATATGATAGACGTATATGAGAGGTGGAAAATCGGAGGGTTTTCAGCCAAGTCAATTAAAACTTGCTGGAAATCAAGGTTGGACCAATGGTATTGATGAGAGGTGTCGCATAAGAGAATTTGAAGAGGTTAGATATCATCAATCTTTCACTTCTCATGAACCGATGAAGACACAAACTGTAGAGTCAAGAATGATTTTGAAGAATGACAAAGACACATCACCTGTAAGGAACAAGTCACAAGTCAAGAGGCAAAAAGAATAATTCTAAAAGTGTAAAATAACGTGTAAAAATGTTTATTCTAAAAGCTGCAAAATAACGTGTAAATAGTTTTTTCCTATAATTCAAAAACCTACAAGGAAAAGGAAAAGTTACAAGACCGAACAAAATAAGGAAGCCACAAAGAATCCATGGAGAAGTTAGTAGAAGTCAAGTCGAATAAGGAGAACTAAAATAATGAAATTAGTTGAATTCGAGTTGAATAAGGAAAACATAGTCCGAGGAGTTCGAATCTATAAATAGGGTGAGATTCTCTTCATTGAAAGGTGTGCACTTACATTCAGAGAAACTAGAAAATCACTATCGGAGATTGAGAGAGTTTTATACTTACTTTGTGGCGTTGTTTAGGATATATTGTGAGATTTGTGAGTAATCTTAAGATAATTTTTTCATTTACAACTGAGTTAAGAGTGTAGGTTGGTCTAACAAGTTGGTGCAACTTGTAGACTATAGAAGACTTAAAACTCTGGAGTTTTTTTTCTTGGGTATAAGGAATTAGATTTTATAATTTCTTTGATTACATAGGTGTGTAATCATTGTGGAGTTGGAAGTTTTGTTCATTAAAAGTGAAGTTGTGAACTGAATTGTTATTTATACTGCATACATATTTACTTCAAACTACCAAATAATTAAGGAACAGATAGTCAATATGTGTTCCTTAATAGAATTAGGGGGGCATAATTATAACAATTGGTATCAAAGCATGTTATAACAAAGTACTAACAAATATGACCGTAGATGAATTGGTAGGAAACTTAAAAACTTATGAGATGAATGTTGAAAGTTCTAAAAGAAGTGAAGGCAATAAAGATAAGAGTATTACTCTCAAGGTTACTGAAGAAGATGATGCATCTAATCTAGATGATGAAGATATAGCCTTGATAAGCAGAAACTTCAAGAAATTCTTAATAAAGGGATGAATTATGGAAAGAAATCTGCATCTACCAAGGAGAAAAACATAGAAAAGGGTCAGAATGGTGGATGTTACAAATGTGGCCAAATTGATCATCAAATAAAGGATTGTTCCATGTGGGAAGTAGAATGGAGATAGAAAGGGCTGAAAAGGAGAAAAGAGAACTAGCAAACAAAAGGAAAGGCAAAGAAAGGGAGAACAATCAAGCTATGCACAATGGTTGGGGATATGGTCAGATAACATTGACGAAGAGGACGGCATTGCACTGATGCACATAGAAGACTCATAACATGAATCTGACTCCAAAATCGAAGAAAATAAGGTAAAATTCTCTGATCTAAAGCACAAACTCAATTCATTCTCTAAGAAGAAGCAATCCTTATTAATGTTTACACTCATATGTACTATACAGGAATTAAATAGTGACAAAAGTCAGTTGTTAAATACCATGACCAGTCTAAAATTCGAGTATCTTGATCTAGAAAAAGTCAACATTGTTCTAAATGACAAAATCAACTTTTACTGGAAAAGGCAAAACAATTTGAGATTTGTAATTTATCTTTGAAAACTAAAGTCCTGAAACAAAGCTTAGGTGAACAGGAAGTCAAGAAAATCAAAAGAGAATTGCTTTCAAACAATGAAAAATCCAGGAGAATAAGTCTTGAACTAGCTAGAAGTTAAAATGAGCTTGATCAAGCAAATAAATGGACCAAATCTTCTATGATTGTAACACATCTGGGAAACAACACTCGAAATAATAAAACTGGAATAGGGCATGAAAATAAATCCATAAGAGAATTCCCTACATTCTGCTCACTCTGTGGAATTACATGTCATTCCAAGAATACTTGTAATAAATGTAGAGTTAACTCTAATAAAAATAATGAAAAAGGTGATAAACAAAAGAATAGGAACATGTATGCTTCAAGGAAGAATCTTCTTCCTAACTTGATAAACAAGGATTTAATTCACCCTTTTGACTATAAGAAAGGACAAAGGACCCAAGGTAATGTGGGTTCCTAAATCTAACCTTTGAATTTCTTTTCAGGTACAAGTTGATTAGCGTTTCAACTACACCTCATCCGATACTAGGTGTAGACAATCTTTAAGCAGTATAAACCCAACCAAAGAGTTGGGGTCGATCCCACAGGGAGCAGTTCTATTTCGAATTCAATTATGAAGTTATAACAGTAATTTCAGTAGCTGAAGGAATAGAGATTAGCCAAAACTTTTAATAAAATTAGAAGGGTGACAACAATGTCAGGTTAAGGGGTTTTAGATCAAAAAGCAACCACAACAATTAACTATGAGTAATCAAATTAAAGAAAGATACTTGGGGGATTGACCAACTAATTGCTAAACTTTACGCAATTGGTGTTAATTCATAACCAAAAGTACTAACTCTTCGTGTGTAAAATGAACTTTAGATGAGATACTTTTCTCTCGAACAACTACCTCGTTCAATTGACTTCTCTCTAACCTCAATGCGCTGAACATGGAAACCAGCCCACAACCTCACTATATCCACTCTCTCGAGCAGAATCCACCATGACCCAATGACTACGAGTGCCAACTTATCACCTTGATTTTACACTTCTTTCTCAAGCAAGCATAAAACACTAACACATACTGAAATAATCATACAACAGAGCAATTCAACCATAGGAATAAATCAGACCCACTTCGAATTAGCACTACAATTGATAATAACTAACACCCATTCAACCAAAATTCAGCAATTAATCACATTGTCAAACCCCCAAGCATGGGGTTTTAGCTAATCATCATAAAAGAACAAAATTAAGTACCTAATACCTGCTGCATAGCTGGGTATTGATTTCCCAAGTCTTAAAATGAATAAAACTTCTTTCTATTACAACACCCACTTCACATCTCTCACAAAAGTTACTTTAAATCCACAAGAATAGTGTTTTTGTTTTTTGTATTTTGTTCCACAATGACTGGATGCCTCCTCTCTCTCCCAAAAATCAATATATATTGATCTGAGATTTAACTTTTTGGGGTTTGTCGATGAGGAAAGTCGGGCTTCGCCAACCAGTCGCCGATTCACCAATCGACCTTGTCTATCGCCTTCTTGCTTCATGTGTTCATCCAATGTGCACTGTAACTTTAGGCGGTCTATATTAGGATCGTCGATCACTTCCGCGATGCGCCCTTTTTTCCTTTGATTCGCCAATTCACTTGTATCTTTACTGCTCGTTTAGTGCTTTCGTCGGTCCGATCTCTCTTCACCAATCAATTCGGAGATTCGCCAATATGGAACACAGTTCACCCAAATTACTCTCATTTCAGACATGGCATACTATAAAATTAGGCAGGCTAGGAGCCACTCGGCATTGCCAAGTGGTTTTGGCGATCATCAAGATCACTTTTTTCCATCTCCTCAGCTTGATGGTTCCTTTATGCTTGTTGTTGTCCTTGTTGTGCTCCTTAGCCTGTAATGCTTAAAATCAAGGTCTTAACATCAAATTATAGCATAGATTAGGCATTTGAGGCCACTAAAAACTATCAAACTAAGCTCCAAATGAGTCCAAATTTCTGACTCATCAACACCCCCAACTTAAACTTTTGCTTGTCCTCAAGTAAATTTCAAAATAATCAGTTCAAAAAGGATGTCCCAAACAGTGCTACATAAGACTCAAAAAGAATGCACATAACAAGGTTCAAATTACTCATACAATGATCAGTTGTGGACTCAAAGATTCAAATTGTGACTCACTATTATCAAAGATGGTCAAGTTCACAATATTTTCTTCGAATGCAAGTTCAAGCTCAACAAAGATACTCAAATGCCCTCATATTCACACAAAATTTCTTCAACAATTTAGAGTTTCGGAATCACATACGACTCTCACACTCACAAAGATGAACACATGCATGACTTCACCCATAGGTTTGCCCTTATTTTTCAATCAACATTCGTTTCAGTTTACTCAAGATCACAAAGGTCTTTCTGATTTCACGCATCAGGACACTTCATCCAATACTAAGTGACAATGATCGTTAATCAGTAATATAACCCAACTAAGTGAGTTGGGGTCGAATCCCATAGGGAGTGGTACGTATTTGAGAATCAATAGAAAAGCATGAATATATTCAAGTCAATCATAGGTAAAAACATTTATGAATAAAAGCATGGTTCAAGTTTAGGGTGACACAAGTTTCACATAACAGGGGAGTTTTAGTTTCAATTATCAATTACAGTAGCAAATAATACGAAAATAACAAGTTTAGAGACGGGTTCTTGGGATGTGATTGGATTATGGGCTAAGGTAGACAAATAGGTGATTGCAATTAATAGTTAATAGTTGTAAATCAGTGAAGATGCTAGACTTTAGTGGGGATACACTTTCTCTCGAACAATTTCCTCAAATCAAATTGGTTTCTCTCGAACACTAATAAGCAGCAATTAAGAACAACCTACACTTTAGTCCATTCACTCCCTCGAGCTGAATTTGTGTAAAAGGTTTAGAATTCACTCTCTCGATCTGAATCCATGACAACCCAATACCCACAGACTATCAAATCAGTAATCTTGGTTTTAAATCCTCTCTCTCAAGAAAGCCAAAAACACGAAGGTAGAGTTGCATTTGCAACTACAACCCTTTAGATTAAGCCACAATTACTTAATGAAATCACTTTTAAACAGCATTTACACTATCAATTAACACTACCCAGCAGCTAAATCAACCCATAATCACACCCCAAGAATTGGGGTTTTAGCTAAACATCATAAAAAGATAGAAATAGTTACCAAATTGTGTTTCCATCAACTAAGTAAGATTAATTTCGTCTTTACAAAAGTCTAAGATAAAGAATTTTCAACACCCACTTCCAATTTCTTAGAAATGGAAATCTTCAAATCTTCAAAGATAAGGAAATATTGTCTCGAAACTCAGTTCTAAGCTCTCAAACACGAAAACTGAACAATAATGAAAATTAGACTAAAATATGATTCAATGCTAGATACTAAACTAAGAATTTAAAAATGTATTTATAGTTCCCAAAAATGTGCTACGAAGGACCATTCGGCGTAATAAGTCGAGATCGTCGATCCACTCGATGATCCGGCCTTTGGTCAATTCCATCGCCTTTTTGCTTTGGCCTTCAGCATCTTCAAGTTATGTAACTTTGGGCGATATAGTACTGCATCGCAGAAAAATTTGGTGACTTGTCGACTACTCCTTTCTATCGCCGACTTGATTTTCTCCTTCAGAGCTTGGCACACTGAAACATTAGGCGAGACCATGGCCATTTGGCGACTCGCCCAATGGTTTAGGCGATCCTCAGGCCTTTTTTTTTCGTTCTTTCAGCTGCCTTGTTCCTTTCTGCTCATTAGTGTTCATGCTTTGTTCCTGAATCCAAATACCTGAAAATAAAGGATTTACATTAGTTATTGGCACAAAATATGCATTTGAGGACACTAAATCTATTAAAATAAAGCCCTAAATGAATCCAAATCGTGGACTCATCAACACCCCCAACTTAAACGTTTGCTAGTCCTCAAGTAAAACTAAAGTCCAGAAGTTCAAAAAGATGTCTCAAACAGTGCTACACAAGACTCAATTTTGAATGCTCAGAAAAAGACTCAACATACTCATGCAGGGATCAATTGTGCACTCAATGACTCAAGTTGTGACTCACCATTATCAAAGACTCTCAAGTTCATAATACTTGCTTCAAATGCAAGTTCAAGTTTAATAAAAGTGACAAATACCCTCACACAAAGAATGATTCCACATTCACTCACAATGGTTCAACAATTTAAAGCTTCGAAATCAAATACAATGCTCACACTCACAAAGATGAACACAATGCATGACTTCACCCATAGGTTTGCCCTTATTTTCCAATAAACACTTCTTTTAGCTCACTCAAGATCAAAAAGGTCTTTTCAAGGCTTGTAATAGGGCTAAGTGTAAAGTTATGGTCATTTAGGCACAATGGCTACAATCCTCATGAAATATGGTGTGAACAACACTTTCTTTCCCTTTCTTCATCATTTTCATTCGTGCTCACAAGTCACCCCATTATTCACTTTTCATGGACTGTTGGAAACCCCATTTTCTTTGCACTTTCACAACTTTATTCCACAAATTTTTCGTTCTTTTTCTTTTTCATTCTTTTCTTCTTCTTTTTATATGGAGGGGTTCCATTTTTCTCAAACCCATGGGTCAAAGGGGACTTTCTTGCACTTCTTGATTTACCTTTTATTTTCACCACACCCCAACTTAGGCTTTTTGCCTAAGTTGGCTATTCACACAAACCACAAATCCTAAGTATTATGGGTAATAGATCAAGAAAGGTCACAATTTCATCAAGTTTCTTCCAAGAAAGGGGTTAAGGCTCAAAGGGTGCTCAAGTGAGGTTCACACACTCACAAGGTAGGCCACAAAAAGAGGTATGATGTCAAATTGTTTAACACTCTTCAAAGTTGCCTAAGATCATATCAAGAGATTGCATCACTTATTCAATTGGACAAATAGGGAAAATTCTAGGTGTCATCACACATGGTTCACGATAAGCTCATCACACAAGGTATTGACACCAATGTCAAACAAGACTCCACACTTTCACTAGTATGCAATGTTCATCACAAGAGACTCAATTCGAAAATTGGCTAGTCACAATGAAATGTAAAAAGTTCACATACTGTCTATGTAACTTTATTTGGCCTCATCGTAGCTGCACATTCATTTTTTTCGATTATGAGCACTATTTAAGTCATCGATATTAATCAAGACTGATACTCAAATTTGCAAGAGAATAGCCACATTCAAACACAAACAAGAGGTGGTACAATTTTTTTAGAAGGGTTAAAAATCATTTACAATTAAAACAAGGACCAGAACCTCAATCATCCACAAAAACAGTGCAAAACACAATTATTGCTCAAAACTCAAATATATACACAAAACCATAGTCACAAAAGGTCACAAAAGGTGGGCCTCACCGCACCACAAATAACATCATTTGTCCTCAAATTCAAGCAAAATAATATCGAAAAGTCACAATAAAGTAAGACAGAGAGGGAGGTAAAGAAGGATCATGTCTAAATAGTCGCTCCATCTATCTGGGCATCAGTGCCCAATGTATCACTCTGAACTTGGGCATCAGTGCCCAGAGTCACCTCAGAAGGAACAGTAGTTGCACTAGGGTCAGCTAAGGGTGTATTCGCCAAAAAGGCCTGTACAGCTGCATCAATCATAGCCTCCTCAATCTCTGTATGGCCCTCGTAAGAAACCTCCTCAACAACCCCAAGCATCTCCTCATTTGTCTCCACCTCAGACTCGAGATCAGCCGCATCCTCAACTCTAACCTCATCTCCGGTAGTAGCCAGAGGCATGTCTAGCTCAACTGGCACATCGGGGATCGCCACTATCTCTAAAACAATGGATATGTCAGTGGACTTCAACTGATCCACATCAGTTCTTAGCACAACAATAGCGGTCTTTAGAGCAGTCACCTCTTCGGTGGCCCCATAGCCATGCTCACGCACCGCTATCCAAGCCTCAAGGGGATCAATGGTAGCACTCAATGGTGTCATAGTATCAATCAGGGCAGTCTATATCATGCCCGAAATGGAGGCCTCGAGTTTGGTAGCACGACGATCAGCAGAATGGGTAAGCTCCCCCATCCAGAGTAATGTAGCCTGAGTGAGCGGGGTCCGGGGGACAGCAGCAGCAGCAGGTCTAGGAGGCAGTACAACAGTAGAAGAACCTCAAGTGTCAGAAGGAACAACACTAGAAGTACCTGAAGGCTCGGGGACCGCAGTAGGCAAAGATGTCTCTGTAGGTAGTGAGTTTGTGTCTACAACCGGGGAAGAGTCCCCCGGGGCTGCCTTCTTCTTCTCCGCCTGATCCTTTAAATATTCTGCATCAATCCTCTGGATATCATTAGAGGATGTACGAATAACTTCCACATCCTTCTTTGCTTCTCTAGGAACACGAGCCTGTCTGCACAACTCAGTGATCAACACCGGGAAGGGAAGTGAAGTCTGGTGCTGCTTGGCCCTCATGACCATCTCTTGTGCCATAATCGTCCCCAGATTGATCCTCGTTCCATCAATGATACAGCCTAGATAGGCTGCCTTGGCAAGGTGGAGAATTGACACGTTTTGGGATGGCATGACATTAATTCTGATAAAGCCAAACCAGAACCTCGCAGCTACATTCAGGTCTTTCTTTTCTATTGGAGCCCTAGCCTCCAACCACTTCGGAGTGCCATCAGATATCAACAGAGCTAACCACTTCTTCAGGTTATCCAGTGTCTTTGTCCTGATCATATGCAAGCAGTCATCTTCAAGTCTCGTAGTCCACTCTAGGACAACATTAATGGCAGAAAAATCACACTTCACCCTCTTCCCCCAGACAACTACATAGTCAATCGGTTTAAATGTTGTTGCCTTCCTCTTTCTTTGTGGTATCAAAGCACTATATGCGTTGTAGAACTCCCTAACCCAGCATGAAATATATGGGCCATGGGGCTTTGTGAAGATCTAGAACTTATGAGACTTCAGACAGCTCATAATATCGAGGTACCTATCAATCACCCCATCCGTGCACTGACGCTTTTCCTCAATGATTATCCTCAGCCCGTCAGTCTTTAATTTGTTCATATACTTTGGGGGAGGATCCTAAAATGGCGATGCAAGCACCACTGCCTGTGTTGGAACTGGAGGAGAAGTAGAGGAGGGCTGAGGATTCCTGATCCTAGACGGATCGTTCATCCTTGTGGATCGTAGCTCTACCATATGTGCTGCTACTAGCTCATCATCAATAGAACCTACAGTTTGAGGCTCCTGGTGCTCACTCTCAAAAGTAGTGAGGTGTGTGGCATAGATACCATCACTGTCGGAGCTGAGCTCCAGTGGCGCAGGTAGCTTGACTTTTCCTTTGCCTTTCCCACCAGTTGTGGGAAGTTTGGTAGCTTTGGCCTTGGATGCAGCTGCATCCTCATTAATTGTGATATCCTTAGCCTTCTTTCGGGGTGGCATGTTTCTTCCAACAACTTTCAGTCTAGCCATGTCTACCAAAAACATCAGAAAAAGTGAGAAACACTTCAAGCAAAAGAACAAAAAAATAGTTGCAGACAAACTCGCTGAATCGGTTGGTGAGTCGCCGAATCACTATAGCAAGCTAGATCAGGCTCACTGAAAGGATTAGCTCAAAATTTTTAGAAAAATTTGGCATATCGGCGATAGGAAGGCCTTTCGGCGAATCGTGGACAGCATTCGGCAAGCAAGGATTTGCCCGCCAAAAGTTACAGTGCAATTAAGGGATAGGGATGCAGACAAAGGGCGATCAATAAGAACTATTGGCGAGTCGCTGAGTGCTTTCGGCTATCTCAGGCTTCTTGCCGAAAGTTACAGAACCTAACTACTCATTTAGCATGAAATTAAAGACGAGATGAGGAACTTCGGCAAACAGTCGAGTGGTTCGGCGAGCTCTACCCAGCTCGCCAAACCACCCAACGTGCCTACTTTCAACCCAACTTCTCAAATTCAACCCAGCAACCCCTGAAAACAAAATTAAAGCATGCACTAATCAAATTAAGCTCAGACCCATAACACCCATTACCCCGGGATACTCAGACTTCTCCTAGTTTTGCCAAATTTGGCCATTCGATGACTTTTTCCCTTAAGAATTATGTCACCAGCTCTATCATTGGGAAAACTATGTCATTTGGCACAAATATGGGTTACTGAGACTTCACCTGACTAGACCCAACAACATGCAAGCACAATCCCATAAGATTTACCAATTTTAAGGCATAAAATATAGGAAATCAACATTATAAACACTACGTGCAAGATTTTCACATTAACACAGGCACATACAACAACAATTAAGATTAGAGAGGCCTAGCACACATCACTAAGATAAAATCATCGCAAATGAGTACAAATTACTAGAAATAAACTTGGGGTTCGGTAAACCAACCTTAGATGCCGAATACTCAAGATTGAAATGCTAAGTAGCAAAGTAATCCACTCCGAACCCAATTCCACCAACTAAAATACAATAAAAATACACGAAACATAGGAAATACTACGCGGGTGTGAGTTTGCGAAGATGAAAAGTCAGGGAAAGTAAAAGAGTTTGAAAGTTTAAACCTTTGTCCTTTAAAAACCGTTCAGTTCTTGCCCACTCGGGGACATTAATTTTGCTTGGCGATACGCCAAGTGGGCGTTTACCTCGCCGAGTTTTACAGGACCTCCAGTTAGTGTTGGGGTCCAAATGGCGGACTAGATTCCGATCGCCAACCTGGTCAGCGACTCGCCAAGCTGCTCCTAGGCTCGCCGAGTTTTACAAACTCCAATTTTAAAATTGTGTTGAGTCCAACGGCGGTCCAAGTTTGGCTCGCCGACCTCTTTGGTAATGCGTCAACTGGACTTTTAGCTCATCAACCTGACTTTTCAAACACTTTCCGCACTTTGACCTGCACACTCAACACACCATTATTTGTTGCCTCTCAAGGAGCGCCTTAGTTAACGTCGTGGCACGACGCAACTCCCCACTTAAGTTCCATTAGTAGGGTTTGCCTCATTTTCATAAAGCCACTCCTTTTTTGGGTCTGGGTAGAGAGAAGACAGCACCTAGTCTATTTGGGACCCCAGTAGCTGAATGACCATAGAATGAGAGGTTGTCATCTGGTTCAGCATCATGACATTCTCTCATATCTCCTCCAACACTCTATCGTGTTCTTCGAGTTTATGTAGAATGAGTAATAGGACCTCTTCAATTTGCACGCCCTCTTGCTTCTTCATCTTTCGAAGCTCGTGAGGGGGGATGTACATGTCCTTATTTTTGGACAGTACCTCCAAATACATGACCTTTTGGGCCAAGTCATCCAGCTGACTCAACAAAGTTGTTAAGTCTTGGTCCTTATCTTTCTCCATCTTTTCCTTTTTGGTTTTGGCCACACAATCAAGGAGTTGAGTTGCGGTCTCATAGGAATGTCGCATCAAGCAGCCCGAAGAGAGTTGGTAAGCCATTATTCTATCTTCGGGGCCAAGACCCAAGTAGAAACATTCCAGAAGTAGTTTGTCCGGAATTCATGAGTTGGGCATTGTTGCAATAGGATTTTAAACCTTTGCCACAACTCATAAATGGACTCAACCTCTAATTGTCTGAAATTTAGGATGTTATCCCTAAGAGTCATCAATCTCAATGGAGGGTGATCCATTGGGTCACTGTTGCTACCAAATATGCTGCAATTTTTTGGTTAGAACAGCAACACACAAACCAAACTAAAAATTAAGTAAGTTCAACTATAACTACCAAGAACAAAATTCAACTTAACCAAAATTCTCAAATAACACCACTCTACGGCAATGGTGCCATTTTGATTTCACTTATCAGGACACTTCATCCAATACTAAGTGTCAACGATCGTTAGTCAGTAATATAACTCAACTAAGTGAGTTGGGTTCGAATCCCACAGGGAATGGTACATATTTGATTATCAATAGAAAAGCATGAATATTTTCAAGTCAATCATAGGTAAAAACATTTACGAATGAAAAGCATGGTTCAAGTTTAGGGTGACACAAGTGTCAAATAACAGGGGGGTTTTGGTTTCAATTATCAACTACAACAGCAAATAATACGAAAATAAGAAGTATAGAGACGGGTTCTTGGGATGTAATTGAATTATGGGTTAAGGTAGAAAATTGGGTTATTGTAATTAATAGTGAATAACTGTAAATCAGTGAATAAGCTAGACTTTAGTGGGGATAAACTTTCTCTCGAACAATTTACCCCGAATCAAATTAGTTTCTCTCGAACACCAATAAGTGGCAATTAAGAACAGCCTACACTTTAGTCTATTCACTCCTTCGGGCTGAATGTGTGGACAAGGGTTTAGGAGTCACTCTCTCGAGTTGAACCGATGACAACCCCATAGCCACACACCATCAGTAATCTTGGCTTTAAGACCTCTCTCTCGAGCAAGACAAAAACACGAAGGTAGAGTTGCATTTGCAACTATAACCCTTTAGATTAAGCCCCAATTACTTAATGAAATCACTTTTAAACAGCATTTACTATCAATTAACAATACCCAACAGCTAAATCAACCCATAATCACATAATCACACCCCTCCCTCCCCTCCAAGAATTGGGGTTTTAGCTAGACATCATAAAAAGATAGAAATTGTTACCAAATTGTGTTTTCATCAACTGAGTATGATTAATTTCATCTTTACAAAGGTCTAAGATGAAGAATCTTCAACACCCACTTCCAATTTCTCAGAAATGGAAATCTTCAAATCTTCAAAACTAAGGAAATATTGTCTCCAAACTCAGTTCTAAGCTCTCAAACTTGAAAACTGAATAATAATTAAAATTAGACTAAAATATCATTCAATGCTAGTTACTAAACTAAGAATTTAAAAATGTATTTATAGTTGCCAAAAATGTGCTGCGAAGGATAATTTGGCACAATAAGTCGGGATCACCGATCCACTAGGCGATCCGCCCTTTGGACAATTCCATCGCCTTTTTGCTTTGGCCTCCAGCATCTTCAAGTTCTGTAACTTTGGGCGATATAGTACTACATCGCGGAACCGTTCGGTGACTCGCTGACTGCTCCTTTCTATTGCCGACTTGATTTTCTCCTTTAGGGATTGGCACACTGAAACATTAGGCGAGACCGTGGCCATTCGGCGACTCGTCCAATGGTTTAGGCGATCCTCACGCCTTCTTTTCTTTGTTCTTTCAGCTGCCTTGTTCCTTTTTGCTCATTAGTATCCATGCTTTGTTCCTCAATCCAAATACCTGAAAATAAAGGATTTACATCAGTTATTGGCACAAAATATACATTTGAGGACACTAAATCTATTAAAATAAATCCCTAAATGAGTCCAAATCGTGGACTCATCACTTTCCAAGGCTTGTAACAGGGTTGAGTATCAAGGGTTTGGTCATTTAGTCTTAGTGGCTTCTACCTTTATGAAGTATGATCTGAACATTACTTTCCTCCTTTTCTTAAACATTTCAAACATGCTCATAATCCACCCCATTATTCGACTTCATATGAATTACCGGATACCCCATTCCTTTAGCCATTTCCACTACTTTATTTCACAACATTCTCATTCTTTTTCTTTTCTTTCTTCTTTTTCATTTTCTTTTCTCTTTTCTCTTTTTTTTTACATAGAGGGGTTCCATGTTTTTTTCAAAACCATTACTCAAACTGGTATTTCTCACACTTCTTGATTTTCCTTCTCTTTTCACCACACCCCCAACTTAGGCTTTTGGACTAAGTTGGCTATTCAAACAAACCATACTTAATGAAAGTTATGGGTGAATGGATAGAGACAGGTCACAATTGTTCAAGTTTCTTCCAAGAAAAGGGTAAGGCTCAAGACGGTTCAAGCGAGATTCACACATCTCACAAGGTTGGCCACAAAAGAGGTATATTGTCTAATTGCTTCACTCTTCAAAATTTGCCTAAGATCATTTCAAGTGCTTGCATCACTCAATCAACCGGACCAACGGGGCAAATTCTAGGTGTAAACACACACAATGTTCAAAGTAACCTCATCACACAAGGCATTAGTACCAATATCAAGCAAGACTCCACGCTTTCTAGCTAACGTGCAATGTTCATCACAAGAGACTTATTGACAATCGGCTAATCACAATGAGATGCTTAAAGTTCACATATTGTCTATATAACTTCATTTGCCTCATCGCAGCCACACATTCATTTCATTCAATTCAGAGCACAACTCAGGTCATCGATATTGAGCACGCCTGACACTTGAAAATTTCGATTAAGCAACAGACTCCTTGCATCTCCACCAAAAGAATCCAACATTGTCCTCAATGTTAGCAAAGAACAAACACTACACAAGTTAAACTAAAAATGACAAAAACAAAGATAAATTACTTTCACTCAAACAAACAGATTATGGTGAAAAGGAATCTTCAGTAGGCGGCCATTTCGTGAAGAATTTCGGTGATCAATCTAGTAATCTTGGTTTCGCAACCTCTCTCTCGAGCAAGACGAGAACATAAATAAACTTGCATTTGCAACTAGAAATCTTTTAAATTCATCCACAACTACTAGACGAAATCACCATTAAACTACATCTAATCTATCAGCAAGCAAGACCCAATAACAATCTTAACCCATATTCGCAAAATCACACCCCAAGAATTGGGGTTTTTAGCCACACATCAAGAGATAGAAATTTATACCTAAATGAGCTTACATTCAAATGGGTATGAAGATTTGAGTCTTGTTACAGGCCAAGAATGAAGAATCCAAGAGACCTAAGTGTAAATCCTTGAAGATGAAACCCTCTTCTTCTTCAAGTTTCAAAACCCTCTCAAACTCAGAGCAAAATAAAAAGTACTAAAATTATATTAATTGTTTCACACTAAAAATCTGATACCAAGCTAAAACTCTCAACGAGTATTTATAATTTTCAAAGATCTGTGCTGCAGCGAATCATTCGGCGACATTAGTCGGAATCACCGATCAACTCGGTGATTCGCCCCTTGATGTAGTTCATGGCCGTCTTGCACCATCCTTCAGCATCATCGTGTTCTGGGTCATTGGGCGACATAGTACTGCCTCGCGGAACCTCTCGGTGATGCGCTGACTGCCCCCTTTTTCTGCCAACTTGATCTTTTCCTTCAGGGCTCAGCGCACTGGAACAAAAGGCTAAGTGAGACCCTTCGGTGACTCGCCAAGTGGACTCGGCGATCCTCGGGCCTTTATTTTCTTCATTCTTTTCAGCCTTTTTGTTCCTTCTTGCGAAGTAGTGTCCATGATTTCCTTCAAATATGAAATACCTGAAACTTACGTATTTTCATCAGATATTGAGATAGAATAAGCATTTGAGGACACAATTTCTATTAAAATAAAGCCCTAAATAAGTCCAATTTGTGGACTCATCAAGACCTTGCCGAAAGTTCCAAGACTCCAGCCTTTTGGGGCTGGTGCAAAGGGCGGAGAAAGTTCGGTTCGCCCAATCATTTCGGCGCATTTTCGAGTGGTGTATGCATTTCGCCCAATAACTGAAATTTCATGGCATTCTCTAAAAATACAACTTCTAGTGTTGCCCATTCACCTTGATGCAAGACCCTCTTTACCTTCAACTTCAATGGCTCCATTTGCAAACACTCATGTCACTCTAAATGGGCCTGACCACTTTGATTTGAGCTTTTTGGGAAAGAGCCTTAGTCAAGAATTGTATAGCAACACCCAATCTCTAACTTAGAACTCCCTCCTAAGGATCTTGGAATCGTGCTACTTCTTCATCTTCTCCTTGTAGAGGGCTAAACTTTCATATGCCCTAAACTTGAATTCATCCAATTTGTTTAGCTAATCTACTCTTCCTTTTGAAGACTTTTCCCAATCCAGATTTAAAGCCTATAATGCCCATAGAACCCCAGGGGTACCCCCTAGATGTAACATGACATATAGAATCCCCAAAGGACCCCATACAAGTCACTTAACTTTCATAACATAAGAAATAGAACAATAAGAGTAAAACAATAGTCCAATCCCAATAGTTTTTATAAAAGAAAATCAGAAGTCTAAAACACTTGTCTCAATATAGCCATCTAGTACAATAGAATGAAATTGGGCCTAGCCCATACATCATGTCCAAAAGTGAAATACATGAAAGAAAGTGAAACAATGAACATCCTTCCTCGAAGCATGAGGACTCACCAAATATTGAAAATCTCAAAATCAACCACAAGCCATAAAACACTGAGAAACCTGACTATCAGACCCTACATTTGTGGAAATGTAGGCAAGAGTATGTGTTAGTACAAAACAATGTGCCAAGTATGTTATCTATGCATAAAACATTTAAATCATGCTAAAAAGGAACATTTGATTTCATGACATGCAATTGACCAAGCTAAAACAAGATATAAAAGGGTTAGAAAACACAAGTCATAAAATCATGGTCAATGCAAGCTAACATTATTTAAAACCTTTAAACACATATGCGTTACTTCTTGAAGTAACCTTAGTTAATTATTATTGTGGGGAATTAGCCTTAACTGGCATATATACCATGTGAGTTATAACATGATCCCCCAGTGTCTCCCACACCGAAAAGGGTTGTCCTACTTGCCAAGGTAAGGACCATAACTACTAGCTTAGGTGGATCCACTACCTAATGTCTATCTAGACAATCATCCTATGGGGGCACATAAGTAAAGGACAAAGAGATTACTTCTAGAAACCCAACCTCTACTCACGGGAGAGCTTTCATCTCAATATCCTCTCGGTGCTAAGCATAAATCCCACAAAATAGTCCTTTCTTCTCATTCTTATTATCCATGGACAGGCACATCATCTTTCCAATCCAAGCTAAGTCATCATCCATGGAAAGGTATCTTTCAATAACCAATTCAAGCTAGGTTCATTAGGATATCTCTTAATCTTTGATTCAATTAGGTGAGAAAGTCTTTCAACCTTAGAATCCTTATGATGTGAGAAAACCTTTCACATATTGCTTTTATGTGTATATGAGAAAATCCTTTCATTAACACATCCTGATCATCATCATTGATACTTTACTCTCAAAGCATCCTTAAAACATTTGCATAGATATCATAAGAAAATACATAAGTCCATAATTTACCTTTCAATGTTCAAAACCCACTTTTAATCATCAACACTTAGAAAACATAGGTTAATATGGATTTCATCATTAATTCATGTAAAGCTAGACATGCTTAATTTCATAAAACTATTCCTTTACAATCAAAATCCCACATCATATGATTCATAACTTGAAAACAAGGGGATTACATGAGTTCATGGGGGAAATAATCATAAAATCATAGTATTTCATCAATTCATGCATAAGAGATCATAATTCCATTATTTAAATCAATAATCAAGTGAACCCATGACAATTGAAGGAAAACCTAGCTCAATCAGAGATTTCTATCTTTGAAAATAGGAGAATTTGGGAAATCCATGAATGGAAGAAAAACATGGATGAAAACTATCATACCTCAAAGAAAAATTCTTATCTTCAATGGAGGGATTGAGAGTTGACTTGAAACCCTAGGTTGAATCCTTCTTCTTCTTCAAGTTTCTAGAGAGAGAAGTATTTTGGAGAGGAGAATTGATCTTCTTTTGTGATTTTGGAAGAATGACTTTAATGGGCTAATTTGGGGGTTGAAAACACTTATATAGGGGTCTTAATAAAGGGTAAAATGACGTAGTATATTATTTAATTAATTAGAAAAAGACTCAACTACCCCTGAAACTTAACGACCAGTTGTGACCCACGGCCACTACCAACGGACCGTGATTAGGACGACGGACCATCCTGCACGGCCATCGATGGTGGTCAGAAAGGTGGATCCTTGGCCTGTAGACCACGGACCTTGGTTTGAACAACGGCCCGTTGGTCAGGCCATTGTTCTGGGCCTTCAGACTCTTTTCAGGCAGGCCATCCATGGACCACACCTACGATCTGTGGTCCCTTCCACGGGCCGTGGGTAGCCCTCGTGGTGCCATATGCAATTTTTCTAAAGTCAGCCACAATGTGCTATTTTGAATACAGGGTGTTACAATATTTCCCCCTTGGAATCATTCTTCCTCAAATGAGATTCATGTTGGTACGAAAAGAGTAGGAGAGGAATGAACAACCTAACCTACAATGCATTGCATACAACCAAGGAGGAACTATCGACTCCAAGCTAGGACGTTATCAAAACATCATAAGAGGGGTGAAACTAAGTCTGACATCCCATCATACATGCATTACACATATATGAGGAGGAAACATCAACTCCAAGCTAACAACATACTCTAATACATATATCCAAGGAGGAAACTTCACTCCAAGCTTAAATCATGCTCATAACATCATATCAAGTAGTCTACATGTAATTCATACTCATGTGCACATAAACATGTAGAAATCAATCAAATTGACTAATTTTTATCAAAACATGAACTTTTCAGATCATGCATAGCAAGGAAATCATGGAAACACATAAAACACAAGACTCCAAAACAAGGAACAATCCATGAGGAACTCATTACCTCAAGCTAGAATAGGAGTAGAAGGAAAGAGATGTGGATATCGAGACATCATATCGGCCTCGGCCTCCCAAGTAGCACCCTTAACTAACTATTTCCTCCACAACACACTTTCACGGAAGTAATTTCTTTATTTCTCAACTTCTTGACTTGATGGTCCTAAATCTCAACCAAAACTTTCTCATAAGAAATATTCTCCTTAACTCCTAAACCTTCTAAGGAAACTATGGTGTTGGATCTCCAACACACTTCTTAAGCATAGAGACATGGAAACTGGATGTACTGATGCCAACTCATTTTGCAAATCTAGCGCATAAGCAACCTTACCAACATGTCTTAAAATATGATATAGTACTACATATCGGGGACTAAGCTTTCCTATCTTACCAAACCTCATTACACCTTTCATGGGTGAGATTTTCAAGTAAACCCAATCATGAACATCAAACTCAACATCCCTTCTTCTCACATCGTCATATGACTTTTGCTGACTTTGAGTCGTCTTCAACCTTTCTATAATAAGTCGAACTTTCTGTATGGCCTCTTGTACCATCTCAAGGCCTATTAGGGCAACTTCGCCCACATCAAACCATCCTATAGGAGATCTACACCTCCTACCATATAAGGCCTCAAATGAAGCCATATAAATACTCGAGGGATAGCTATTGTAATAAGCAAACTCAATCAATGGCAAATGGCCAACCCAATTACCCTTAAAATCAATCATAGAAGCCCTTAACATATCTTCCAAGGTTTGGATATTACGCTTTGCTTGCCCATTGGTTTGGGAATGAAAGACCATACTAAGCTTAACCTGAGTACCTAGATCCTTTTGGAATGACTTCCAAGATTGAGAAGTGAATTGGGTACCACGATCGGAAATAATGGACAAAGGCCCTCCTTGCAACTTTACCATTTCTCTCAAGTATAACTTCGCATAATCCTCCACCAAATAGGAAACCTTGAAGGAAAGGAAATGATCCAATTTTGTCATCCGATCTACTATCACCCAAATCGAATCATGTTGCCGTTGGGTGCGAGGAAAACAAACTATATAAAGTCCATATTCAAAACTTCCCACTTCAAAGTAGGAATGCTGATATATTGGGACAAACCTCCTGGTTTCTGATGCTCAACTTTCACTTGTTGGAAATTCGGACACTTAGCCACAAATCCCACAATATACTTCTTCATCTCATTACACCAATAGACCTCCCGTAAATAACGGTACATCTTGGTGGCTCCCGGGTGAATGGAATACCGCAAACTATGGGTTTCTTACAAGATCTGTTCCCTCAAGTCATCAACATTTGGAACACATAAATGACCTTGATATCTAACTACACCATCTCCCCCTTGGGATAAAGCCTCAGTGGACTTCTTAAGCACCGCTTCTTTCAATTCTACCAAAATTGGATCAAGACCTTGATTAACGTTACAAGGACACTTCATCCATAGGTCAAGGGCCACATTTTCTAGCTGCAGCCCCACACCATGCTTGACCAAGAGGTGGCATGGTCCAGACCATGGTCTGTGGTCTGGTGGGCATCATTTGCACTTGTGTGCTGTCAAAAGACATAGCCTAGCGAAGGGTGGATTAGTAAATTCACCCTTTGCTTAGTTAAGTGTTTGGACGATTAGTTTAGGTTGATTAAAGTATTTTAAGAGTATTAAAAGTATTAGACTCTATTTTTCACTCATTATACAAAATCACAAAATAGAACCCACCTCTCTCCTCAAAAGTTCTCTCTCTAGAAACCTCCATTGGAGGTGAAGATTTCAAGCTTCCAAGGTCAAATCTTCAAGTTTATATAGGGGATTTCATGGGTTTCTTCTCTAAAAGGTATGGTGGTCTTCATCCTTGACTTATTATCTTTCAAGGAGCCAATCTCAAAAGTAATTTCAAATCTTCAAAGTTTTCCCAAAACCCTAATTTTAAATCTATTCATGGGTTCGATTCAAAACGATTTCTAAAAGCATTATTTCATTGAATTGTGGATTAAAAGATGATTTAAGATGAATTCTTCCTAGAACCCATGTTTCCCCCCAAATTCCTATGATGTGATTTGAGATTGGGAATTGGTTGATTATGATGGAATGTGAATTGTTTATGTTTATATGGATATAGAATGTAGTAATTATGCTATTGTTCTTGCCTAATTGTATTGATCCACTTGAAAGGTGGAGGTGTTTACTTACTATGTATATTGTGGTATTGAATTGATGGATATCTTCCTTGTACCTCTATATATGAAGAACTTATGGATGATCATGATGTAAAGTATATGTGTGTGATTTCAATAAATGTATAATGATCATGTTTAGATTGTAATTGTAACGACCCTAAAAATGGATAAGTTAAACTAGAGCCTATCGGGTGTGTGTTTGAGTTTGGTGTGAGGTTTGATGGTGCTTTATGTTGTCTCGAGTCATGGTTGAGGGGTTTAGGGGTTAAACGTCAAGGTACGACTCCCCATGACCACCCTAGGGGTCCTTGAGTAGGACCCTAAGCTTAACCCACAAGGCTTCCCCATATGAAGAGTGTTGCCAAAAGTTTGGTGACTGACCCATCCACATCCGTGGATGGCCTCCGTAGGTCAAGCCACAGCCCTAGACCATGGACCCACTGGACGGTTCGTGGGTCCAGGGCGTGAACCATGCCTGTGTTTGCTGTCTAGAATTGGCCAAGCCAAGGGTGGTTTAGCAAATTCCTCCCTTGGCTAGTTAAGTGCATGGACGGTTATTTTAAGTGTATTATGGTATTTTAAGAGTATTAAAACATTAAAACCCTATTTTAGATTTCATTCTTCAAATTCCCCAAATCAAAACCCCTCCCTCTCGAAATATCTTCTCATTAGAACTCCATTGAAGACCAAGAGAAGAAGAAGACTTAGGGCTTGAAGAGGAGGGCTATTTGAGTGGATTTTCATGGATTTCATCTATTAAGGTATGGTGATCCTTCATCTAGGGTTATCTATTACCCTAGAGTCAATTTCAAAGAAGTTTCCAAGCTTTTCAAGTTTCACAAAAACCCTAGGTTTTACTCAATCTCATGAGTTCTTGCATAAAACGTTTTCAAATGATAAATTATGATTATATTGATGTTTAATTGATGATTTAAGATGAATATACTCTATGAACCCATGATTTCTCAAAATACCTAAATTGTAACTTATGAAGTGGGTTTGTTGATTATGAATGAATGTTGATAGATTTATGCCTAGATTGATTTAGATTGTTGAATTGTATCATCATCTATGCATAATTATGGTGAATTGTTTGTGAATGGAGGATCTGTCGTCATATTCTTGAGAGGGCATGTTTGACCTAATTTCATGTTAAAGTAGAACTCTATTTGAATTGTTGATCCACTTGAAAGGTGGAGGTGTTTACTTACTATGTACATTGTGATCATGGCCTTGAAGGCATAGTGTGAGGAATTGAGGTATTATCATGATGTTGTATATATGAATGTATAATGTGAAGGATATACATGTGATTTCAATGATAGAATGATGATCTTGTATAGAATGTGAATGTGTTGTGATTGAAAGCATATTCTCACTTAACACTCATGAATGATGATGATAGAATGTGAAGAGCTTCTATAATGGGAATGTTGAATCTAGAATTGGTAGGCTTATGCATCATTTTCTTATATAATGAATGTGTCTTTACTTGATGGATATGAATCGATAGGCTATGACATTCCTTTTATATATGAGTGATGAATGTGTCTTGACATGATGGCTATGAATTGATAGGCTTTAGGAATTCTTTTCATAAATGATCTAATGTAATGAAGACTCTAGAATCAATAGGCTAGTGGCATTTCTTTTTTAATGAGTCAATGTACCATGAATCGATAAGCTAGTGGCATTCCTTTCATGAATATAAGAATGTAATGAGGGACCATGAATCGATAGGCTTATGGCATTATTTTCATGGGGACTCTAGAGCTATCCTTAAATGTACCATGGATCGATAGGCTTATAGCATTCCTTCCTTGCGTAAAGATGTATCATGGGTCGATAAGCCTATGGCATTCCTCCCTAATACACTAATGTAATGTGAATGAAATAATCTATGGGAATGTAGGCTAAGCACCGAGTGGATATGGTTTGATGGAAACTCTCCCAATGTTAGGTTAGAGTTCCAATGAACATCTTCCTATCCTATAACTATGTGCCCACATAGGATATTAGCTAGCGGATTCCATCCGAGCTAATGTTATCATTCTACCTTAGGCAAGTGGAACACCTCTAATAGCGTGGGGTTATGATGTTTGCGTAATCAAGACACAACTTCCAATTCAAGTGTCTACGATCATACAATAGAAATATAACCCAACCGAATAGGTTGGGGTCGAGTCCCAAGGGAGTGGTTGCAAGAATTAATAGAAAAGTAAAATTAAGTTTTAATCAATCATAGCTATAAACATTAACAATTAAAAACATATTAAATCTAAAGGGTTGACACGAATGTCAATTATCTATGGGATTTTGTATTCAACTAATGAACAAAAATAGCAAACATATAAAGATGTGAGATAGGGAGACAATATTCTTAGGATGTGATAGGAATATTGGATAAAATATACTATTGGGTAAATGTTATTGATAGTAAATCTCTGAATATTTGTAACTAGGCTAGACTATAGTAGGGGTAAATTCTTTCTTGAGCAACTTACCCCGAATTAACTCAGTTTATCTCGAACACCGAGTTACAGCATTTAAGCGCAACCTCTACCTTAGTCTATTCACTTTCTTGAGCTGAATGTGTGGGAAATGGCCTAGGATTCACTCTCTCGAGCTGAACCCGTGAAGACCCAATAACCACCGGCTATGGATTTAGTAGTCTTAGTTTTAAAACCTCTCTCTCGAGCAAGCCAAAAACACTAGGATGAAATCGTATTTGCAACTGCAATCCCATTAAGTTCAAATACAACTACTAAATAAAATCACATTTAAACAGTAAATAGACTAACAATAAGCAATACCCAACAGGAAATTTAACCCATATTCACAAAATCACACCCCAAGAATTAGGATTTTAGCTAGACATAGAGAAAGGGAAGAAAATGATGCCAAATCGAAGTAACATCAACTGGGTATGATTTATATTCACTTCAAACGAGTCTAGAATGAAGATTCTTGGATACCCACTTCCAATTTCCTGGAGTTGGAAGTCTTTAAATATTCAAGCTCAAGAACAATGTCTCCCAAAAATTCTAAGAACTAAAAACTAGAAATATTCTAAGTCTCAATAATAATTCTCAACAACTTATTCCTAAGCTACAGAATTCAATAGGTATTTATAGTTTTCAAAAATTTGTGTTGTGAAGGATCATTCGGCGCAGTTAGTCAGGATCACTGGTACACTTGGCGATCCACCCTTTGGTCTAGTTCATCGCCTTTCAGCTTTTGCCTTCAGCATCTTCGTGTTTTGATTCATTGGGTGATAGAGAACTACTTCACCAAACTGCTCGGCGATGCACCGATTGCTCCCTTTCCTCGCAGACTTGATCTTTTCCTTCAAGGCTCAGCACACTGGAACTTTGGGTGAGGTCAAGGCCCTTCAGCGACTCGCCTAATGCATTAGGCGATCCTCAGACCTTCTTTTCTTCATTCTTTTCAGCCGCCTTGTTCTTTTTTGCCAAGTAGTGTCCACGTTTTGCCTCAAACTCCAAATACCTAAAACTTAAGGATTTACATTAGTTATTGAGACAAAATATGCATTTGAGGACACTAAATCTATCAAAATAAAGCCCTAAATGAGTCCAACTTGTGGACTCATCAATACCCCCAACTTAAACTTTTGCTTCTCCTCAAGTAAAACTCAAGTTCAGTAGTTCAAAAAGGATGTCTCAAATAGTGCGACACAAGACTCAATCATGAATGTATACAACAAGACTCAATTTACTCATGCAAGGATCAATTGTATGCTCGAAGACTCAAGTTGTATACCTTAGTTTAAGCTCAACTAAGGTATTCAAATGTCCTCACACAAAGAATGATTTTATATTCACACACAATGGTTCAATCAATTAAAGCTCCGGAATCAAATGCAACGCTCACACTCACAAAGAAGAACACAATGCATACTTTCACCCATAGGTTTGCCTGTATTTTCCAATTGTGAATTGCTTCAGCTCACTCAAGATCAAAAAGGTCTTTTTAAGGCATATAATGGGGCTGAGTGCAAAGGTGTGGTCATTTAGGCTCAGTGACTTTCATCCACATGAAATGTGGTGCTCACAACACTCCCTTTCCTCTTCGTTCATCATTTTCTTTAGTGCTCATAACTCATCCCATTATCCACTTTCCATGGATTGTTCGGAAACCCCATTTATTTTGTACTTTATTCCACGACTTTTTGTATTTCATTCTTTTCTTCTCTTTTCCTCTCTTTTTTTTATATGGAGGGGTTCCATTTTTCTCAACACCATGGGTTAAAGGAGACTTTTCTTGCACTTCTTGACTTGCCTTCTCTTTTCACCACACCCCCAACTTAGGCTTTTGGCCTAAGTTGACTATTCAATCAATCACAAATCAAGAAGATTATAGGTAGTGGATTTAAGAAAGGTCATGTTTTCATCAAGTTTCTTCCAAAGAAAGGTAAGGCTCAAGGGGTGTTCAAAAGAGGTTCACACACTCACAAGGTAATCCGCAAAAGAGGTATATGTCAGATTGGCTCACACTCTTCAAAGTTGCCTAAGATCATATCAAGAGATAGTGTTACTTAGTCAACTTGACCAACGTGGAAAATTCTAGGTGTCATTATGCATGGTTCACGGTAAGCTCATCACACAAGGCATCGACACCAAAGTCAAACAAGACTCCACACTTTTGCTAGTGTGCAACGTTCAACACAAGAGAATCAATTTGATAATTGGCTAGTCATAACGAGATGCAAAGAGTTCACATATTGTCTATGTAACTTCACTTGGTCTCATCGTAGTCGCACATTCATGTTCGTTCAATTATGAGCACTATTTGAGTCATCGATATTGATCAAAATCGAGACTTAAATTTGCTAAAGAAGAGCCACATTCAAGTACATACAAGAGTGGGCAAAATTTTTGGAAGGGTCAAAAATCATTTACAATTAAAGCAAAAGAAGTCACAAGCTCAAACATCTGCTAATAGCAGTGCAAAACACCATTGTAACCATAATGACCCAAATATAAAATCAAAATATCAGTCATAAAAAGCACACAAAGGTTGGCCTCACCCCAGCACAATTAAAAACAATTGTCCTCAAATGCAAACAATTCAATACTATCCAAAATTTAAAACAATGAAAGACAAAGAGGGGGGTAAAGAGGGGATCCTGTCTACTCAGTTTCTCCATCTGTGTCTAGTGCATCAGTCTTGATTTGGGCATCAGGGCCCGTAGTCACCGTACTCATTAGGGGCTTCCACGGGTGTATCTACCAAAAATCTCCATACATCTGAGAAAAGTCCCCAGGCCCATGAAGGAACAGAGGTGTCTCGAGGATTAAGCCTTTTTCCTTGCTTTTATCTCTAGATGAGTGTTCTTGCTTGCCCTTCTTTGGAATATTCGACCTCTCTTCATTCATTTTAAAATTTAGAGCTCTAATCTTTTAAGGTGGCACGATTTTCCCAGAAACTTTTTGTCTAGCCATGTCTGCAATGTTTCGAGGCAAAGTTAGAAAATATTCGAACAAAACATTGAAAATCAGTTGCAGGCAGACTCGCCAAAACAGTCGGTGAGTCACCAAATCGCTTCAGTGACCCAGGCTTCTCGCCGAAAGTTACAGAGCCAAACAACAGGTATAGCATGGAATTAGAGGCGAGATGGGGTCATTAGGCGAATCGTTTTGTGGTTCAGCGAGCTCGACCCGGCTCACCAAACATTCCAACGTCCCTATTTTCAACCCAACTTCTCGAATTCAACCTCGCAACCCCTGAAAACAAAATCAAAGCATGCACTAGTACAATTAAGCTCAGACCCATAACATCTATTACCCTGAGATATTCAGACTTCTCCCGATTTTGCCAAATTTTGCCATTTGACGATTTTTTTCCCTTAAGAATGGTGTCACCCACTCCATCATTGTGCAATTTATGCCATTAAGCACAAATACGGACTACTCAGACTTCACCCAACAAATCTAACCAATATTCAAGCACACACCCCATAAAAATATAACTCATTTTAAGGAATAAATTTATGGGCATTCGACAATCAAAACAATACATGCAAGATTATCAAATTAAAATCAGCATTAAAACATTCTAATCCTATTAGAGAGGCCCAGCACACATCAACATGATATGATCATTGCAAATGAGTACCAAATTTTTGAAAATAAACTCAGGGTTTGGAAAACCAATCTTTTATGCCGATTAAAGTACTTTGAAATGCTATGCGGCAATGAAATCCCGATTCTGAGCACCAATCAACAACCAAAATACTTATGGAATGTAAAAATATTGAAAATAATAACTTGGTGTGAGTTTGTGAAGTTTGAAAGCGAGGGAAAGTGAAGAGTTTGAAACTTTAAAACCTTTGGCTCTTAATAACCGTCCAGTTCGCGTCCATTCGGCAACATTTGTCGCACTCGCTGATCCACTCGGTGACACGCTGAGTGGTCACTTACCCCGCCAACTTTTTACAGGATTTCAGTTTCTTGGGGGTTCAAACAACGGACAACATCGGGATTGCCGACCTAGTCAGTGAGTTGCCAAGTTGCTCCTAGGCTCGCCGAGGTTTACAGACTCTCATTTGAATTTGTCTTGAGTCTAACGGTGGTCTAGGTCAGAGTCGCCGACCTCGTTAGCGATGCGCTGACTGGAACATTCGCTCGCCCACCTGCATTTTTCAAACACTTTTCACACTCAAACCTGCACAATCAACACACCATTATTTCTAAAACAAAAATAAATCAATAAAGGGTTTTGGGTTGCCTCACAAATGCCTTAGTTAACGTCGTGGCACGATGCAAGTCACCATTCAAACCTCATTCTTGGGGTTAGCCATAGTCTCACTAGGTAACCCCTCTTTATGTTCTGTGTAGAGACATGCCAACACTTGGCCTATTTGGGCATCTTGGAGCTGAATGATCATGGAATGGGAGGTCGTCATCTGATTCAGCATTTTGACATTCTCTTTTATCTCATTCAACACTCTATCTTGTTCCTCGATTTTGTGTAGAACGAGTGAGAGAACCTCTCCATTTTGTCCACCCTCATATTGCTTCATCTTCTTACATTTACGAGGGGGAAGGTACTTGCTTTTCTTGTTGGAATTTGCTTCCAACTGCATTACTCTTTTAGATAGATCATCCAGCTGAATCAACAAGTCGGCCCATTCTTGGCCTTTCTTTGTTTCCTTATTGGCTTTAACCAAGCCATCAAGACGCTTGACTACAACTCCATAGGGTCGTTGTGTCAAACACCCTACAAATAGTTGATCGATCATGCTTCTATGTTCGGGACCAAGACCTCTATAAAAGCATTCCAGCAGCACTTTGTCTCGCAGTCCATGATTCGGGCATTGTTGTAGTAATACCTTAAACGTTGGCCATATTACATGGATAGCCTCGCCTTCCAATTGCTGGAACGTTAAAAGGTTATCCCTAAGATTCAACAACCTCAAAAGAGGGTGATCCATTTGGGTAGCACTTTCACCCTTTACACTAATTTTTCCTGTTTCAACACAAAAATACCAAAACAAAACTAAAAATAAAGTAAGTTGACTATAACTAAGAAGAACAAAACAAATTCTACTAAACTAAAAATTCTCAACGAACACCACTCCCCGGCAGCGGCATCATTTTGATGTTTGCGTAATCAAGACACAACTGCCAATTCAAGTGTCTACGATGGTACAATAGTAATATAACCCAACCGAATGGGTTGGAGTCAAGTCCCAAGGGAGTGGTTGCAAGAATTAATAGAAAAGTAAAATTAAGTTCTAATCAATCATAGCTATAAACGTTAACGATTAAAAACATATTAAATCTAAAGGGTTTACACGAATGTCAATTATCAATAGGGGATTTGTATTCAACTAATGAACAAAAATAGCAAAAATATAAAGATGCGAGATAGGGAGACGAGATTCTTGTGATGTGATAGGAATATGGGATAAACTATACTATTGGGTAAATGCTATTGATAGTAAATCGCTGAATATTTGTAACTAGGCTAGACTTTAGTGGGGGTAAATTCTCTCTTGAGCAACTTACCCCGAATCAACTCGATTTCTCTCGAACACCGAGTTACAGCATTTAAGCACAGCCTACGCCTTAGCCCATTCACTCTCTCGAGCTGACTGTGTGGGAAAAGGCCTAGGATTCACTCTCTCGAGCTAAACCCACGACGGCCCAATAGCCACCGGCTATCAATTTATTATTCTTAGTTTTAAAACCTCTCTCTTGAGGAAGCCAAAAACACTAAGATGAAATTGTATTTGTAACTACACTCCCATTAAGTTCAAACACAACTACCAAATGAAATCACATTTAAATAGCAAATAAACTAACAATAAGCAATACCCAACAGGAAATTTAACCCATATTCACAAAATCCCACCCCAAGAATTGGGGTTTTAGCTAGACATAGAGAAAGGGAAGAAAATGATACCAAATCGAAGTAACATCAACTAGGTATGATTTATATTCACTTCAAACAAGTCTAGAATGAATATTCTTGGATGCCCACTTCCAATTTCTTGGAGTTGGAAGTCTTCAAATCTTCAAGCTCAAGAGCAATATCTTCCAAAAACTCTAAGAACTAAAAACTGAAAATATTCTAAGTCTTAGTAATAATTCTCTACTACTTGTTCCTAAGCTACAGAATTAAATAGGTATTTATAGTTTTCAAAAATTTGTGCTGCGAAGGATCATTCGATGCCGTTAGTCGGGATCGCTGATACACTCAACGATCTGCCCTTTGGTCTGGTTCATCATCTTTCAGCTTTTGCCTTCAGCATTTTCACATTTTATTCATTGGGCAACAGAGAACTGCTTCGTGGAACTGCTTGGCAATGCGCCGACTGCTCCCTTTCCTCGCAGACTTGATCTTTTCCTTCAGGGCTCAGCATACTGGAACTTTGGGTGAGGTCAAGGACCTTCGGCGACTCGCTTAATGAATTAGGCGATCCTCAAGCCTTTTTTCCATCGTTCTTTTCAACCACCTTGTTCCTTTTTGCTAAGTAGTGTCCATGTTTAGCCTCAAACTCCAAATACCTGAAACTTAAGGATTTACATCAGTTATTGACAAAATATGCATTTGAAGACACTAAATCTATCAAAATAAAACCCTAAATAAGTCCAAATTGTGGACTCATCAGTTTACATGACACTGGATTCCATGTATTGCCTGCATGGTCTGTGTCAGTTAGACGCTTATTCCCTTCATGTGAGATGTGCACTCTAGTTACTTTATAGGTACTACAAAGTGTAAGTAGTAGTATGGGATGCTATCTATAAATTGCACGAGTAGGCTTTGAAGGGGCTATAGTGAGTTCTTTAAGTCTTAATGACTAAGTGTATGAAAGTCCCCTAAATGCATGAATGTCTCCTAAATGAACCTAATGAAAAATGATGGCTTAAATGCTTAGATGTAAAGATGCATGCTATACTTGGATTGTATTATGAGTTACTTCCTTGTCATGACTTATTGTATATGGATGTGCCTTGTCTAAGGTGACCTCAAAGGAGTTCTTAGTGTGAGTAGTAGTATGGGATGCTACTTGCACATTGCACAAGTATGAGTTAGAGTTGTCTTAGATGTTGGTCTTAATGTGATGAACTTATTCGTGTAATGTTTATGTCTCTTAAATGCTTTATTGTGTAAAGGTGGAAAGGATTAATGGTAAGTTAACTTTTGGTGACCTTAAGGTGGTACCTTAGTATGGGTGGTGGTATGGGATGCTATCCATACATTGCACAAGGTATAGCTTGAAGGTTATTTGAGGTGAAGGTTCGAGGTGAAGGTAAAGGTTTATATGTTGATCTTGTTCAAATGTGAAAATGTGACTTGTATGTTGGTTGTGACTTATATTATGCCTCTTTTATAAATGTTCATAAAGTTTTACCAAATGGCATAAAATCATGACTTTCAAACAAAAAGTCCCTTTCTAAGCATGTTTTTGCATGGTCATCATACTTAGTACATCTAATGTGCTAACCCCATTCTTCCCCTTTTCTTACTAAAATGTAGGGCTTAGAGATATTGGTGTTCTATGCTTGAAGGATAGGTTTCTAAGGTGCTTGAAGATGAAGACTTGGTGAGTCCTCATAGTTTCGAGGACAAAATCCATTGTGTTCCTTTTTGTCTTTTAGTTATGTTAAATATTTGTATGGGCTAAGTCCCAATGTTGTATTCAAAGTATTAGATGGTTTGAGACATAGTGTACAATGTCTAGAAAGTCTTCTGCTTGCTTTTTAATGAAAATGTCTTCGATTGTAAGAAAGTTTTAAATTCTCCTCTATTTTCCTATGTTCTTATGTTCAAGAATGCTATGAGGCTTATATTAGACCCCTTCGGGGTCGAGTACACCATGTTAAAACTAGGGGGTGCTCTCGGGTCGTGACGGTAATAGTGTTACGATTGAAAGTATATTCTCTATTAACACTTATGAATGTTGATGATAGAATGTGAATAGTTCTATAATGTAATGTTGTATATCTTGAATTGGTAAGCTTGTGCATCCTATTCTTGTATATATGAAAGTAATGTGATTATTGTATATTGAATTGGTAGGCTAAGGCATCATTTTCTCATATTGGTGAACGTGATCTTGAATGAAGTATCATGAGTTGGTAGGCTTAGGTATCCTCCTCTTGTATAATGAATGTATCTTGACTTATTGTCTTAATGTCTTGAATTGGTAGACATAATATTGGTAGCCTTTCATGAATGAATGAATGATGAAGTATTCTAGGCTAAGACCTAATATTGGTAGTCTTTCATGAGGAGTCTAGGAACTAATGTGATGTTAAACCTTGAAACGGTAGACCTAATGGTAGTGGCCCTTCTTGTGTGAAATGATGAACCTAGAAATGGTAGACCTAATGGTGGTGGCTCTTTCTAGGAATATTAATGAGTTATCCTTAAATGTACCTTGAATCGGTAGACCTAATGGTGGTGACCTTTCATGTGTATGTGATTTGGGTCGGTAGGTCTAATGTTGGTGTCCCTCTCAAGTACAATGATGTAATGTGATTGAAATACTCTATGGGAATGTAGGCTAAGCACTGAGTGGATATCGTAAGATGGAAACTCTCCCAATGTTAGGCTAGGGTTTCAATGAACATCTTCCTATCCCATAATTATGTGCCCACATAGGATATTCTCTAGTGGAATTCCATCCAAGCTAATATTACCGGTCTTCCTTAGGCAAGTTGACCACCTTTTTCGGTGTGGGGTTACACAACACTGGATTCCATGTCTAGCTTGCATGGTCTATGTCGGTTAAACACTTATTCCCATCATGTGAGATGTTCATTATGGTTTCTTGAGAGGTTATATGAAGTGTGGGTGGTAGTATGGGATGCCATCTATGCATTGCACGAGTAGGCTTTGAGAAGGTCATAGTGAGTTCTCTAAGTCTTAATGACTATTGCATGAAAGTCCTCTAAATGAAGTTAATGAATAATGTTGACTCTTATATGTTTAAATGTAAATGATGCATGCTACACTTGGATAATAATTTGAGTTACTTCCTTGTCATAACTTGTTGTATATAAATGTGCCTTGCTTATGGTGACTTCAAAGGAGTACTTAGTGTGATTAGTAGTATGGGATGCTACTTGCACATTGCACAAGTATGACTTAGAGTTGTCTTAGGTGAGGGTCCTTTTGATGATTTGACTTGTGTAATGTTTAGCTCTTATGAGTGAGTATTGTTGAATATGGAAAGGTTGAATGGTAAGTTCACTTTTGGTGACCTTAATGTTATACTTTAGTGTGGATGGTGGTATGGGACGTTATCCATACATTGCACAAGGTATATCATGAGGGTTACTTAAGGTGAAGGTTTAATGTGAAGGTAATGGCTTAAATGTTGATTGTGTCTCTAATGTTGATAAATGACTTGCATGTTGGTTATGTTTGAATATTATGTCTCTCAATTCGATCTTCTATCACCAAAGAAAAGGCCATTATTATCTTATTTACTTTGATTCCGATAAACTAACTACTTTTTGCTACAAACACAAAAAAAATAATTGAACTTAGTGCTCTACTTGATTTTGCTTGACTTTTGATTCAAAGGAAAAAAGGCGTGGAGCTTAAATAACTCACTCAGAACGCTTTTTAAAAGATTACGTGGTACAATTAGGTCGAATAAACCCTTCTGGAATAAGTATTCAGCTGCTTGTGAACCTTCGGGTACTGTTTTATTCAATGTTTGTTCAATTACTCTTTTACCTGCAAATGCAATGTAGGCATTGGGTTCGGCCCTCCTCAGTATCACCTAGGAAGAGGCCATTAATTGGAATAGAAAATTGAGTAAGAATTAGGTTCGAATAAATTTCCTGGGATCCTTTTCCTTTCGAACTACAAACATGGGAATCGTTGAAATAGCTCTTTGATTGAAAGAGGATGATTCCTATAATACATTACTCCAGTCGAGTCCAATGGAATTTCAAAATGAAGATATTTTTATTTTGTTCCAAACGTGTTGCAGAACCATCTAGAAAGCAATTGATATTGATACAGTTTGCTTCCTTAACTCAATTAGCAGAACCCCTAGAGTCCACTCCTTCCCCACACTACGAGTGAAAGGGAAAAAGTAAAAACTACCATTAAAGCAGCCCAAGCAAGACTTACTATATCCATATGAATTATGTCCCCTATCTCTATAAATATAAAGGAATTGTTCCATTATTCCTCACTAATACTAATAATAGTAGAATCAATGGCGCAGAGTCAAAAAGAACGAAGACTATTAATAAACCAATCCAATAAATTCGCTCATTTTATAAGAAATTTCTATACGATTTATAATCGGGAAAGATTAAACCCAAGCAAAATCCGCAGTAACATCTCAAGGTAATGTTACTAATGGAACATGTAGGAATAATCGGTCCTATTCTTTTTTTGTTGACCCTCATTTGAATTGATTGGATGCTTGAGCACTGAGATATTTTCGTTAGTTCCTCGTATATAATAAAGTATCTTCCGCCCCTTTCCACAACTATTTCGATTTCCTATCGGGCTCTCCAAGGTCCAGTCATTATACAATGGATTAATAATATAAAATTGTGATTTGTAGTAGAAGGTAATTGCGAAGTCTTGATAGCCCCTCGAGCATTCGAATATTTACTTGAAAGCTAAGCCTAAATATGCAATGCAAGGATATTTACAATTTTTTATAAAAACACCCAGACCAAAACAAGTATCAATACCGCTTTCTCTGCTTCGCTGGCGAATCATTCGTGGGTTATATCAATAGAAGAAAAAAGAGATTTCAAGTTTTTGTTGATCAGCGACACCGGATTTGAACTGGGAAAAAGGATTTGCAGTCCTCTGCCTTACCACTCGGCCATGTCGCCAAAATGCTACAAATACAAAATAGATGAAAACTTTCCCAGATTACGAACCGCTTTTTATTGTACTTGCACCTTGAGTTCTGTTTTCCTTAATTTTTCCTAAAAGTCAAAGAAATCCTAATCCTTCTTCCTTTTGATTCATCCTTTCAATTTCGATTGAGTCTATCTCAAAATTCATAATGTTCAAAACTTTCTCTTACCTTTCTATTGAAAAATCAAATGTGGATTTTCAATGCAAAATACAAAATTCAACTTTCTTAAAATAGGACCCAGAACTATTGCCTTAAAATGCATGAATGATGCTAGGATTTGAAACTCCAAATTTTGGTTTCCTCATGAGACATAAGAAAAGACAACTAGAAAAATGATATATACCTAATCGATTCAAGATGGATTTTTCAATCAAAAATCCTTCTCAATTTTAATTAGTAATAATAATTATAACAACAATTATCGGTATATATAAACCCCCAAGATAAATTGTTAGACGGATATATATTATTTATATATGTTCCCGATATAGAATTATCGATATCGAAAAGTATCATACTTCAATTTGAATTTTGAATTGAATAGAAAATTGAAATTATGTTTTCGGAGAGCACAACCTGTGTTGCCCCGAATAGAACATAAAACGACAATAAAACAATAAAAGAGAAGAAAGACAGATATTATAGATATCTCCACACGTGTTTAAGCCATACAAACCTTCTTTTCTTATACACTTCACAATCGTATTCTACTCAAAAATCCGTAAACAAAATATCTCTCTTCTCTGCGAATCATTTTTTGAACAATGAAATCCATAACATAAAGGGGGGTTAAATGCTAAAAAACCGATTCTAATTCTATATATTCTTTCTGATTTTTATGCCTTTATCTCAGCTAAAAGATCAAATGTCCAATCCATTTATTTTTCTGGTATTCAAGCAGGTTGGAATATGTATTATCATAATAATGGTAGAAATGGAATCATTTTTCTTTTTATATTCTATACAAAATCCTATAACTTCATTAATAAGTCTAAGTAGCAGAAGTAGGTTTCTAGGGATGTTTTATCAATTTCTTTCCATTTGTATCTGTTGAAAATTCCAATTCAATTCAATTTAAGTAGAAAATTCTCTTTCTTCCTCCGTTCATACGTATTTCATACATTCCAGATATGGAGTTGGGTAAAATTTCATGTGATTCGGTAAACAAAATATAAATGCCATCATTGCTAGATCATTTATCTAATTTATCTAATTAGATGCAGAATGAACCAATAGTGGGATTTTTTGCTAAATGGGAAATTTAAAATGCTCGGGGATGGAAATGAGGGAATATCTACAATACCTGGATTATGCTTATATTCATGAGATTTTATCGAAATGGCATACTAGCATGACTTTTAAACAAAATGACCATTTTAAGCATGTTTTTGCATGGCTATCATACTTAGTACTTAATTGTGCTAACCCATTCTTCTTCTATGTTTTACTACAAGTGTAGGTTCCGGCAAGTGATTGCTTCTATCTAGTGTAAGTGCTTGGATTGATATTCTTCCAGGATCAAGTGGTATGTCCTCATAGATTGAGGACAAATACGTTTAGAAGTTTCTTTTATTTCATGTAATAGACAATTTTAGTCTTTTCGATTGTAAAGGGTCGTGACCCTACTTTAGTCTTCAAGTCATTGTTTAGATGGCCATGTGAGACTTAGACTTCCGTTGTGTCTTTCAAAAGATTTTTAATGAGTATTTTGGATTGTTTGGATTTAAATAAGCTTTTAATTCCGCACTATTTCTATGTCAAATGAAATGAAATGCTATAAGGCTTGTATGAGACCCCTTCGAGGTCAAGTACATCGTATCGCATCTAGGGTCTAGCCTTGGGTCGTGACGCTAACCAACTGCCAAATTCAACTTAATAGGTGTACATCATTATTGATAATGCTAATTCGTCGCGAGTAGAATGGACTATAAGTAAAATAATTTTCTCTCGAACAATTGTCTTATTTCCATTGAGTTCTCTCGAACCTCAACACTATCCTTAAGCTAACCAGCCCACATTGTCACGACCCGAGAACACCCCCTAGTCATAAACGGCGTACTCAACCTCGAAGAGATCTTATACAAGCCTCATAGCATTCATAACATTCGATATAAGGAAAAATAGAGAAGAATTAAAACTTTCTTCGCAAATGAAGACACTTTCATTAAAAAGCAAGCGGAAGAATTCTAACTTTATACACTTATATCTCATACCATCTAATACCTTTAGAGTACAACATTGGGACTAAGCCCATACAAAAGCTTAAACAAAACTAAAAGACATAAAAAGGAGCATAATGGGTTTTGTCCTCGAATCTATGAGGACTCACCAAGTCTTCATCTTCACACACCTTAGGAACCTACCCATCAACCATAGAACACCAACATCTCCAATCCCTACACTTTAGGCAAAAGGGGAAGAAATGGAGTTAGCCCAATTAAGTACTAAGTATGGAAGCCATGCAAAAGCATTCTAGAAAGGACGTTTATTGGAGAGTCATGCTTTTATGCCATTTGGTAAAACTTCATGAAATACAAGTATAAGGGACATAATACTCAATCATTGCCAACATATAAGTCATCCATCACATTTAGCCAAGATTACATATATAACCCTTTACCTTCACCTTGAGCCTTCACCTCAAGTAACCTTCAAGCTATAACTTGTGCAATGTATGGATAGCGTCCCATACCACCACCCACACCAAGATACCACCTTAAGATCACCAAAAGTGAACTTACCATTTATCATGCTTCACATTACAAGTAACCATGCTCAACTAGTTCCAACATACAACATATAAGCACATTCTGCAAGTAAGTCATTTCATCATCTTAGGACTTATATCTAAAGTTACCCTAAGATACACCTAAGTAAGACATGAAGTGGCATCCCATACTACCTCTTCATACACACCTAGGTGTTCTTCAAGGCTAAAATAAATAAGAACCTTTACAATTCAACACAACATGCTAAGTAACTCATTTCAACAATATGAGTTACTCGTTCATCAATTCATTTAGACAATAAGTCAACAATCTTCATTAGATTCATTTAGGACACCTTCATGTATTTAGAGGACTTTCACACATTTAGTCATTAGGACTTAGAGAACTCATTATAGCACCTTCAAAGCCTACTCGTGCAATGTATAGATAGCATCCCATACTACTACCTACACTTTGTAGTACCTATCAAGTAATTAGAGTGCACATATTACATGATGGGAATAAGCGTTTAACCGACATAGACCATGCAACCTAGACATGGAATCCGGTGTCATATAGCCCCACACCATAAAGTGGTGTTCCACTTTCCTAAGGTAGAACGATAACATTAGCTCGGATGAATCCTTAGCTTGGATGAAATCCGCTAGCTAATATCCTATGTGGGAACATGGTTATGGGATAGGAAGATGCTCATTGGAACTCTAGCCTAACATTGGGAGAGTTTCCATCTAACCATATCCACTTGGTGCTTAGCCTACATTCCCATAGATTATTTCATTCGCATTACATTAGTGTATTAGGGAGGAATTCCATAGGCCTATCGACCCATGATACATCATACCAAGGAAGGAATGCTATAAGCTTATTGATCCATGGTACATTTAAGGATAGCTCTAGGGTCCATATGAAAGAAATGTTATAAGCCTATTGATTCATGGTCTCTCATTACATTCTTATACTAATGAAAGGAATGCCACTAGCTTATCGATTCATGGTACATTGACTCATTAAGAAAGGAATGCCACTAGCCTATCGACTCTACAGTCTTCACTACATTAGATCATTTATAAAAAGAATGAATAAAGCCTATCAATTCATAGCCATCAAGTCAAGACACATTCATCACTCGTATATGAAAGGAATTCCATAGCCTATCGATTCATATTCATCAAGTCAAGACACATTCATCACTCATATATGAAAGGAATGCCATAGCCTACGATTCATATTCACCATTATCACTCATGAGTGTCAAATTGAGAAATAGCCTTTCAATACTAACACAAATACATTGAATACAAGTTCATCATTCTATCATTAAATCACATGTAAGTCCTTCACATTATACAATCATATAAACAACATCATGACAATACTTCAATTCCTCATATAATGCCTTCAAGGCCATGATCACAATGTACATGTAAGTAAAAACCTCCACCTTTCAATTGGATCAATAAACAATCTAATGTAAACACCTCCACCTTTCAAATGGATCAACAATTCAAGAGTAATTCTACTACATGAGAATTAGGTCACAACTTACCATTCTCCAAATCCATAATTACCATTACTCAATTCTCCAACAATTCGCCATATATAGACATAGATAATAATATAAATCAATAATACAACTCAATCTAAGCATAATTCCATTAACATTCATTCATAATCATAAAACCCACTTCATAAGCCAAATTTAAGAATTTAGAGAAATCATGGGTTCATAGAGTCTTTCATCTTAAAACATCAATTAAACATCAATATAACCATAACTTATCATTTGAAATCATTTGATGGAAGAAACCATGAGTTTGAGTGAAATTCAGGCTTTTTCATAAACTTTGAAAACTTGAAAACTTCTTCGAAATTGACTCTAGGGTGAAAGCTAACCCTAGATAAAGGACTCACATACCTTATACTTGAAGAATCCCACGAAATTGAAGAAGAAACACCATGAAATCCTCAACCCTAGCTTGAACTTGACCTTGACCTCCAATGGTGTTTCTAGAGAGAACATTTTTAGAGGGAGGGTTTGATTTGGGGGAAAAGTGAATAATGAAATCCAAAAATACCATATTAATGTTTTAATACTCTTAAAATACTTAAATAACCCCAAAATAGTCGTCCAAACACTTAACTAAAATAATAAAGAATTTACCAATATAACATTACCTTGGCCAAACCCACACAGCTTTTGCAGGTCCAATCTACGGACCCCCATCCGCGGATCGTGGATGGGTCAAGGACCGTGCTATTGAAGCGTGGTTTGTGACTGCAAGGTGGTTTGGAGCCCCTTGACCTAAGGAGCAAGTCCACGAGCCGTAGATCCATCTACTACTCGTGGATTGCATCTGTGGTTCACCATATTATGGCAGCTTGGTGGTTTTCCTTTGGGTATTGGGGTTTAGACTTAGGGTACTCATCAAGGACCCTTAGGGGGGTCCTCATCAAGGACCCTTAGGGGGGTCCTCATCAAGGACCCTTAGGGGGGTCCTCATCAAGGACCCTTAGGGGGGTCCTCATCAAGGACCCTTAGGGGGGTCCTTAGGGAGTCGTACCTTGATGTCTAACCCCTAAACACCTCAACCATGGCTCGGGACAACATTATACACCAACAAAACTCAAGACGAACACACGTTAGACTCTACTGACACTAGTTCATTTTTAGGGTCATTACACATGTTCTCATCTAACCCACTCTTTCGAGCTAAATACAAAGGTTGGGCCTTGGGTTTCACTTTCTCAAGCTGAAACTGTCAACACCCACTACTAAGGATGCCAAATTACTACATTGTCTCTGTACCTCTCTCTCGACCAAGCACAAAACTATAAAATCTATCACACTAATGATGCAATAATGAAGTTAAACCACCATAATAATTTAGACCCGCTTCAGATTAATAACAACAATCACTAATTGATAACACCCATTTAGTAGAATGGAACAATTGGTCACATTGTCAAACCCCCAAGGTTAGGGTTTTAGCCAATCATGGTGAAAACATGAAAATCAACACCTGCCACATTTTCCATAGCTGCGTAAATGAAATTCGAAGGTTAAAATTAACTAAAATCTTCTCTATTAAAAAATCCCAATGAAAAACCTTGCTAAAATCACTTGAAATCCACAATGGTAGTGTTTTTGCTCTTAATGTTTTGTTCCTCACGTTTCTGAATGCCTTCTCTCTCCTCCAAAAATCAATTTATGCAAGTCTGATGTGTAGTTGTTGGAACCAATCAGCGAGGTAAGTCGGGCTTCACCGACCGTTCGGTGACTCACCGATTTTCCTTTGTCTCGCCTTTATTTTTCACCTTTTCTTAGTCCCACCACTGTAATTTTAGGCGAGCCAGATCGGGATCGCCGTCTCATTTCGCGATGCGCCCTTTTTCCTTTCATCTCGCCTATCAGCACTTATTTGGATCTCCATCAGTACTTTTGGCGACCTGGTCATCCATCACCGATGCAATCAGCATCACGCAGAGTGGAACTGCTGCTTGTCGAAGCTACTCCTAATCCAGCCTCCGCATTCTGTAACTTTAGGCGGTAGAGTGGCAACTTGGTGAGTCGCCGAATGACATCAGCGATTATCAAGCATGTTTTTCCCTTTTCATTTTCGCTCGTGTTGTCTCTGTTGCCCATTTCTATCCTAGCTTTGTTCCTCAATCCATAAATCTAAAGATCAAGGGTTTTATATCAGTTGTTGGCACAAAATAAGCATTTGAGGACACTAAATCAGTATAAATAAAGCCCTAAATGAGTCTAAATCTCGGACTCATCAGCACCCCCAACTTAAACTTTTGCTTGTCCTCAAGTAAAACTCAAGTTCAGCAGTTCAAAAATGATGTCTCAAACAGTGCTACATAAGACTCAATAATGAATGCACTCAACAAGACTTAACTTACTCATGGAAGGATCAATTGTGCACTCAAAGGTTCAAGTTGTGACTCACCATTCTCAAAGATTCTCAATGTTCACAATACTTGTTTCAAATGCAAGTTCAAGCTCAACAAAGGTACTAAAATGCCCTCACACAAAGATTATTCCATTTTCACACACTATTCTTCAACAATTCAAAGTTCTAGAATCACATACAACTCTCACACTCTCAAAGATGAACACATGTATGACTTTACCCATAAGTTTGCCCTTATTTTCCAACTAAAATTCATTTTACCTCACTCATGATCAAACAGGTCTTTTCAAGGCTTGAAACGGGGCTGAGTGTAAAGGTATGGTCATTTAGGCTCAGTCGCTGCTATCATCATGAATGCGGTATGAACAACACTTTATTTCCTTTTCTTCAACATTTCACTCATGCTCACAAGTCACCCCATTGTTCACTTCTCATGGAATACCGGACACCCCATTTCTCTTGCTAATTTCACAATTTTACTTCACAACTTTTTAGCTGTTTTCTTTTTCATTCTTCATTTCTTTTCTCTTTTTTTTATATGGAGGGGTTCCATCTTTCTCACAACCATGGCTCAAGGGGAGCTTATTTTGCATTTTTTGATCTACCTTCTCTTTTCATCACACCTCCAACTTAGGCTTTTGGCCTAAGTTGGCTATTCAAACAAACCACACTTCATGAGGATTACAGGTGAAGGGATAGAGAGAGGTCTCATTTGCTCAAGTTTCTTCCAAGAAAAGGACAGGGCTCAAAGGGGGTTCAAGCAAAGTTCACACACTCACAAGGTAGGCCACAAAAGAGGTATAATGTAAAATTGGTTCACACTTAAAAAAAAATTCCTAAGATCAGTTCAAGAGCTTGCATCACTAAATCACTGGACCAACAGGGAAAATTCTAGGTGTCATCACACATGGTTCACGGTAAACTCATCACACAAGGCATTGGCACCAATATCAAACAAGTCTCCACAGTTTTGCTAGTGTGCAATATTCATCACAAGAGACTCAATTAGATAATCGATGAGTCACATCGAGATGTAAAAAGTTCACATATTGTCTATGCAACTTCATTTGGCCTCATCATAGCCGCACATTCATTTTTGTTCGATTGAGAGCTCCATTCAAGTCATCAGTATTGATCAAAACCAATACTCAAATTGGCACAAGAACAACCATAATTAAACACACAAAAGGTGGCAAAAAATTTTCAGAAAGGTCCAAGCACAAAAGGAACTCACTGCCCAAACACACACCCCCACCAAAAGCATTCAACATTGTCCACAATGTGAGTATAGAACGGACACTCCCACAAATAAAATAAGAGTAAAAATAAAACTAACAAATAAAGATAAAATTCTAGTATGAAAACATGTAGAGCAAGGTGACGAGGAATATTCACTATTGCCTAGTTGGCGAGAAAATGAAACAGTCGCCGAATGTCTCGGCGGTGCACCCAATGGTCCGGAGATCGCCCTTAGTTCCAATATGCGATACTCTCAGAAAGGGGCAAATCGGCGAAGATGAAGAAGGTCGCCCAACAGGTCTACGCTTCGCATAATAGACTTGTAACATCATCGAACAATCATTTAGTTAAGCTATCAGCGCTGAAGTAGAAGGGCGGGAAAATTAGGTCACCTAAGCACATCGACGATTTGCCGAGTGATGAAGGTCTCCTGCCGAATGTTCTAGTATCTTAGCTCTATTTTTGAAGTCCATAAGGATGACTATGTCGTTCCCACCGAACGGATTCGGTGATCCATCAATAGCATCTTCTTCTCGCATAATATCTTGCACCTGCAAAATCAACACACATTATTTAAAACACTAACACTTGGGTTGCCTCCCAAGAAACGCCTTATTTAACGTCGTGGCATGGCATGTAAATGCTCTCAAGCATCTTCAAGGTACACCACCTCAATCAGAGAAATCTCTTGGCACTGGCCAAAGTATACCTTCAAGCGTTGCCCATTCACCTTGAATACATGTCCTTCTTGACCTTCAACTTCGATGGCACCATTTGTGAACACTCGTGTCACTCTAAACGACCCTGACCATTTGGACTTGAGCTTTCTTGGAAAGAGTCTAAGTCTAGAGTTATATAGTAACACCCAGTCGCCCACTTTGAACTCTCTCTTAAGGATTTTAGAATCATACCATTTCTTCATCTTTTTCTTGTAAAGGGCTGAACTTTCGTAAGCCTTGAACCTGAATTCGTCCAACTCATTTAACTGCCCTACTCTCTCTCTTGAAGTCTTTGTCCAGTCCAGATTTAGAGCTTTCAATGCCCATAATGCTTTGTGTTCAAGTTCAACTGGTAGATGGAAGGATTTACCGAAAACTAGCTGATACGGAGACATACCGATTGGTGTTTTGTATGCAGTGCGATACGCCTATAGTGCGTCATCAAGCTTTGGAGACCAATCGGTTCTATTAGCATTCACTGTCTTGGCCAAGATGTTTTTGATCTCCTAGTTTGATAGCTCAACTTGGCCGCTCGTTTGGGGATGATACGGAGTTGCTACTTTGTGTTTCACTCCATACTTACTCAATGCGGCTAAGAACCACTTGTTGCAAAAGTGGGATCCCCATCACTAATAATAGCTGAGGAGTACCAAATCTAGCAAAGATGTAGCATTTCAGGAATTGAACAACACTTTTCCCTTCATTGTTTGGAAGTGCAACAACCTCCACCCATTTTGAAACATAATCTATAGCCACTAAGATATACTTATTACCAAACAAACACAGAAATGGGCCCATGAAATCTATTCCCCAAACATCAAATAGCTCAACTTCTAAAATGGGCGTAAGAGCCAACTCATGTCTTTTGGACATTCCACCTTATTTCTGACATTGGTGCACTTCTTAACAACCTCATGAGCATCTTTGTAGAGGGACGGCCAGTAGTAGCCACTTTGGAGGACTTTAGCAGTTGTACGTACACCACCATGATGACCCCTAACCGTGAAGCATGACAAGCATGGAAAATTTTGATGGCTTCTTCTTCCAGAACACATCTCCTAATGATATGGTCTGCACACTCTCTGAATAAATATGGTTCATCCCAAAAGTACTTCTTAACATCGAAAAAGAACCTCTTTTGTTTGTAGAAGTTTAGTTCGTCTGGCATTAATCCACACACTATGTAATTGGCAAAATCAGCATACCAAGGAGGTTGTTTGAGAGATACCGTGAATACCTATTCATCGAGAAAATAATCATTTATGTCGATCTCCAGCTCGTCATTTTCCTTGCCTTCCAATCTTGATAAGTGGTCAGCCACCTGATTTTCACAACCTCTCCTATATTTGACCTCAAAGTTGAATTCTTGCAATAGTAGCACCCACTTTATCAATCTTGACTTGGCATCCTTCTTTGCCATCAGATAACACAGTGCCACATGATCAATGTGAACAACCACTTTAGTACCTAGCAAGTATGCCCGGAACTTCTCAAACGCATAAACTACCACAAGTAACTCTTGTTCAGTAACTGTATAGTTACGTTGAGCATTGTTTAGAGTTTTGTTTGTGTAGTAAACGGGGTGAAATAGTTTGTTGCATTTTTTCGCCAACATAACACCTAATGCCGTGCCGCTTGCATCACACATTACTTCAAAGGATTCTTACCAATCGGGACTAATGATGACTGAGGTGGAGACCAATTTTTCTTTCAAGCACTTGAAAGCCACCATGCAAGAATCATCAAAGTGGATTTTCACCTCCTTCTCCAAGAGTTAGCATAGAGGATGTGCAATCTTTGAGAAGTCTTTGATGAACCTCCGGTAAAAATCAGCATGTCCGAAGAAACTACGAAAACCCTTCACCAAAATTGGTGGTGGTAACTTCTCAATCACTTCAATCTTCACTTTATCAACCTCCAGCCCCGTTTACGATGCTTTGTGACCAAGAACTATACCTTTCTTAACCATGAAGTGGCATTTTTCCCAATTTAGGACCAAATTTGTCTCCACACATCTTTGGAAAACTTGTCCTAAGTGTGCTAAACATGCTTCAAAAGTGTCACCCACAAACGAGAAGTCATCCATAAATACCTCCATTGAATCCTTCACCATGTCAGCAAAAATAGATAATATGCAACGTTAAAATGTTGTCGGAGCATTACATAATCCGAACGGCATCCGTTTGAAGGTAAAAGTTCCATATGGGCAGGTGAAGGTGGTGTTCTCTTGGTCTTCCGAAGCAATGGAGATTTGGTTATAACCAGAGTACCCATCTTAAAAGCAATACCAATCTCTCTTTGAGAGTCGATCAAGCATTTGATCCATGGAAGGCATGGCAAAGTGATCCTTTTCAGTCCACGAATTTTACTTTTGGTAATCCATGCACACTCTTCATCCAGTTACCGGTCTCATAGATACAAGCTCCCCCTTTTCATTTGGGACTATTGTGATGCCTCCCTTTTTCAGTACACATTGTATCGGACTTACCCATTTGTTTACCGTAATAGGGTAGATCACACATGCGTCCAACCACTTTATTATCTCCTTTTTCGCCACCTCTTGCATCGGTGGGTTCAATCTCCGTTGATGTTCAACACTCGGCTTACAATCACTATCAAGCTAAATTTTGTGAGTGCAAATACCAAGAGGAATGCCCACTATGTCAGTGATGGTGCAACCTATAGCTTTGATATGCCTTCTCAACACCTCAAGGAACAATTTTACCTGCCTTTCAAGCGAGTCAACTGCAATGATCATCGGTAAGGTGTTATTCGCCTCCAAGAAAGCATATCAGATATGAGAGGGAAGTATTGTCAACTCCAAATTTGGTGGTTCTTCTGTTGATGGCTTTGCGGGAAGACTTTCTCGATTTTTTAGATCAATGTCCAACTTCAATGGAGTCTTTGAATACCCCTTCCCAAAGCCTGAAAGAGCAGCTACTAACTTTTCATAGACTTGAATATCAAATTTATCATAGTTAGCAAGAATGGCTTCAAGTGGTTCACTTATACACATCAAATGGGTCATACTAGCCACCACCTCATCAATAACATCAACAGTGGAGACCGCGTGAATATCACTTGGGTGTTTCATTAACTTAAAAACATTAAAGGTTACTTCATCTTCATTCACCTAAAACTTCAGTTCTCCACTTTTAACATTCACCAACACTCTCCAGGTTGCTAAGAATGGTCTTCCCAAAATGATGGAAATTTCAGCATTTATTTCACAATCAAGAATGACAAAATCATTCCAGAAAATGAATCAGTCAACCTTTACCAACATGTCATATTGTATCCCCATATGGTGTTTAATTGATCGGTCCCCCATCAAGAGTCTCATTATTGTGGCTTTTGGTTCACCCAACCCAAGTTGTTTATAGATCGCATATGGCATTAGGTTTATGCTTGCTCCCAAATCGCATAGGGCTTTAGCAAATTAGAGCATGCCGATGGTGCAAGGGATGGTGAACGCTCCGGGATCTTCTCTTTTTTTAATCAGCTCCTTAGTCATAATCGCACTACAACTATGAGAAACTTCGATTGTCTCAAAATCCAAGCTCCTTTTCTTTATGACTAACTCCTTTATAAACTTGGCATAACCCCGCATTTCTAACAATGCTTCAACTAGGGGGAGATTAATTGATAATGTTTGGAACACCAATAAGAACCTCTCATCCTCATTCTTCTTCTTGAGACGTTGGGGAAATGGGGGCAATATTTTGGGTAAAGGTTGCATAACTTTTGGGATTGGATTATGTTTCTCAACATCTTTTTGTGGTCCTTTGTCAATGCTTTGATGGATAGGTATCTCTTCTTCCTCCATACCTTTGTATTCTTCATGTATTTGAGCTTCTTCATTTCCCGTCACATCGCCTATTGCTACCTTTCCACTACGAGTAACCACATCAAGCCCTCTATCATCATCTTCCATTATCACTTTTGGTTTCAATTGTGTAGAAAGTAAAGGCAACTGACCTTCAAGTATCTTGATAGCATCTATGTGAGAGTTGACTTTATTATTCAATGATGAAAAGTCATCTTTCATCCCTTTTAACAAATCATCCGAACCTTCAACTTTATCAAGAATGCATGTCAGCAAATCATTCACCCGGGGACTACTTGCACTCCCTTTCGATTTTGGGCTCTCACTCGAGTGAGCGTGATCCTCTTCATGTTCATCCTCTTTTTCCAATAATCACTTTGCTCAACCCAATCTTGACAGTATCTTCTTTGCTCTTCTCCCTTGTGATAGTTCCAACCTTGATTCCCACCTTGCTGTAAATAGTGTGGGTGGAAACCCTCCTCATATCTCTTGGACTTCCAACCTTGATTCTCCCTCGGATTTGAATAACCTATGGAAAAACCCTCCTCAACTCTTAAAACTCCACTTGTCCCCTTGGGCTTTCATCATCCTTGATGGGGGCGGGGGGGGGGGGGGGAAGAATATTGCATTGAATGCTATAATCAGCTCCTCCCATGATGTGATGGAATTGTTTGGTAACTCGGCCAACCACTTGTTAGCCTCCCCAGTCAAAGATGGTGGAAATAACCTAAGCCGGATTGAATCTTGTGACACATTCTTGAATGAAAATGGGCTGCACACCTCTATAAAATGTCTTCCATGCTCATACGGGTTTTCATTTTCTAGCCCTCCATTGAGTCCCCTCGTTTGGAGAAGATGAAGAGTCATGCTAGTGACTTGAAATATTACATTCCCATCAGTTTGCGGTAGGCAAATTGCACCCATTTCACCTGATTGAGATGAGTTATAAACACTATTGATATCATCGATACCATCTCGATAACCTACTTGGCTACCATTCACCTCTTCCTCACACATTTTTACTTCTACTTAGTCCAACCAACACAACACAATACAATCTAAGCCTATTTAACTACAGCCAACAAATTCACAAGTCAAATCTTCGATCAAAGAACTCTAAGTAATGCTAATCCCTGACAGTAGCGCCATTTTGATTAACGTTTCAAGGACACTGCATCCAATCCTAAGTGTCAACGATTGTTAGTCAGTATATAACCCAACCAACTTAGATGGGGTCAATCCCACAGAGAGTAGCTTTCTTTGAATTCAAATACAAAAGTATGACGATGACCTTTGCAGCTGAGCAGCACACACTTAAGAGTTTACTAATCAAAATTTCAGGATGTCGTTACCAACCCACTTCAAATTATTAACAAAAAACAATCAGATAACTAGAAAACACTTAGGGGATTGACAAACCACCTGCCGAATTCAACTTAATGGGTGTACATCATTACCGAGAATTCTAATTTGTCGCAGGTAGAATGCTATAAGTAAAACAATTTTCTCTCGAACAATTGTCTTATTTCCATTAAGTTCTCTCAAACCTCAACACTATCCTTAAGCTAACTAGCCCACATTCTCATCTAATCCACTCTTTCGAGCTAGATACAAAGGCTGGGTCTTGGGTTTCACTTTCTCAAGTTGAAACCGTCAAGACCCATTACTAAGGATGCCAAATTACTATGTTGGTTTTGTACTTCTCCCTCGAGCAAGCACAAAACTCTGAAATCTATCACACCAAAGATGCAATAATCAAGTTAAACCACCATGATAATTTAGACCCACTTTAGATTAACACCAACAATCACTAATCGATAACACCCATTTAGTAGAATGCAACAATTGGTCACATTGTCAAACCCTCAAGGTTAGGGTTTTAGCCAATCATGGTGAAAAGATGAAAATCAACACTTGCCACGTTTTCCATAGCTGGGTAAATGAAATTCGAAAGTTAAAATTAACTAAAATCTTCTCTATTACAAAATCCAAATGAAAAAGCTTGCTAAAATCACTTGAAAGCCACAATGGTAGTGTTTTTGCACTTAATATTTTGTTCCTCACATTTCTGTATGCCTTCTCTCTCCTGAAAAAATCAATTTATGCAAGTCTGATGTGTGGCTGTTTGGAACCAATCGGTAAGATAAGTCAGGCCTTGCCGACCATTCGGTGACTCACCGATTTTCCTTCATCTCACCGTCAGTTTTCACCTCTTCTTAGTCTCACCACTGTAATTCTAGGCGAGCTAGATTGGGATCGCCGTCTCATTCCGCAATGCGCCCTTTTTGTCGATCTCCATCAATACTTTTGGCGATCTGGTCATCCATCACCAATGCAATCAGTGTCACGCCGAGTGGAACTATTGCTCGCCGAAGCTACTCCTAATCCAGCCTCTGCATGCTGTAACTTTAGGCGGTAAAGTGGCAACTTGGTGAGTCACCGAATGAGATCGACCATCATCATGCTTGTTTTTCCCTTCTCTTTTTCGCTCGTGTTGTCTATGTTACCCTTTTCTATACTAGCTTTGTTCCTCAATCCATATATATGAAGATCAAGGGTTTTATATCAGTTGTTGGCACAAAATAAGCATTTGAGGACACTAAATCATTATAAATAAAGCCCTAAATGAGTCCAAATCTCGGACTCATCAGACCTTTCTTGGCTTTCAATGAACCACAACCCCACCCTTGGTGGATTCTATTAGTTGAACACCTTATCGGGCCAACCTATGAACATCTTGAATTAACTCTTTCTTTTCTTCTTCAATATGAGCAACACTACATATAGATAACCGACTGAGAGCATCTGCCACCACATTTGCCTTACGAGGTGATAGAAAACACTCATATCATAATCTTTCAATAACTCAAGCCACCTTCTTTGGCGAAGATTTAGATCTTTATGATAAAACATATATTGCAAACTCTCGTGGTAGGTAAACACATCTACATGAACTCCATACAAATAACACCTCCAAATTTTTAAGGCTAAAAACAACCGCCGCTAGTTCAAGGTCATGGGTAGGATAATTCTTTTCATGAATCTTAAGTTGACTTGTGGCATAGATAATAACTTTCCCATTTTGCATAAGCACAACCCTAACCCAATTCTTGAGGCATCACAATAAACAACAAAGCCATCGAACCCTTTCGATAAAGTCATCATCGGAGCGGAAGTAAGTCTATCCTTTAACTCTTGGAAACTATTCTCACATGCTTCGGACCATATGAACTTAGCCTTCTTTTAAGTCAAAGCTGTCAAAGCAGAGGCAATTGAAGAAAATCCCTCAACAAACCTTCTATGGTAACAGGCTAAACCCAAGAAACTTCTAATATCTGAAGGGGTTAGAGGTCTAGGCCAACTCTTGACCGCATTTGTCTTCTTAGGATCTAGCTCAATACCCTTACTTAAAACAATATGACCAAGAAAAGTTACGGACCTTAGCCAAAACTCACACTTGCTAAACTTAGCAAAGAGTTGTTGGTCCTTAATAATTGGCAACACGATCCTCAAATGATCAATATGCTCATTCTCACTCCTTGAATAAATCAGTATATCATCAATGAATACAATCACAAACATGTCAAGGTATTGTCTAAAAACTTTATTCATCAAATCCATAAACGTCATCGGAGTATTAGTCAAACCAAATGACATTACCAAAAACTCATAATGACCATACCGGTTTCTAAAAGCCGTCTTCGAAATGTCATCTTCGTTTACCCTCAGGTTGTGATAACCCAATCGAAGATCAATCTTAGAGAAATAATTTGTCCCTTGAAATTGGTCAAATAAATTATCTATCCTTGGAAGAGGATACGTATTCTTAATGGTCATCTTGTTCAACTGACAATCAATACACATACGAAGAGAACCATCTTTCTTTCTAGAAAACAAAACTGGAGCACCCCATGGAGAGATACTCGGTCGAATGAAACCCTTATCCAACAAATCTTTCAATTGTTCTTTCAACTCCTTAAGTTCCGCTGGAGCAATTCAATAAGGAGGAATAGAAATTGGTTGCGTGTCTGGGAGAAGGTCAATACCGAAGTCTATTTCCCTTTCTAGAGGAATAATGGGTAAATCATTAGGGAACACTTCCATAAACACATTAACAACGAGGACCGACTCGAGAGTAGGCGTTTTGGAATCCATATCCCTCACCCTAACTAAATGGTAAATGCAACCCTTAGAAATCATCTTTCTAGCTTTAAGACAAGAGACAAATTGACCCTTAGGGATAGAATTTCCCCCTTTCCACTCTAGGACAGGCTCATTCAACAATTGAAACTTGCTACACGGGATCTATTATCGATAGAAACATAACATGAGTAAAGCCAATCCATACCAAGAATAATATCAAAGTATATCATATCAAGCTTTACCAAGTCAACAAGAGTAACTCTATGGGACAAGGAAACAGGGCACTTTCTATAGACCCTCTTAGCCACAATAGAATCACCAACAGGAGTAGAGACAGAAAACGGATCTATCAACACATCTGGAAGAACATGAAGCCTCATAGCCACATATGGAGTCACAAAAGACAAGGTAGCACCATGATCAAGTAAAGCATAATCATCAAGTTGGAAAACATTCAACATATCGGTAACCACATCGAGAGAACCCTCTTGTTCACCATGAGTCTGAAGTGCATAGAATCAGTTTTGCTTAGGAGCATTGGGACCCAAACCACTAGTAGGAGCTTGCTTTCTCTCTCTTTCTTTAGCCGTAAGCATCAGTAAATCCCTCATTTTATGACCACTCTTACCACAACTAAAGCAACCATCGGTGTTGGCTAGGCACTTACCCTCATGCTTCCTTCCACATCTAGTACAAGTAGACATAGGCAATAGAGATCCATTACCATTACCTCCTTGAGGCTTAGGGTTAGACACCCTATCTTTGTTAAAATTAGGATGAGCATTAGAGGAACCTTGACCAAAAAACTCTTGTCAAATCTAGGATGACCATGTCCATCGAACCTTGTATGAGAGAAATTACCATCACCGGTCTTATCCCTTTTTTTCTCCCTAGACTTTCCTTAAGTTTCTTCTCTTCAATCTGTTGTGCATGAACCATGAGATGAGATATGTCCATGTCATTAATGAGCATGGTGGTACGACACTCTATAATCACCATTTTGGACACACTCAAAAAGAACTTACTCATCCTTGCCCTAGAATCGGCAACCATTGTTGGAGCATATTTAGACAATTGTGTGAACTTTAGAGCATATTCCCTCACACTCATACTTTCTTGTCGAAGGTTAATGAACTCAAACACCTTGGCTTCCCTCATCTCAAAGGGAAAGAACCTATCAAGAAAATCGGCCTTAAACTTCTCCGAAACAAGAGGACACACATCTTTCGGTCTCCCTTCCTTCCATTGGTCGAACAAAATTTGAGCCATACCTTTTAGTTGATAAGCTGCCAACTCCGCCTTTTCTACTGGCATCACTCCCATAATCATCAAAACCTTATAGACCTCATCAATAAACTTTCAAAGGTCTTCCTCAACCTTACAACCATGAAACTCCAAAAGATTCATCCTAGTGAAGTCCCTCACTCTAGATACCATCGTGCCCACATTTAGGTTCACAGGGACCGCAACTTCCCTATTCGCTTGGGCAGTCACGTCTTGAGACAACACTTGAAAAGCAACCCTAAACTCCGTATTAGTCACTTACTCGACCAAAGGATAGACCAAAACATGAGGAGCTTTGGGAGGAGCTTCTTGTTTCGCATTCTCCCTCACATTCCTTCTAGCATAAGCTCTTCGAGTAGCCATATCATGTAGAGCATCTGATAAGGATTCTAAGAGAGACCTTATAGAGTTAAACTCTATCGTACAACTTTAGAGTAATGAAAGAAGTGGAGTTTCCTAATCATCTTGTAGCCTCTCATTCATAAATGTGGCGCATTTCACACTTATGAACAAGACTCTACTAGACATGGATAATGAGAGATCCTAGGACTATTCTAAACATTGTGCTCTGATTACCAAGTTTGTCACGACCTAGGGCTACCCCCAAGATGCAACATGGCGTATAGAACCCCGAAGGACCCCATACAAGCCACTTAGCTTTCATAACATAAGAAATAGAACAATAAGAGTAAAACAATAGACCAAGCCCAATAGTTTTTATAAAAGAAAAGCAGAAGTCTAAAACACTTGTCTCAGTATAGCCATCTATAATATAATATAATGAAATTGGGCCTAGGCCATACATCATGTACAAAAGTGAAATACATGAAAGAAACTAAAATAATGAACATCCATCCTCGAAGCATGAGGACTCACCAAAGCTCGAGAATCTCAAAATCAACCACTTGCCACGAACTGAGAAACTTGACTGTCAGACCCTATATTTAGGGAAATGTAGGCCAGAGTATGTGTTAGTACAAAACAATGTGTCAAGTATGATAGTTATGCATAAAATATTTAAATCATTCTAAAAAGGGACATTTCATTTCATGACATGCAATTGACCAAGCTAAAACATGATATAAAAGGGTTAGAATATATAAGTCATAAAACCATGGTTAATGCAAGCTAACATCATTTAAAACCTTTGAACACATATGCGATACTTCTTGAAGTAACCTTAGTTCATTATTATTGTGGGGAATTAGCCTTAACTGACATAGAGACCATGTGAGCTATAACATGATCCCCCGGTGTCTCCCACACCAAAAAGGGTTGTCCTACTTGCCAAGGTAAGGACCATAACGTCTAGTTTAGGTGGATCCACTAGCTAATGTCTATCTAGAAAATCATCCTATGCGTGCACATAGGTAAGGGACAAAGAGATTTCTTCTAGAAACCCGGCCTCTACTCATGGGAGAGCTTCCAATTCAATATCCTCTCGGTTTTAAGATTAAATCCCATAGAATAGTCATTTCTTCTCATTCTTATTATCTATGGAAAGGCAGGTCATCTTGCCAATCCAAGCTAAGTCATCATCATGGAAAGGTATCTTTCAATAAATAATCTAAGCTAGGTTCATTATGATAGCTCTTAATTTTTTATTTAATTATGTGAGAAAGCCTTTCAACCTTAGAATCATTATTATGTGAGAAAACCTTTCACATCTTTTTTTTATGTGTATATGAGAAAATCCTTTCATTAACACATCATGATCATCATCAATGACACTTTACTCACAAAGCATCCTTAAAACATTTGCATAGATTTCATAAGAAAATGCTTGAGCCCACATTTACCTTTCAAGGTTTTCAAAACCCACTTTCAATCATCAACACTTAGAAAACATGGGTTAGATATGTATTTCATTATAAATTCATTCAAAGCTAGCAATACAAGCTTAATTCCATAAAACTCTTCCTTTACAATCAAAATCCCACATCTTATGATTCATAACTTGAAAAACATGGGAATTACATGGGTTCATGGGGGAAATCATCATAAAATCATAGTATTTCATCAAGTCATGCATAAGAGATCATAATTCAATCATTTAAATTAATAATCAAGAGAATCCATGACAAATGAAGGAAACCCTAACTCAATTGGGGATTTCTAACTTTGAAAATAGGAGAATTTGGGAACTCCATGAATGGAAGGAATCCATGGATGAAACTGTCATACATCAAAGACAAATTAGTATCTTCAATGGAGGGATTGAGAGTTTACTTGAAACCCTAGGTTGAATCCTTCTTCTTCTTCAAGTTTCTAGAGAGAGAAATATTTTAGAGAGGAGAATTGATCTATTTGTGATTTTGGAAAAACGACTTGAATAGGATAATTTGGGGGTTGAAAACACTTATATAGGGGTCTTAATGAAGGGTGAAACAACATAGAATATGAGTTAATTAATTAGTAAAGACCCAACTATCCCTGAAACTTATTGCCAGTTGTGACCCACGGCCACTATCGACGGACCGTGGTCAGGAAGATGGACCGTCCTGCACGGCCATCGATGGTGGTCAGAAAGGTGAATCCTTGACCTGTGGACCACGGACCGTGGTCTGACCAACGGTTTGTTGGTCAGGCCGTGGTTTTGGAACTTCAGACCCTTTTCAGGCGGGCCATCCATGGACCACACCTCGAAGCATGAGGACTCACCAAATCTTGAAAATCTCGAAATCAACCACAAGCCATAAAAAACTGAGAAACCTGACTATTAGATCCTACATTTGTGGAAATGTAGGCAAAAGTATGTGTTAGTACAAAACAATGTGCCAAGTAAGATATCTATACATAAAACATTTAAATCATGCTAAAAAGAAACATTTGGTTTCATGACATGCAATTGACCAAGCTAAAACAAGATAGATATAAAATGGTTAGAAAACACAAGTCATAAAATCATGGTCAATGCAAGCTAACATCATTTAAAACCTTTAAACACATATGCGTTACTTCTTGAAGTAACCTTAGTTAATTATTATTGTGGGGAATTAGCCTTAACCGGCATATATACCATGTGAGTTATAACATGATCCCCCGGTGTCTCCCACACCGTAAAGGGTTGTCCTACTTGCCAAGGTAAGGACCATAACTACTAGCTTAGGTGGATCCACTACCTAATGTCTATCTAGACAATCATCCTATGGGGCCACATAAGTAAAGGACAAAGAGATTACTTCTAGAAACCCGACCTCTACTCACGGGAGAGCTTTCATCTAAATATCCTCTCGATGCTAAGCATAAATCCCACGAAATAGTCCTTTCTTCTCATTCTTATTATTCAAGGACAGGCACGTCATCTTTCCAATCCAAGCTAAGTCATCATCTATGGAAAGGTATCTTTCAATAAATAATCTAAGCTAAGTTCATTATGATAGCTCTTAATTTTTTATTTAATTATGTGCGAAAGCCTTTCAACCTTAGAATCATTATTATGTGAGAAAACCTTTCACATCTTGCTTTTATGTGTATATGAGAAAATCCTTTCATTAACACATCATGACCATCATCATTGATACTTTACTCACAAAGCTTCCTTAAAACATTTGCATAGATTTCATAAGAAAATGCTTGAGCCCACAATTTACCTTTCAAGGTTCAAAACCCACTTTCAATCATCAACACTTAGAAAACATGGGCTAGATATGTAATTCATTATAAATTCATTCAAAGCTAGCAATACATGATTAATTCCATAAAACTCTTCCTTTACAATCAAAATCCCACATCTTATGATTCATAACTTGAAAACATGGGAATTACATGAGTTCATGGGGGAAATCATCATAAAATCATAGTATTTATATCAAGTCATGCATAAGAGATCATAATTCAATCATTTAAATTAATAGTCAAGAGAATCCATGACAAATGAAGGAAACCCTAACTCAATGGGGGATTTCTAACTTTGAAAATAGGAGAATTTGGGAACTCCATGAATGGAAGGAATCCATGGATGAAAACTATCATACCTCAAAGACAAATTTGTATCTTCAATGGAGGGATTGAGAGTTTACTTGAAACCCTAGGTTGAATCCTTCTTCTTCTTCAAGTTTCTAGAGAGAGAAATATTTTAGAGAGGAGAATTGATCTATTTGTAATTTTTTAAGAACGACTTGAATAGGATAATTTGGGGGTTGAAAACACTTATATAGGGGTCTTAATGAAGGGTAAAACAACATAGTATAGGAGTTAATTAATTAGTAAAGACCTAACTATCCCTGAAACTTATTACCAGTTGTGACCCATGGCCACTATCGACGGACCGTGGTCAGGAAGACGAACCGTCCTGCACGGCTATCGATGGTGGTCAGAAAGGTGGATCCTTGACCTGTGGACCACAGACCGTGGTCTGACCAACGGTTTGTTGGTCAGGCCGTGGTGTTGGGACTTCAGACCCTTTTCAGGTGTGCCATCCATGGACCACACCTCGAAGCATGAGGTCTCACCAAATCTTGAAAATCTCAAAATCAACCACAAGCAATAAAAAACTGAGAAACCTGACTATCAGATCCTACATTTGTGGAAATGTAGGCAAGAGTATGTGTTAATACAAAACAATGTGCCAAGTATGATATCTATGCATAAAACATTTAAATCATGCTAAAAAGAAACATTTTATTTCATGACATGCAATTGACCAAGCTAAAACAAGATATAAAAGGGTTAGAAAACACAAGTCATAAAATCATGGTCAATGCAAGCTAACATCATTTAAAACCTTTAAACACATATGCGTTACTTCTTGAAGTAACCTTAGTTAATTATTATTGTGGGGAATTAGCCTTAACCGGCATATATACCATGTGAGTTATAACATGATCCCCTGGTGTTTCAGACACCGAAAAGGGTTGTACTACTTGCCAAGGTAAGGGCCATAACTACTAGCTTAGGTGGATCAACTACCTAATGTCTATCTAGATAATCATCCTATGGGGGCACATAAGTAAAGGACAAAGAGATTACTTCTAGAAACCCGACCTCTACTCACGGGAGAGCTTTTATCTAAATATCCTCTCGATGCTAAGCATAAATCCCATGAAATAGACCTTTCTTCTCATTATTATTATCCATGGACAGGCACGTCATCTTTCCAATCCAAGCTAAGTCATCATCCATGGAAAGGTATCTTTCAATAAATAATCTAAGCTAAGTTCATTAAAGTAGCTCTTAATTTTTTATTTAATTATGTGAGAAAGCCTTTCAACCTTAGAATCATTATTATGTGAGAAAACCTTTCACATCTTGCTTTTATGTGTATATGAGAAAATCCTTTCATTAACACATCATGATCATCATCATTGATACTTTACCCACAAAGCATCCTTAAAACATTTGCATAGATTTCATAAGAAAATGCTTGAGCCCACAATTTACCTTTCAAGGTTCAAAACCAACTTTCAATCATCAACACTTAGAAAACATGGGCTAGATATGTATTTCATTATAAATTCATTCAAAGCTAGCAATACATGATTAATTCCATAAAACTCTTCCTTTACAATCAAAATCCCACATCTTATGATTCATAATTTGAAAACATGGGAATTATATGGGTTCATGGGGGAAATCATCATAAAATCATAGTATTTCATCAAGTCATGCATAAGAGATCATAATTCAATCATCTATATTAATAATCAAGAGAATCCATGACAAATGAAGGAAACCCTAACTCAATTGGGGATTTCTAACTTTGAAAATAGGAGAATTTGGGAACTCCATGAATGGAAGGAATCCATGGATGAAAACTATCATACCTAAAAGACAAATTCGTATCTTCAATGGAGGGATTGAGAGTTTACTTGAAACCCTAGGTTGAATCCTTCTTCTTCTTCAAGTTTCTAGAGAGAGAAATATTTTAGAGTGGAGAATTGATCTATTTGTAATTTTGGAAGAACGACTTGAATAGGATAATTTGGGGGTTGAAAACACTTATATAGGGGTCTTAATGAAGGGTAAAACAACATAGTATAGGAGTTAATTAATTAGTAAAGACCTAGCTATCCCTGAAACTTATTGCCAGTTGTGACCCACGGCCATTATCGATGCACCGTGGTCAGGAAGACGGACCGTCCTGCACGGCTATCGATGGTGGTCAGAAAGGTGGATCCTTGGCCTGTGGACCACGGACCGTGGTCTGACCAACGGTTTGTTGGTCAGGCCGTGGTTTTGGAACTTCAGACCCTTTTCAGGCAGGCCATCCATGGACCACACCTCGCAGCAAGAGGACTCACCAAATCTTGAAAATCTCGAAATCAACCACAAGCCATAAAAAACTGAGAAACTTGACTATCAGATCCTACATTTGTGGAAATGTAAGGCAAGAGTATGTGTTAGTACAAAACAATGTGCCAAGTATGATATCTATGCATAAAACATTTAAATCATGCTAAAAAGAAACATTTGATTTCATGACATGCAATTGACCAAGCTAAAACAAGATATAAAAGGGTTAGAAAACACAAGTCATAAAATCATGGTCAAAGCAAGCTAACATCATTTAAAACCTTTAAACACATATGTGTTACTTCTTGAAGTAACCTTAGTTAATTATTATTGTGGGGAATTAGCCTTAACCGGCATATATATCTTGTGAGTTATAACATGATCCCCTGGTGTCTCCCACACCGAAAAGGGTTGTCCTGCTTGCCAAGGTAAGGACTATAACTACTAGCGTAGGTGGATCCACTACCTAATGTCTATGTAGACAATCATCCTATGGGGCCACATAAGTAAAGGACAAAGAGATTACTTCTAGAAACCCGACATCTACTCACGGGAGAGCTTTCATCTAAATATCCTCTCGATGCTAAGCATAAATCCCACGAAATTGTCCTTTCTTCTCATTCTTATTATCCATGGATAGGCACGTCATCTTTCCAATCCAAGCTAAGTCATCATCCATGGAAAGGTATCTTTCAATAAATAATCTAAGCTAAGTTCATTATGATAGCTCTTAATTTTTTATTTAATTATGTGAGAAAGCCTTTCAACCTTAGAATCATTATTATGTGAGAAAACCTTTCACATCTTGCTTTTATGTGTATATGAGAAAATCCTTTCATTAACACATCATGATCATCATCATTGATACTTTACTCACAAAGCATCCTTAAAACATTTGCATAGCTTTCATAAGAAAATGCTTGAGCCCACAACTTACCTTTCAAGGTTCAAAGCCCACTTTCAATCATCAACACTTAGAAAACATGGGCTAGATATGTATTTCATTATAAATTCATTCAAAGCTAGCAATACATGATTAATTCCATAAAACTCTTCCTTTACAATCAAAATCCCACATCTTATGATTCATAACTTGAAAACATAGGAATTACATGGGTTCATGGGGGAAATCATCATAAAATCATAGTATTTCATCAAGTCATGCATAAGAGATCATAATTCAATCATTTAAATTAATAATCAAGAGAATCCATGACAAATGAAGGAAACCCTAACTCAATTGGGGATTTCTAACTTTGAAAATAGGGGAATTTGGGAACTCCATGAATGGAAGGAATCCATGGATGAAAACTATCATACCTCAAAGACAAATTTGTATCTTCAATGGAGGGATTGAGATTTTACTTGAAACCCTAGGTTGAATCCTTCTTCTTCTTCAAGTTTCTAGAGAGAGAAATATTTTAGAGAGGAGAATTGATCTATTTGTAATTTTGGAAGAACGACTTGAATAGGATAATTTGGGGGTTGAAAACACTTATATAGGGGTCTTAATGAAGGGTAAAACAACATAGTATATGAGTTAATTAATTAGTAAAGACCCAACTATCCCTGAAACTTATTGCCAGTTGTGACCCACGGCCACTATCGACGGACCGTGGTCAAGAAGACGGACCGTCCTGCACGGCTATCGATGGTGGTCAGAAAGGTGGATCCTTGGCCTGTGGACCACGGACCGTGGTCTGACCAACGGTTTGTTGGTCAGGCCGTTGTTTTGGGACTTCAGGCGCTTTTCAGGCGGGCCATCCATGGACCACACCTCGAAGCATGAGGACTCACCAAATCTTGAAAATCTCGAAATCAACCACAAGCCATAAAAAACTGAGAAACCTGACTATCAGATCCTACATTTGTGCAAATGTAGGCAAGAGTATGTGTTGGTACAAAACAATGTGCCAAGTATGATATCTATGCATAAAACATTTAAATCATGCTAAAAAGAAACATTTGATTTCATGACATGCAATTGACCAAGCTAAAACAAGATATAAAAGGGTTAGAAAACACAAGTCATAAAATCATGGTCAATGCAAGCTAACATCATTTAAAACCTTTAAACACATATGCGTTACTTCTTTAGGTAATCTGAGTTAATTATTATTGTGGGGAATTAGCCTTAACCGGCATATATACCATGTGAGTTATAACATGATCCCTCGGTGTCTCCCACACCGAAAAGGGTTGTCCTACTTGCCAAGGTAAGGACCATAACTACTAGCTTAGGTGGATCCACTACCTAATGTCTATCTAGACAATCATCCTATGGGGACACATAAGTAAAGGACAAAGAGATTACTTCTAGAAACCCGACCTCTATTCACGGGAGAGCTTTCATCTAAATATCCTCTCGATGCTAAGCATAAATCCCACGAAATAGTCCTTTCTTCTCATTCTTATTATCCATGGACAGGCACGTCATCTTTCCAATCCAAGCTAAGTCATCATCCATGGAAAGGTATCTTTCAATAAATAATCTAAGCTAAGTTCATTATGATAGCTCTTAATTTTTTATTTAATTATGTGAGAAAGCCTTTCAACTTTAGAATCATTATTATGTGAGAAAACCTTTTACATCTTGCTTTTATGTGTATATGAGAAAATCCTTTCATTAACACATCATGATCATCATCATTGATACTTTACTCACAAAGCATCCTTAAAACATTTGCATAGATTTCATAAGAAAATGCTTGAGCCCACAACTTACCTTCAAGGTTCAAAACCTACTTTCAATCATCAACACTTAGAAAACATGGGCTAGATATGTATTTCATTATAAATTCATTCAAAGCTAGCAATACATGATTAATTCCATAAAACTCTTCCTTTACAATCAAAATCCCACATCTTATGATTCATAACTTGAAAACATGGGAATTACATGGGTTCATGGGGGAAATCATCATAAAATCATAGTATTTCATCAAGTCATGCATAAGAGATCATAATTCAATCATTTAAATTAATAATCAAGAGAATCCATGACAAATGAAGGAAACCCTAACTCAATTGGGGATTTCTAACTTTGAAAATTGGAGAATTTGGGAACTCCATGAATGGAAGGAATCCATGGATGAAAACTATCATACCTCAAAGACAAACTCGTATCTTCAATGGAGGGATTGAGAGTTTACTTGAAACCCTAGGTTGAATCATTCTTCTTCTTCTTCAAGTTTCTAGAGAGAGAAATATTTTAGAGTGGAGAATTGATCTATTTGTAATTTTGGAAGAACGACTTGAATAGGATAATTTGGGGGTTGAAAACACTTATATAGGGGTCTTAATGAAGGGTAAAACATCATAGTATAGGAGTTAATTAATTAGTAAAGACCCAACTATCCCTGAAACTTATTGCCAGTTGTGACCCACGGCCACTATCGACGGACCGTGGTTAGGAAGACGGACCGTCCTGCACGGCTATCGATGGTGGTCAGAAAGGTGGATCCTTGGCCTATGGACCACGGACCGTGGTCTGACCAACGGTTTGTTGGTCAGGCCGTGGTTTTGGGACTTCAGACCCTTTTCAGGCAGGCCATCCATGGACTACACCTACAGTCTGTGGTTCCTTCCACGGGAAGTGGGTGGCCCCCGTGGTGCCATCTACAATTTTTCTGAAGTCATCCAGAATACCCTATTTCGAATACAGGGTGTTACATTATCCTAAAGAATTGATCATGGGTTAGTGAAATCTTACTAGGGCATGACTTAAATCTCGAGAATTCACTTACTAAGCCTGTCGATCCCAAATTGGGTAAGCATCTCTTTCCCTTTACACTGAATTTTTAAAACTTTTCTTAACCTATGGTTAATTTTTCCAATTCATTTCTTAAATATAACCCTCAGAATGATGGCATATGAGTCATGTAATTACTATATGAATGTGTTCAAACTTAAAAATAAGTATTGGGCTGTTTGAAATTTGATTCTAGGCTTTACTTTGAATTCAACATTGAACTGAGATGACTTAACGCCGACAAAGGCCTTCCTTCTACGAATTGTGGATTAATCCTCGGGTCTTAGTTTCCCTTCCTAGACAATTTCGTGAGGTTCAATGTTTGAATTCCTATTTTAGGTGAATGACGAGCCTTATCTCTGACTCCTAGTATCTTCTACGGATTGTGGATAGGACTCGTACATTAGGTTCCTGAGAATATTAAAATTTCTTTGGGAATTACGGGTGTGTGTACAATCCAATGGAGTTCTACAGCTTCGTAGTTCACAAGTCTATAGACCTATGGAAATTACATGTTGGTTTACAACCCATAGTTTGAACTATGGCTCGTATTCTTAGCTCGTAGTTCAAACTTTTAAAATCTAGAAATTAACCTGTCTTCTCACAAGGGATCTTCATAGCAGTGGTCCTTTCCACGAGTCATACATACCCACTTGTGAAGCATTATCGAAAAATACAAAAAGACTTTTTTGGTCTTTGTTTAATTTTTCTTTCAGTTCTTCTTTTTCTTACCTAATTTATAGTACTAATATTCTTCCCATAGGTAACATGCCTCATAAATCTACTCTGAAGTGTCGGGGAAAGATCGGTACACCTTCTAAAAAGGTTGGGGCTTAGCCTATGAAGACTCGATTACAAAATACGCCTACAGATGATGAATACAGTATTTCTAAGATATAAGAAAGTAACTTCTGACTCAAATGCCAAGCCCTAGGCCACCGGCACTCACACTAAGAAACTTTCAACGACACCCGAACATCTTAAAAATACTTCTCTCCCAAGACCCTCGTAGCATCTACTTCTCCCTAGTCTGAAGAGGGGGGAGGATCGCTAGAGGGGGAAAGCAAAAGCAACCAGTCAGGTTCAGTGCCTCCTTATTAGTGTTAAAGACATAAGGCACTTCGGTGCATGCTGTCAATACAGTTGTCCAAGATCAGGTTAGATGGTTTGTTGAGAACATGGCGTACATGTTTCGAGAATAGGCTACTTTATCAGAATGGGGCATGCCAAAGAAAATATTTTTTAGGAGCCTTGGCTATAGACAAGGGGTTTAGCAGTAGTCCCAGATATCTACGCAACATTCTCATGGCATAAGTTTGAGTTGATGGCTACACCCCGAGAAACTATATTCCACCATGGTTCAAGAGTTCTATGATTCTTATGTCGCAATAGTTGCAGGAGACAAATCAGTGAAGACCAAAGAAAATGATCAGCCCCCACTAATGAGCACACTGGTTCAAGGTATTCAAGTTGACATATCAGAGCGCACTATCCAGTATTTACTTTATTTGACCTAAGTACGAGCAGACTACAACCACTATAGAGTTTGAACACCACATACACATAATTTAAGATCAAAACAAGATAAAGGATCTCGAACAGAAAGCTGAAGTGATGAGATATTGGCTAGTTACAAAGCCGAGCCAGGGGTAGACGCCGAGTGCAAGATTGGTTCGAGCTTAGAGAATGAAGAAGTGAGATTTCTTAAACATCCAATAGGCTCCTATTCATAAATGTGGCGCACTTCACATTTATGAATAAGACTCTACTAGATGTGATTTGAGACAATCCTAGAACCATTCTAAACATTGTGCTCTAATACCAAGGTTGTCACGACCCAGGGGTAACCCCTAAACGTAACATGGACTACTTGACCCCAAAGGGTCTCATACAAGCCCTTAGCATATCATATAATAAGATAATAGAAACTATGGAAAATTTAAAACTTTTACAATCGAAGTCATTATCATAAAATCAGGCCGAAGTCTTTCTATACTTTGTCTCAAACCATCTAATGCAACTTTTAGAATAAACTCTTGGGACACAGCCCATACAATAGTCTCAACATGAAAATAAAAGACATAAAGGAATGTGGGTGTTGTCCTTGAAGCTATGAGGACTCACTTAGATCTTCAACTCCTTGCAACTTCTAGAAACCTATCTCCAAGAGTAGCACTCAATCTCCAAACCCCACATTTGATTAGAATGTAGGCAAAGTATACATTAGTACAAAATGTACTAAATACGTTAGCTAGGATAACCATAAGAGCATAAGACAAGGGTTAGTCAATATAAGACAAATCCAAAATCAAATGAAATACTACATGAAACATAAATCATAAGCGTAAGAGACAATATCATAATCATAATAAGCAAAGTCTCCAATTTAAGCATCATATAAGCATAATTGACTTAGCCATCTATACCATAAAAGAATCATTCTCAAGAAACCCCAAAAGCATACATGTGCAAAGCATGAATAGCATCCATAATACCACCCAAGCCAAGTATCTCTTTTTGGTCATCTTAATCATAGCCTATATATATGGTCAAGTCTCTAAGCTTCAATACCATAAGGGCACCCTACTTCTAGATAACCTCAAAGCATACTTGTGCAATGCATGAAAGGCATCCCATACTACCCTTCACACTAAGCATAACCTTGAAGTCATCCTAGTCATATTCACCCTCCTTTGGTCTTACTATTGGCTAACTTCATGTAGACAAGGGAACTATCACCTTTAGTCAATCATATTTTGGAAGGCAACTATGGCAACAACCCCAAACTAGACTACATAACATAAGAGAACCCTTCACAACTAGCCTCAAGTCATACTTGTGTCATGTATTAGCATCCCATACTACTATCAACACTAAGTACTCCTTTAGACTATCATGAATGCTCACTAGTTGGGAACTAGTCCCTCTTGACTATTTGCCTCTATTCATCTAAGGTACTTCGCTATTTAGTACTAGGCAAGTCACAACCCATGAATGAACTCTATTTATCAATTCATGGCTACCAAGGAATAACCCCCTAATAGGCTAGACCATGCTATCATCTTACTAACATAACTATGTTAAGCTATGCTAACTACCTTGGAAGACACACTAATATCCAAGTCCAAGTTACTCCAGGAAAGGTACATGTGTCATGTCCTAGATACCATGAAATAGTCCTAGAACTAAGTCATACTACCCTTACAAGTATACTATGATACAAATGCCAGCTATCCTTAGGAGAGTATGATTCTTAATCCTAAGCTACCCTTAGGAGAGTATGAGTCCTCAATCCCAAGCTACCATGACTAACCCTAAGTCAAGCTACCCTTGAAATGCATCTTATAATGCAAATTCAAGCTACTCTTAGGAGAGTATGAATCCTCAATCCTAAGCTACCCTTAGGAGAGTATAAGTCCTCAATCCTAAAGCTACCATGAAATGGTCTTGGCCAAACCAAGTCATGCTATCATGAAGGCATCCTAACAATGCTTGTTCAAGTTACCCATAGGAGAGTATAAATCCTCAATCCTAGGCTACCATGACTATTCCTAACTCATGCTACCCTGAAATGCATTTTACAATGCCAAGTCAAGGTATCCCTTAGGAAAGTATAGATCCTCAATCCTAAGCTGTTAATCTTGGTCTTATTCTACTAAGCAAAGCTATACATGAAGGGAACATATGTCACTAATTCAAACTACTCCAGACTAACAAGCTTTGATTCATTTTAGGTTATTAATCCAACCTAAAATCATTCTATGTGAGAGAACCTTGGATCTCCTAGCATCTTTATGCCTAAGTGTGTAAGAGAGAAGAAATACACAACAAAATCACATAATACTGGCTTTACCCCCAAACCCCTAACATTGATGACTACAAGCCATACTTCAAGCTTTCTTTCTTAATCTCATCATCATACCTAGATTTCAAGGTAATTCAATCACATCCTTCATTAGTAGGTGATTCTAGTCATAATTGATCATAAAGGTTCAATTCCATCTTTACAAGTCATGATCCATCAAGTGAACTATAATCTAATTCAATTCACTTCTATGTGTTCCTAACCTTGAACAATTACTACACATGACATTGATTTTAGAAGATCAATTAGAATTCCTCAATATCACCTTTCATGACATAATCCAATAATATCACATTCATCAATTTGGACTAGGGTTTACCATAGAAATCACATAAAGTCATCATATAATCATAATTCAATGCTAATACAATCATAATTAGGTATTATCCACTAGATTGGAATCATACCCAAACCCTACCCACAATGTAAGAAGAACCGTAGCTAGAATTGGGTTTTTAACTTCACAATTGGGGGAAAACCTAGGGGGATCTATGGGGGAAGAACCCATAGATGAATAAGTTAACATACCTCAATACAAAGCCCTAATCAAGCATGCATCAATGGAGGAAAATCTGTCCCAGCTTCCTTTCTTCTTCTTCTTCTTTTTCTTCACTTCTGGAGAGAGAATTTGGGGTTCTTAGATGAATGAGTTAAATGAATAAGCTTAGGGGTCCATTAGGTATTTATAGGTGGTTAAATAACTAACTAAACGACCACTCTTAACCCTTAATTAACTATTAACTTAACCCCTAAACACCTCACTTAAAACTAAACATGAGAACTGCCATGACATACGACTCCACCACCCACAGACTGTGGGTGGGCCTACGAGGCGTACTGGCAAGTTGTAGGTGAGGTCTGCGGCATGAAAATTACAGGCCATCACAGGCCTTGACCCACGACCCCAAGCTACGGGGCGTGGGTCCACCTACGGCTAGTAGGTGGCCAAGCGTAGGTTACCTATTTTTGACAGCTTTTAGGGCTGTTTTGAGGTCCTCCTCAATGACCCCTTGGGTGGTCCTTGGGGGTTGTACCTTGACGCCCTAACCCTTAAACCCTTATTCTAAGTACGGGATTCGTTTTTATGATTTAAACCCTCTCATCAAGCTCTAAAACTCTTACAAAAAGCTCTAAAACTCTCTAGTTCAAGTTACTAGTTTCTGGGGCGTTACAATATCTCCCCCTTGGGATCATTCATCCTTGAATGACGATTCTAAACACTTCTTAAAGTCACAACTCTAGACTAGAAGCCCGTCATGCATGCACTACATCTAAATGCACACAACAAAGGAAGAAAACTTCAATTCCAAGCTAAACACATTGAATGCAACACAAGGGAGTAAGAACTACCAACCAAAAATGCATGAAATCCTAAATCTATTCATTTCCAAGGAGAAACTAACATCTCCTAGCTAAAACATGCTCAACACACACTCATGGAGCCTAAATGCAATTTACTCTCAAAAAGCATTCATTCAAGGAGGAATCTTTCAACTCTAAACTAAGGCATGCTCATTAACTCATCTCGTGAAGTCTAGATGCAATTTAACTCAAATGCACTACAACATGAGGAAAATAATGCATATAAGTCATTTCTAACAAGACCTAAGCATTTTCATGAACATGCATATAAGGAAATCATGGCAACACATAAACACACAATAACCTTGCTAGTTAGGCACACTATACACAAGCTATTCTAAACATCATTTATGCTAAAAACAACTTCAAAGTCCAACATAACAAGTCACAAAAGACAAGAAATCAGGAAATTTACTAAAGCATAAAACACATACCGGAAGGGACATGAGGAGATCACTCTTGATCTTCTCTATATTGGAGAGCATAAAACATATTCTTCTTTTGAGGCTCCACATCCCCACTTCTAGAGGCAACTTGCTTACCCTCTCTTCTTGTAATCTTAGCCTTTGGACAATCTTTCATCATGTGGCCACTCTCACCACAACTAAAGCAACCCTCTCTACTGGCCAAACACATACGCTCATGCATCTTACCACACCCAGCACAAAAGGGCCATAGGGACTCATTACTTATCCCTTGTGGCCTAAGGGTAGACACCCTCTCATCCTTATGCCTAGGAGCATTAGAAAATCCTTGTCCGGAAAACTTTTTTCAATTTCTAGAACGACCATGTCCATCAGATCCATCATGAAATGACTTATCATTATCCATCTTAGACCTCTTTTTCTCTCTAGATTTTTCCTCTTCAAGTTTTTCTTCTCTATTTGTTGAGCATACACCATAAGACGTGAGCAGAGGCGTATCTAGAGGGGTGCCGTGGGTTCACGTGAACCCATGCTCCCCTCTCTAGATCATATATAGTAGTGTTATATTTTTTAAAAATATTTAAATATATATGTGTGAACCCATGTTCAAAGTATCATATAATAATACGATGATGATTAGGTGCACCTCTCTAAGTGAAGATAGAAATTTAAATCTTATATTTATCTTGTCTTTTTGAGTAACACCACTCCAAGTGGTTATCGGTGACACTTTTGACATTTCAATTAATTTTTCTTTTGTATTTTTTCCTTTAATCTTTCAAAATTTTCAAGTGTCTTACATTGAAAATTCCTAAAAAATTTAGCACTGTAAATTTTTTATATAGTTAAATCAAATGTGTATTTTAAAATTTAAAACTAATAGTATTATATATTTTGGATCTATAGTTTTTAAAATTTAATGGTTCATATTTAGAACCTAAAAGTCAAATGATCAAATTTATATTTAAGATACATTTCTTCGTAATCGTGCACCCATCTAGCCGAAATTCTGGATACGCCTCTGGACGTGAGATATCCATATCATCATTGAGCATTGTCGTACGTCATTCTTTTGACACTAATTTGGACACCCCCGTCACAAACCTATTCATCATATCCCTCAGACTTGCTACCATAGACGGGGCATACTTAGACAATAGAGTAAATTTCAAGGAATACTCTTTAACACTCATACTACCTTGTTTAAGGTTGATAAATTCTCCCACCTTGGATTCCCTCAACTCCCGGGGAAAGAACCAATATAGAAATGCCTCCTTAAACATCTCCCAATCTATGGGACCCGGCTCTAGCGGCCTACCATATTTCCATTGCTCATACCAAATTTGGGCAACATCATTTAATTGGTAAGTAGCTAGCTCCACTTTCTCTATCGAAGTCACCCCCATGATAGCTAACACTTTATAAACCTTTTCTATGAACCCATTTGGATCCTCCTCCACCTTAGAGCCACTAAACTCCGGAGGGCTCATCCTTAAAAACTCTCTCACCCTAGAAGCAGCCATCCCCCTTATTGGGTTAGCCAGGGCCACTGCCTCCCTATTGGCTTGGGCCGTCATAGCTTGACCTTGAGTTGTCACGGCTCGAGCTTGAACCGTCATGGCTTGGGTCAATGCTAGCAAACCTGACCTAATCTCCACATTAGTCATATCCGGAGGATCAATAGGAGCTTGAGGAGGATCTTGATGTGGAACTTAGGGAGGAACCTCTTGCTCCATATTGCCTCCCTCTTCTCTCCTAGCAATTGCCCTTGTATTAGCCATACACTGAAAACAACGGGCACAGATTAAAAGAAGGGCCTACTAAAGCCAAACTCTATGGCACAACTTAGAGAATGAACAAGTGAGATTTCTTAAACATACAATAGCCTTATATTCATAAATGTGACGCACTTCACATTTATGAACAAGACTCTACTAGACAATCCTAGAACTATTTCTAAACATTGTGCTCTGATACCAAGTTTGTCACGACCCATAGGTACCCCCTAGACATAACATGGCGTACTTGACCCCGAAAGGTTTCATACAAGCCTGTAGCATATCATAACATAAGATAATAGAAAAGTTTGAAAAATTTAAAACTTTTACAATTGAAGTCATTTTCATAAAATAAAGTGGAAGTCTTTCTATACTGTCTCAAACCATCTAATACAACTTTTAAAATAAATTGTTGGGACACATACGATACAATAGTCTAAACTTGAAAATAAAAGACATAAAGGAAATGTGGGTGTTGTCCTCGAAGCTATGAGGACTCACCAAGATCTTCAACTCCTTACAACTTCTAGAAACCTATCTCTAAGAGTAGCACTCAATCTCCAAACCATACATTTGATTAGAATGTAGGCAAAGTATGCGTTAGTACAAAATGTACTAGATATGTTAGCTAGCATAACCATAAGAGCATAAGACAAGGGTTAGTCAATATAAGACATAATTCAAAATGATATGAAATATTACATGAAACATAAATCATAAGCGTAAGAGACAATATCATAATCATAATAAGCAAATTATACAACATAAGCATCATATAAACATAATTGACTCTTAGTCATCTATACCATAATAGAACCATTCTCAAGTAACCTCAAAAGCATACATGTGAAAAGCATGATTAGCATCCCATAATACCACCCAAGCCAAGTATCCCTTTTTGTTCATCTTAATCATAGCCTATATACATGGTCAAGTCTCTAAGCTTCTATACCATAAGGGCACCATACTTCTAGGTAACCTCAAAGCATACTTGTGCAATGCATGAAAGGCATCCCATACTACCCTTCACACTAAGCATAACCTTGAAGTCATCCTAGTCATATTCACCCTCCTTTGGTCTTAATATTGGCTTATTTCATATAGACATGGGAACTATCACCTTTACTCGATCATATCTTGGAAGGCAACTATGGCAACAACCCAAACCTAGACTACACTACATAAGAGAACCCTTCACAACTAGCCTCAAGTCATACTTGTGCCATGTATGGATAGCATCTTATACTACTATCCACACTAAGTACTACTTTAGACTATCATGAATGCTCACTAGTTGGGGACTAGTCCCTCTTGACTATTTTCCTCTATTCATCTAAGGTACTTCTCTATTTAGTACTAGGAAAGTCAAAACCCATGAATAAACTCTATTTATCAATTCAAGGCTACCAAGGAATAACCCCCTAATAGGCGAGATCATGCTATCATCTTACTAACATAAACTATGTTAAGCTAAGCTAAATACATTGGAAGACACACTAACATGCAAATCCAAGCTACTCTAGGAAAGGTACAAGTGTCCTATCCTAGCTTTCATAAAATAGTCCTAGACCAACTAAGTCATGCTACCCTTACAAGTATACTATGATACAAATGCAATATATCCTTAGGAGAGTATGATTGTCAATCCTAAGCTACCCTTAGGAGAGTATGAGTCCTCAATCCCAAGCTACCATGACTAACCCTAAGTCAAGCTACCCTTGAAATGCATCTTATAATGCAAAGTCAAGTTACTCTTAGGAGAGTATGAATCCTCAATCCTAAGCTACCCTTAGGAGAGTAAAAGTCCTCAATCCTAAAGCTACAATGAAATGGTCTTGGACAAACCAAGTCATGCTATCATGAAGGCATCCTAACAATGCTAGTTCAAGCTACCCATAGGAGAGTATAAATCCTCAATCCTAGGCTACCATGACTACTCCTAACTCATGCTACCATGAAATACACTTTACAATGCCAATTCAAGCTATCCCTTAGGAGAGTATAGATCCTCCATCCTAAGCTATCAATCTTGGTCTTATCCTACTAAGCCAAGCTATACATGACGGGAACATATGTCACTACTTCAGGCTATTCTAGACTAACAAGCTTTGATTCATTTTAGGTTATTAAACCAACCTAGAATCATTCTATGTGAGAAAACCTTGGATCTCCTAGCATCTTTATGCCTAAGTGTGTAAGAGAGAAGCAATACACAACAAAATCACATAATATTGGATTTACCCCCAAAGCCCTAACATTGATGACTACAAGCCCTACTTCAAGCGTTTTTTCTTAATCTCATCATCATACCTAGATTTCAAGGTAATTCAATCACATCCTTCATTAGTAGGTGATTCTAGTCATAATTGATCATAAAGGTTCAATTCCATCTTTACAAGTCATGATCCATCAAGTGAACAATAATCTAATTTAATTCACTTCTATGTGTTCCTAACCTTGAACAATTACTATACATGATATTGATTTTAGAAGATCAATTACAATTCCTCAATTTCACCTTTCATGACACAACCCACATAATATCACATTCATACATTCGGACTAGGGTTTACCATAGAAATCACATAAATTCATCATATAATCATAATTCCATGCTATTACAATAATAATTAGGTATTATACACTAGATAGGAATCATACCCAAACTCTACCCACAATGTAAAAAGAACCCTAACTAGAATTGGGTTTTTAACTTCACAATTGGGGGAAAACCTAGGGGGCTCTATGGGGGGAAGAACCCATAGATGAATAAGCTAACATACCTCAATACAAATCCCTAATCACACTTGCATCAATGGAGGAAAATCTGCCCCAACTTCCTTTCTTCTTCTTCTTCACTTCTAGAGAGAGAATTATTTGGAAGGAATTTGGGGTTCTTAGATGAATGAGTTAAATGAATAAGCTTAGGGGTCTATTAGGTGTTTATAGGTGGTCAAATAACTAACTAACCAACCTCCCGTAACCCCTAATTAATTACTAACTTAACCCCTAAACACCTCACTTAAAACTAAAACATGAAAACTTCCATGGCCTACAACTCCACCACCCACGGACCGTGGGTGGGCCTACGGGGAGTATTGGCAAGTCGTAGGTGAGGTCTGCAGCATGAAAATTACAGGCCATCATAGGCCTTGACCCACGACCCCAACCTACGGGGCTTGGGTCCACCTACGACCAGTAGGTGGCAAAGCGTAGGTTGCCTATTTTTGACAGCTTTTAGGGTTTTTTTGAGGTCCTCCTCAAGGACCCCTTGGGTGGTCCTTGGGGGGTCATAACTTGATGCCCTAACCCTTAAACCACTTATTCTAAGTACGGGAATCATTTTTACAATTTAAACCCTCTCATCAAGCTCCAAAACTCTTATGAAAAGCTTTAAAACTCTCTAGTTCAACTTACTAGTTTCCGGCGCGTTACACTGACTATGCGACTTCAAACCATACAGAGTCCAGATGTACAGGATTTATGAATTGAGATAGATCAGTAAAGGTCACTATATTAGTTATCGCACTGGCACCTCCATGTCCTACTTTCACTGTGTCTATGTTGGTTGCCCCACCACTATTTATGAATCTCTTTATTGATGATGACTCTTTATCAGTGCTTTGAAATCAGGTATGTACTATTCACAATGCTATTGAGGAGTCCGAGACTAGAGTCGAAAAGAGGGATTATCGTGAGATTGAGGCGGTCAGACATTCTTCCATCATGGATGAGCAGTTGAGGATAGAGAAGGAGCAACAATAAGTTGTTGGTGCTTCTAGTTCGGCATAACCCTTGGATAGAACTTCCCAATTTGAGTTTGACATATCGAGAGTTACTGCGGGTTACACACTGATTGACCCATCCACCACTGTTACAGACGCCGATACTTAGTCACCATAGGTTTGTCTTCACAATTGTTTTTATTTTTCACTTGAGTGCATTGGGAACAATGCACACTTTTTTAGAGGAGTGGGGATTTGTGCGATAAGTATCTTGGTGAAGTTTGAGTACCAAGATACTTGTCTAATTTTTCTTGTGAGTGTCTCAATAAAATCTGAGTATCCCAAATACTTATATGTGTCCTTGGAGCTTCTTGTTGTGTTCTTTCCCTGAGGACCTTTAATTATTATTGAACCAACATGTTTATGATGTTTTGTGGATGAGACAGAAGAATAGGAATGTGTTATGATGGTTAATTTTTGACAGACCCCTTAAAATTTTTAATGTTGTATAGTTATTTTGTAGATATGTTGACTATATGGGATTTTTGCATGACATGACATATAGTGATAGGATAAGCAAGACTTAAACGAGAACATGAACCAGATAAATCTATGATTGATAGTGAGACTTTGTGCCATATGGTGTGATGTCATTGCATCATTCTTATTATGTATGTCAATTTAAAACTTGCCCCATTAGTCTTGCTAAAATAATTGAATTGTTGATTAGGAAAGGATCATAGGTCGTTGTTGTAAATTGTCCACTTAACCTAAAACTGACCAACCCAATGAAATGTATCCCTATCCAAAGCTTTGAGTTGAAAACAGACCCTTTTATTTCATTACCTAATTCACCTTCCTTTTTGTTCATGATTAACCTATATTTTGGCCCTGGTCCTTCTTGGACATTGTGCACTTCAACTTAGGCAAAATGCCTAAGTTGACCGTGGCTACTATAATGGGAAACAAGAAAATAAAGGGGTATGAAAAGAATAGACTAATGAAAAAAGGGAAATAAATGGGCGTGGCAGCAATAAAGAAAAAAAATGATGAAAAGAAGGAAAAGAAGAATGAACGTCACACTTGAAAGTTGAAAAGAAAAGTAAGAAAAAGGAGAATGCGGGTGGAATAACCATTGGTTGCAAAAGGTGGAGTTAACTAATTTAGTGTAAAGGAGGGAAAAATTACTATATCCAAATATACCATAAATGTCCCCAAGCCTATGTTACAAGCTAAAAAAGTCCTATAGTGATCCTAATTCAACTGGCTGAGAGTCAAGTATTGAACATAAGGACAAGCCTATGGTATTGTGCATGCATGGTTCGAATTTATTTTGTGATAGTGATTGTGTACCTAGTCCTCGCTCTTGAAAAATCATGATATGGTGTGAAAAGGGACTTCTTCCCAGTAAGGACACAAGTAGCACTGTTGAGAATTCATTGTCTAGGTGATTTTTGACAATGTGTGTAACCTTACCCGTTGGAATAGTGATGTCATGTATTGATCTGCATGTGTTGGCTTTACAAAAGAAAATAATGCATTGGTTGTTAATAGAAAGAGGAGGTGTCGTGATTGTAAAGGCCATGTGATTTCCATAGGTTCTTGATCTTCTGTTTATAAGTGTCATAATCCGATAGTTGTGTCAGTCGTTTGAGACAAGTAACGATTTGAAGTTGAGAGTGTTGATGTGTCATTGATTTATGGCACTTATAATGCTTAAAACTAAATATTTTGTAAGTCTTTTAGCACATGTTAGTAGGTTTGAATTTTTTTTGTCCTTGTTTTGCAAAAAATCAGGTTTTTGGTAGTTGAGGTGTAGAAGATAGTTGTGGCAGTATTATTTTGGCCATCTACGAGCCATATTATGAACCATGAGCCATAGGTGGAATCGAAGATGAGATATCAAGAAGGTGACTTATATTCAGAGGTTTACGAAGAGATTGTACAACTCATACTCTATTTTATGAGTCGTAGATCATTGGTTGTAGTTACAGATCAGAAAGTTGATAAATCAAGGCCCGAAGTGCGCGAGTAATCAGTATGGATCGTAAAGATGTTCACGAGTCATAGAATTAAGGTCATAGAAAAAAGAATTGGAGATATGAGAAAGTGAACTAACAGAACACCAAGGCACATTACAAACTGTAGATGCTTGCACGAACTATACATGAGCATCAGATAGTTGAAAAATAAAAGGGCCAAACTACGATTGGATAGGAAGGATCCTAAACCATGCCATGAACTATAGTCCTTGTCCATGGAAAATAACTTGATGTTGAAGATTTACTGCCAATTCACGAGAGAACTCCACAAGCTGTAAAAGGGACTACAATCCGTAGATGAGAGTCGTAAAAGCTACCAATTTCTTGTTTCCCCAAAACAGTTTGGACTAGGTTTTATATGTCTATAAATATGTTTTCGAGGGTTTACTTATTATGTTATGTTCATTTTTGAGTTTGAGAATTATTAGTGAACCACTTTTGCTTTAATTCTTGAATCCTTGAGATCTTGATTACATATTGATCTTTGATTTTTGACTTTGCAATTCAATTCAAGATTCCAGATTTTCAACATTCGTATTGTAAGATTGTGATTTCTTTTAACAAAATTAATATGAATTGTGATCAAATAATTATGAGTAGCTAAATCCACTACTAGGGCTGTGGAAATCATAAGGATTTAATGATGACATAGACCTAATAAATAGTAATTCTTGAATGGCGTGCATGCACATAATGTTTTTTCCTTCGCTTCGATTGTTTTTTAACAGTTGTGAATGTTAGATACCGCCTTATTTGTACTTGCCTGACCAAGGGGTAACAAATTTGAAAAGGGATTATACAACGAAGATTTGAGGCTGTCAACCCTCATCTAATAGCTTGAACTTACCAGGGATAGCTAATTTGGGATCAAAGGTAAGGGTTAGTAAAACATACACTCGTAGACTGACCAAATTTTGTTGTGAAATTCATCTACTTAGTATACCATCCCCTTAGATGATAAATTGCTTACTGATTTTTCATGCTACACACTAGACAAGATTACTACTATAAGGTTCTACTAAGTTAAGGATTCGTGGGAACACAAAACCCCAGTTTCATATTATATTGAACACATATTAAAGACTTGTATGGTTTGTGAACATGTCCACATGAACACCATATAGATAGTGTCTCCAAATCTTCAAGGCGAACACTAATACTACTAACTCAAGATCATGAGTCGGGTAATTCTTCTCGTGAAATTTAAGTTTCTTGGAAGCATAAGTTCTGACCTTACCATGTTGCATCAACACACGGCCAAGAAAATTCACGAAGCATCACAATAAAACACAAACCTATATGAACCCTCTGGTAGAGTCAAAACTAGAGTTAAAGTGAGTCAAGTCTTGACCTCTTGAAAACTCTTCTCAGAATCTTTGAAACAGTGGAATTTGACCTTCTTCTGAGTCACTCTAGACAAAGGAGAAAAATAGAGGAAACTCCTTTGACAAACCATCTATAGTAACTAGCTAAACTCAAGAAACTCATAATATTCGAAGGAGAGAGAGGGGTCTAGACTAGTTTCGAACTTCTTTGGTCCTTTGAGGATTAATGTGAATTCTTTCTCCAGAGACTATATGACCAAGGAACAATACTAACTTCAACCAAAACTCTCACTCGCTGAACTAAGTAGAAAACTAACAGTCTTTAAGGGTCTATATGATAATCCTCGAATGGCATGCATGCTCATCCTCTCTCTGAAAATAGATAAGGATGCCATTTATAAACAATGAAAAGCATGTCCAAATACTGTTTGAACACTCTGTTCATCAGGTCCATAAAAGTTGCATGAGCATTTGTTATACCAAAAGACATCACAACAAAATCATAGTGACTCTGGAATGTCAGCTTCTCTGACTCTAAACTGATGATAGCTGGATCTAAGGTCTATCTTTGAAAATACATTGGCATCCTGAATGATCGAAAAAGCCATCAATCTTGGGAATTGACTACTTATTCTTGATTGTGACTTAATTCAGTTGGCGGTAATCAATATATATTTTAAGAGAGCCATTTTTCTTACGCATGAGAAAACTAGAACACTATATGGAAAGATACTGGGTCTAATTAAATCTTTATCTAGAAGATCTTTTAACTTATCCTTCAATTCCACAAGCTCAAGTGGAACCATCCTGTAAGGAGGAATTGAGATTGGTTGGGTGTCAAAAAGAAGGCATATTACACAATCAATTCCCCTTTCATGAGAGACTCTGAGAATATCTTTAGGGAACACTTGTTGGAACTCATTCACCAGTGGAACTAACTGCAAGGTTGGGGTTTCGGAACTAGAATCCTTAACCTAGACTATATGATAAATGCAACCCTTAGAAATTATTTTCCTAATCTTAAGGTAAGAGATAAACCACTCTATAGACGTTGACGTGCTACCTTTCCACTCTATGACTGGTTCTTTAGGAAACTGAAATTTAACAACTCTAGTTCTATAGTTGACTGATAGACTGAATATCTGAATAATACTGATAAACTAAGACTGAACTGATAAACACTTTATTTGAAAGCATCTTTAAACATGTGGAACTGAAAGACTGAATGTAAAACTACTTGTCATGATTTCTATACTCTGAAAATTGAATGTGCAATTTAATTATCACAAGTTCAAAGACATGAATTTTTCCTATTCTAAGGGATTAGAAAAGAAATAATTGTATAATTACACTGAATTATAGGTAAAAACATGTAATCAAAATCTATCTATGAAGAAGAACTGAAATTTGATGAAATCTTAAGTTTCATAGAAATCATTAACTGAAGAAAGAAGTTTACTTTGGGACTCAATGGGTAAAATGATACCGGCCCATTGATGAAATCTCGCATACCTGGAATGAACACACTTGGCAGAACTCCTGAACTAAGGCTTGAAGGTAAAGAATCCTAATTTCTTACTTAAGAGAACTAGTATTGAATTTTATGTCTGAGTGTTGGGCGTGAATGAGAGAGGTTATTAGGCTATAAGATAGACTTAGAGAAGTTAATTGAGGATAAAAGGAGAACGTAAGAAGACTAAAAGTCAAAGAAAATGACCTTTTAATAAATCTTATTGGACAAATCAGCGATCTGGAGGTCTCATAGCTAAAATATTCAGTGCATCGCCAAAAGGGGCTTTCAGTTCACCAAAGTTAATAGTTCTTGATGGTTTTCGAAAACTTCAGCAATACATTTGATTCGCCGAACTGACATGTGTCATCATTGAATTTTCCTATCCAGACATTTTCTTGTAAAACAACAACTTTCTACTCTAAACTTTGATTAACAAATGATAAGTGACGTTGGAATGAAAAATGCATATACCTTTAATTTGATCGGTCATGGATCACCTAAATCTGTATATGATGAGATATAAGGTTGTTTCAAGTTGACCCTTGCATGAATTCATGTGAAAACTTAGCCAATGGAAAAACTATGAATTCAACTTAGTTCTAGAGGTCCTTTATGACCCTAAACCACATCTGACACACTTCCTACATTTGAGAATGGACCTTAACACACATGAGAAAGTAAGATATTACCCGGTCCAAGATGATATGCTTACGATAAATGATTCAGTTCTTTAGCGTAGAATTTTTTGACGTATTACACAAATGAAAGCATAAGAAATATATTGTAAGAGTAATATTGAAAATCAATAGTTATACTGTGTCATTTCAGGTTTGTCTGATCTCTACTCCTGCAAAGTATATTTACATCCCTTCATCTCTCTAAAATGTCTAAAGAGCCTTGAGTATATCTTTAGGAATAAGAAGAGACTACACAAAAGTACTTGAAGTAGAGTATATTTACAATTGGAGTCAAGAAATGAGCTATTATTTGATGTTTATTTTACCTATTATTCAGTGCGCCTTTTTGTTTTAAAATATAAATTTTATTATTTTTTATTTTATCTTATTATACTTTTCTATTTTGTCCTCTTAAATAATTTTAAAATTGAGTTTTTTTTTAGGTGTTGCAAATAACTAAGGAAACAAGAGTGATATCATTAAGCACTTGTTTGAAATGCGACATCGGAATTTGAATATGATTGTAATTGAATGTAATTACATAGTTTGACATGTTTATTTTATCAAGTAATTACTTGATTGATAAGGAATTTGGTGTAATTAGAAGAGGATAATTACACTATCCAATTCTCAAGGGACTCTCCCATTCTCAATGGGGAACTGATGGTAATTATTTGGTGCAAGTACAAGGTTACATTTTTTTTTTACTTATTTTAATTTATTGTTTTTATTGAATTTTTTTGAATTTATGGTTTTTTTTATCATCTTGATATTTTTTAATTTTTTTTAAAAAATATTTTGCATCTTTTGTTTCCTTTTTCTCATTTCCCAACATTTACTTCTTGTGATTCCATGTAATTGCTCGTATTTATTTCTCTTTATTTTCTTCATCTAACATAATTGCATTATTATTCTAGTTTTGAAGTGAGTTTATAGACTAATGTTTTCTTTTCTTACCATCGACAGATATGGCACAGTAGATCAGGCTGCTCCTATATTATTAACCAGATATCTTGAGTTCAGACTCAGAATATGCAAAAATCATTGGTAGAAACTCTACCCTCCGAGTGGGGCCCTCCCAGATGCGAAACTTGAATAATTGAATTTCAATGCAAGTAACAGACACCAAGTGAGAAACAAAAGAAAAGGTTATATTGAAACTTATTTTATGTTATGTTGAATTTGACATAAGATTATGATGTTAAAAATAAATAAATAAATTAGAATTTAGAATTTATGTTATATTTTCGATTTTAATTCATTTATTTTAGTAGTATTGACTTTCACGTTGCATGTCATTCATTTTTTAGTTAGAATTGATATATTATTTTTTTGTCGAACATTTGAACAATTTTATAACATTACAACAACAATATAGTGAAACCCTACAAATGGGGTATGGCATTATATTTATGATATTAGTCTCTATTTTTTTTTTCCAAACATACAGTCCACAATATTCTAACAAAATGTGCGCTTTTTATTTTTATAATTGACTAAATCAAAATATATTAACTTGAGAAATATATATCAATTTTTTTTACGATATTTGTTATAAACATATGTTTATTAATTATTCTATATTCAAGAAACAATATGCATCTTAAATACCTAATTACTTGGTATCATTTACAAAAGGTACTTATTTTCTAAATATTAACTATTAATTTTTAAAAGCTAACTTTTATTTGAAAATTTTAATTTAACTGTGTAATTATATTTGTGCAATCAAACAACACGCTAGTAGTTACATCACGACAAACAAATATGTGATTGTAATTATTGTTATACTGTATAATTACTAAATTGTGTAGTTAATACAATTTCAATTATCATATGACTTTTCAAAATAGACCATAAAAAATTAAAATAAGATGAAAATTACAAACTTATGCATACATCATCAAAGGTACAAATTGCAACTTACTCTTCCAAGATAAATGAATTCAAATTCATCTTTCAAAAGGTTCCCTAGGCCTAATTATTAAATAGGATAATTATACTTAAGACTGAGGACAATCTTAAAAAGAAAAAATAAAGAAGTAAAGGTGACTCTACACATAGTGATGGAGCCACCCCTACTATTGAGAAAGATAGCCCTTTTGTGGAGGGAGGGACAACCCACTCATTCCTAACTCCTACACCTTTACTTTAATAATTAAATATTTATTCTAGTACTTAATTATGGATTAGGGAATTGAGAGGTGGAGGGAGGAGAAGTGGAGAACAAAGGGAAAAGTGGAAAAACTTTAACTCATTTTTTGCTAAGATAAGGTGGATGCCCCTATCCATCTAATTTGACTTCTTTGTATTTTAAATCCATCCCTTAATCACTATCACACTTTTCACTTTCTTCCATGCAAAATATTCCACGCCCCCAATATCAAAATACTAGTAAAAATTCTCCACATTTTTAAGTAAGAAAGGAAAAGAAAGATTGAGGGAAGGACAATGAGGGGGGCTAAGAACTCAGATAAAATGTTATACCAAATTGTATTAGCTTATTATAATTAATAAATTAAGTAAAAACTAAGTAATTAATAAGTAATTAATAATACAATAAAGAATATGCATTTGTTAGTTTGATTTAAATACTAAGACACATGAGTATTTTATTCTTTTACCATTTTGACTGTGTAAAAGATACCCAAAATTAGGTATAAAAGTTGGATTTATGGAAGGATACTCTCAAATATTAATGCCATAAAATCCGTTTGATTGCATACTACACTAACACTAATTTTTCTTTCTCTAATTACATAAAGAGAGAGTTAAAGGCTTAAGTAGTAGGCCGTTGATGTGCATGTTTCAACGAAGGTATTTATGAAAAAAGCAAAAAACAACAACAATATTTTTTGGTTCCACTTTAATTCATTTTAGTGCAAAAATTCAAAATTTTTTAATCAACACCATTTAAAATTTATTAATATTTATTAGATATTCATTTTACACTTAATAAGATGATTTACACGTATAGCTAAAGTTAAAAAAATTGGAATACTTTTATAAATACTATTTAAAAAATAAATTTATGAACAAATATTGAGTCCGTACACTAATATGTACAAAAATAATGTTAAATAAATTGTATTAATAATGCTTGCATTTATTATACATATATTATTTGTTATGCATTGCTTGATTTGGTGTATTAAAAACAACATGCATTATATAAAAATATCCTGCACAATTATGATGAAAAATATGTAAAAAAAGATTTTAAGAGATAATTATATTTTTAATCATGCTAAACATGTCGTACAGAGCTAATGTATACATTATTTTTGCTTAGGACGAATAGTAATGAAAAGAAAAACGCGGATTTCCTTTTGAAAGGAAAAAGACCGGTTGGAAAATTTACTTGATGGTTTGGTGTTTGTTTAAAATATATTAGTATAGTAGTCCTTAGAAATAGGCTTGTGGCCCTTGTTTGTTTATTAGAGTATTACACTTCCTAATTACTTGTCCACTTTTGAGTTGACACATCTATTAAGAAAACGACGATTGACATAGTGAGTTTACCATTTTATCTTCATTAATTATGAAGTGAGTGAATTAAAATTTTCAAGAAGTTCTACCTTTTTTTCAAAGTAATTAATTAAGGAAATAATAGGTAAAAAAAAAAAATTTCCTTTCTTGATTCATCAAAATAAATAAATACTCCATTAAGGACAATTAAAAAAGTAAAAGTGGACAAGTAATTAATAAGCATTTGTGAGGGAAAGATGAAATGAGTGTATAAAGTAAGTAATCTTGTTTATTTTAGAAATTAGATAATTGTAAAGATTATTAGAGATTGATTACAAATAAGTGGAGTGATGATTATTTAATACCCAAAAAGGGGGGTTAGGGCATGAAATCATATTTATATTTATATTACCATTAATACAAGGGAAAACACACTCACACTTTCTCTTCCCCTGAACGGGGCGTCCTACTGAAAACGGCGTTTATCATAATTCCGTTAACTGACGTGGGTGGTTTGTTCAAAAAGTAGTATGAAGCTTGAGCGATTGACCCTAATTCCGTCTACCGACTCCGACGGCCGTCTCAACGGCGCCGATGATTCCAACAAAGTTCCCAGGCTTCCTCGTTGGACTAGACAAGAAATTCTAGTACTGATACAGGGGAAAAAAGTTGCTGAAAATCGGATCCGTCGAGGACGAACTGGAGTTGTCGAATTGGGTTCACCACAGGTTGAACCCAAGTGGGCTTCTGTTTCTTCTTACTGTAAAAGACATGGGGTTAACCGTGGACCAGTTCAATGCCGGAAGAGATGGAGTAATTTGGCTGGCGATTTTAAGAAGATTAAAGAGTGGGAGTCTCAGATAAAAGAAGAAACTGACTCCTTTTGGGTCATGAGGAATGATTTGAGAAGAGACAAAAAATTACCTGGATTTTTCGATAGGGAAGTCTATGATATTCTTGATCGTGGAAGTGGTGATGGCGATGGCGATGAAGAAGGAGGCTTGGTTTTGGCTCTGGGGTCACAAGTTTTGTTTGATAGTGGGAAAAGTGCTGCTGCATCAGGGGATGATGCCTTGTTTTCTGATTTTGAGCCTGATGAAACTCCTCATAAACCAATCAATGACCCTCCTATTCCTACTCCAATTTCAGGTACTTCTAAATTACAACTAACATATGCATAGTTATAGAGTGTGATTAAATTAATATTGTATTAGTTCTGAATTCTTTGTGTTTTGTACTTGTATTAGTTTCACACACAAACAATTTTGTACTACATATTTACTTTGTCACGGTTGAATTTGATTCTTGGTGGAAATTAAAGATTTGTGTACATGGGTGGGTGCTCAAAATAATAGAATTGATATACCTCTAATGGTGTTATCTTCAAGTTTAAAGCATTTCTTTTTACGAAGATGAGTACATCTTTTTATTCTTCTATTTTGAATAGCAATGGACTGCCCAATACGAATGCTCTCTTCTGTTACAATCCATTTTCCCAAGTTTATTTTCAGCTCCTATTCTTTAGCATAGAGGTCTTAGTCATTGAGAGACACTTTTAGCAGTTTTTAAACATCCTCTAGTTTGCTTTAAGCTCAGCATTATAGAACTCTCTAGTATTTGACGTACGTTTTCAGTGCACCTTTCATAAGTTTGAACTTCTTCCATTTTCTTTCCATATGACTACCATGTACTGTTGAGACCCATGTATCAGTCACAATGTGTTGGAACTCAATATATCCTACCAAGTGATTCAGGAATTTGAATGGTTTAAGGACTTCTAGTCTGTACCTCCTCCATTGTGAGACATAGCAAAGAATGGTCAGAAAAGTGAGGGTCCTTTAACATCTACTTCTAGATGAGGCCATCTTTTCATACAGGCATGCTTGACCAGTGCCCTGTCAAGTTTACTATGGATATGTGAATTTGTCCATGCGAAGAATCTCCCTGTAGACCTAAGTTTATTTAGGCTAGTTATTCATCATGTCTTCAAAATCCCTGATCTCTGCATCCATGACTGGATCCTTCCCTCTGAGAATAGAGTTGAAGTCCCGCATTATGAGCCGTGGGTTTTGGGCAATATAGTTCAGGTTTCCAATTACAGACCACAACTCCTTCCTATCCTCAATTGTATGAAGTCCATATGTGCCAGTAAAATTAATCAGATGGTCTCTGCTATGATTTTAAATAGAGCAGTGAATAAATGGGCTATCAATATCCAAGATAGTAACCTGAACCACCCCAGGATTCCAGAGTAGCCAGATTCTACCTGTCATTGGCACCGCAATTTGAATGCCACATCCATCCTGGCATTACCCTCATGGTTATTTGGCTAGCTTTCTGTTGAGTCACTCTATGTTCCACTACAGCAAGTCAGCAATAATATCAACATACTCTTTTTTTTATTACCCTAGGAAATTCCTTGTGCTTATGCAACTTATTAAACCCCCTAACTTATTATTTTTATCAACGCTGCATAACTTAGGCAGAATTTAATACTGTATGTAGAGTAGTTATGGAGTGTGATTAAATTAATAATACAACATCATGTCTTCAAAATCCCTGATCTCTGCATCCATGACTGGATCCTTCCCTCTGAGAATAGAGTTGAAGTCCCGCATTATGAGCCGTGGGTTTTGGGCAATATAGTTCAGGTTTCCAATTACAGACCACAACTCCTTCCTATCCTCAATTGTATGAAGTCCATATGTGCCAGTAAAATTAATCAGATGGTCTCTGCTATGATTTTAAATAGAGCAGTGAATAAATGGGCTATCAATATCCAAGATAGTAACCTGAACCACCCCAGGATTCCAGAGTAGCCAGATTCTACCTGTCATTGGCACCGCAATTTGAATGCCACATCCATCCTGGCATTACCCTCATGGTTATTTGGCTAGCTTTCTGTTGAGTCACTCTATGTTCCACTACAGCAAGTCAGCAATAATATCAACATACTCTTTTTTTTATTACCCTAGGAAATTCCTTGTGCTTATGCAACTTATTAAACCCCCTAACTTATTATTTTTATCAACGCTGCATAACTTAGGCAGAATTTAATACTGTATGTAGAGTAGTTATGGAGTGTGATTAAATTAATAATACAACATTTTGTATCTCAAAATATTGTATTAGTTGTGAATTTATTTTTCATATGTGAAAAACCGTACGACCCGGAACTCAGGTCCCAATATTTTTGTGTTTTGTACTAGTACTAGTTTCACTACAAACAATCTTGTACTGCATATTTACTTCGTCACGGTTGGAATTAGATTCTTGGTGGAAATGAAATTATTTATTATTAGATATCTTGTCTTTAAACATTTGTGTACTTGGGTGCTCAAAACAATAGAATTGCACTACAATGGTGATATTGTATACCTCTAATGGTTTTATATTCAAGTTTATAGCATTTCTTTTTCCGAAGATGAGTATATCTTTTTCTTGTTCTATTTCGAATAGCAATGGACTGCCCAATACTAGTTAAATTCAATTATAGCAATACAACAGTATACCAAGTAAAATTTCATAAGTGGGTCTTGGGAGGGTGATGTGTATGCAACACCCCTACCTTGTGAAGCTAGAAAGGTTATTTATGATAGACCCTCAGTTAAAGCAAGGCATATCCAAATCGGTAAGAAAAGGAAATACAACAGTGAAAAATCATATAGAAAATAATAGTATCAACAACAAATAGTACGATAAACGAAGCAGAAGTAATAATAGGTAAAATATAAAATCGAAGAATAGGGTAATAAGAGAATGATAATAATACTACAAGAAAGAAAAACTTGACAGCACTCGACTTAATTCTCGGCCTTCATATTCCCCTATCTAGGGTTATGTCCTCAATAAGCTGCAAGTGTTTCATGTTTTTATCTAATCATCTCTCCTTAATGTAAGCTACAAGTCCACCTTTAGCCTCCGAACATCTCCACAAAGCCCCCCTAGGAACTTTGTCATAAGCCTTTTTGTCTAGGTCAATGAACATATATGATAGTCTCTCTTCCTTTCCCTATACTGCTACATCATAGTAGAATGTCCAGCATGAATCCAATTCAATTATATAGAAATAAACATTTAAATTAGTAATAATATTCATTTTCCTTTCCTCTAGAAAGTACTAAATTTTCTTCCTTTTCCTCTACCTCTCCGCTGTGGTGGAATTCAAATTGTTTCGAAACTTATTATTTAGGTTCTTTGTAAGTATTTCTGTTTCTCTTCTTCTTTTTTTCTCTCTTCTCTGTTAATACTTTTTGGAGGTGGCAAGCATAGCCCTTAATGCTGAGGAATACAAGTTACCTGTTTCAAAAAAAAAAAAAAAATTATTTGGTCTTCTTAATTATCTTGAACTTGTTATTTGGTTTTCTTCCTCTTTCTTTCTATCAATTATTTGGTTTTCTCCCTCTTTCTTTCTATCAATTATTTGGTTTTTTCCCTCTTCTTTGTGTCTCCTTTTCCTTTCCTCCAGTATGTACCTAGTTTTAATATTTAGGTCTGGGATTCGATCATCTTCTTGAAGTTGTTTTGAACTTATTATCTTGATTTTGGATTGCAGAGCAACAACATCAACCACTCTCTCAAGTTTCTCCTACACAAGGTACGACTATATAATTTTAATTCTGCACACACCGAAAGGTTCCTTTCTTTTAGTTAATTCTATTTTTTTTCTTGTTTTGCCCTACAAATATGTGTATTTGGTTATATTTGGGTTTCAACTGAGATATGTGGCAGATAACAGAAACTGAAAGAAGACATATTCATCTGATTGCGTCAGTTGTGGTGCTACTGTAATTTTTATGAAGTCACACTCTTGACAGAAGTGAAATATTTGAGGGTTGGATATATAGAAGAGTTATTGTAGGAGATTGGGCAATATTTGGTTGAAGTTTGAAGGAAAAAAAATGAGTATTTGAATTTTTTCCCAAATTTTCCCAATATTTTATGGACAAAAGGCTGGTTGTCATACTAGACAATTTACCCAGCAACTTACTACTGCTAGTCCATAAAAATAGCAAGGAAGTTTTATTTGCATTTGGCTTTAAGCTATACTCCAACAACCTAATATACATACATATATAGCAAATTCTGTATTTTGTCATTGGTTGTGCCATACACAGGAGGCCAAGAAAGCTCTACTTAAACTTAGCTTACTCTGCTGGCTTCCTAGTCATCCGTCATGGTTTAGTACGCCTAGGGATGGCAATGGGGCTGGGTGGGGCCGATAGAGCTTAACCTGCAAAATTTTAAGCTGCCCTGCGCCGCCCCGCATAACAACTTTTTTCATTTTCAACCCACCCCGCCCCGCTTGAACCCACCCACATAATTTTTTAAATAATTTCTTTTTCTAGTTAAGTTTGATACTAAAAATAAAATTCATAAAAATAAATTCATTTTTTCATTAAGTTGTATTAATTTAATAGATAATGACTTAAAATTTTATTTCTTAGAGGTCAATTGAGAAACACGTAAGAAATTGTATTATTTTTTATTAAACCATTTTCTTTTACTATCTTGAATATTTTAGTAGCTTTAAAGAAATTATCTTAATAAATAATGTTTTATCACTCTTATAACATGTAAAGAGTTATAGCACTGGCCATAGATTTCTGATTGCCCTCATACAATGCATTTATGTGGAGTACTTATCATTTTAGTCATCCACTTATCTTCCATGCCATATTTTGCTGTGATGACCTCTTTCCAGAGCATGTTATCTTTATTTGCAAACTTCCACAACCACTTCATCATTAGACTCTGGTTTTGTTTCTCAGGTTTCTTATGCCTAGACCTCCTATATTTTTACTCACAATCAGTTCCTTCCATTTAACAAGATGAAACTTCTATCTTCATTGCCTTGCCATAAGAAATTCCTTCTAAGAGCATCCATGCTATTAGATTCATTGGCAGGCATAGGAAAGACAGACATCATATAAGAGGGTAATGCTTCCATCACACTGATAATTAAAGTCAATCTTCGTCCCAAGGACAAGTACTTACTCTTTCAGTTGGTGAGTCTCTTTTCACATTTCTCTAGGACCCCATTCCATATGCATTTGGCCCAAAGGCATACCTAGGTAAGTAGTTGAAAGCTCCCCAACCTTGCCTCGTAGTGTTCCGGCCAAAACTTCTGTATTAAGCACACTATTGATAGGATAGATGAAGCTTTTCCCCCAGTTTATGTGGAGACCAGAGACGGCTTCAAAATGACAAACATAACCCTCAAAATCAGAAGTTGCTTTGTCTCTGCTTCAAATATACCAATGTGTCATCTACATATTGTAGATGAGTTATCTCCAAACTAGAAAGTTTTGCTTGGAATCCCTTGATCCACCTCTTCCCCTTTGTTGTATTAATAAGGTTACTCATTCATTCCATAGCTAAGATGAATAAAAATGGGGAAAGAGGATCCCCCTGTCTCAGGCCTCGCTAGAAAAAGAAAAAACTAGTGGGTACTCTATTCACAATTATAGAGAACCTGACAGTGCCAATACAATGCTTTATCCACTTATCCACCTGGCCCCAAAACTTTTTCTTTCCAGCATTTGGATGAGAAAGTCCAGTTTAAGAAGTCATAAGCTTTCTGTATGTCCAGCTTGCATACAATACATGGCTTATTGCTCTTCTGTCCGGTCTCTATACATTCATTGGCTATCAAAACGGCTTCCATAATTTGCATGCTCTTGATAAAAGCCATCTGATGTCTATCCACCAGGCTATGTATCACCCTCTTGACTCTCTCTGCTAGAAAATTTGCAATGATCTTGTATAACCCCCCAATAAGACTAATGGGCATGAAGTCTTTTTGTTCCTCAGCATCCACCTTCTTTGGGATCATGGTGACAAATGTTGCATTCAAGCTCTTCTCAAAGAAATATTTCTCATGAAAGTTTTGAATAGCTCCAACCAGATCTGAGTTGATGACACCCCAACATTGCTTGAAAAGTTCCATTAAATAACCATCTGGGCCAGGAGCTTTATCCCCAACACATGGCTTAATGCTTTCTAGGATCTGTTGTGGTTTAAAAGAAGCCTTTAGCATGGACTTGTTCTCTGCATTAATTTTGGGGCAGTTCACCATTTCTAATTGGGGTCTCCACCTCTCTGTTTCTGCATACAAGTTCTCATAAAAGTCCAATATTTCCTTTTTGATCTCCTCTGGATCCTCCTTCATCACCTCCCCCACTTTTAACCTGTCTATTGTATTTGCCCTTTTGTGTGCATTTGCAGTTTTGTGAAAAAATTGGTGTTTCTATCCCTTCCTTAAGCCATGTTACCCTGGACCTTTGTCTCCAAGCTATCTCCTCTTTCTTTGTAATTTCTTCAAATTCATTTATGAGTGTCATTCTGGATATTACTTCTTCTTCTTGCAACATTCTATGCTCCTGAATTTCCTCCAGATCTGCCAACTTTGCTAGCACAAGCTGTTTCTGAATTCCCAGATTCCCCTGAGTTGATTTACTCCACTCCTTTAGTTTAGTCTTTAGTTCCCTCAACTTGGAGACCAGAACAAAGTCAGGGCTACCAGTGTGCTAGGGAAAGACTCCCACCATGTCTTGATCTTCTACTTGAATCCTTCCGTTTGAAGCCACCAATTCTCAAATTTGAAGTAAGAATTGGAAGCCTTCCATTCACCACATTGTAGCTTGATAGGGGAGTGATCTAATGAACCCTCTGTAAGATTCAAACATTCTTGAAGCAATTGTCCAGTTATTCTGAGATTAGAAATCTATCTAATCTAGCTGCAATGTCTTGTCTATCCCCTTTTCTCCATGTATATTTACCCCCTTTCAGTACCAAGTCTCTCAACTCCATATGCTCTACGAACTCAGAGAAGTCTGTCATTGCTTTATTGATTCTGAGGCATCTCTTCTTCTCTGATGGATATCTAGTGGTGTTGAAGTCCCCACATTGGACCCACTGCCCTGAGCATAGACCCGTGGCAGCACCTAGTTCACCCAAGTATCCTCCTTTCCACTCTACCATTTGGTGCATAGACTCCTGTTAAGTGCCAATTTAGGTTTTGGCTCTTCCCCGCATGCTTTCTACACCCACCCAGTTCCGTTTATCCCACATAATCACTACACGCCCTCTGGTTCCACTAGCCTCCAACTGCACAAAATCAACCCACCTACTTCCCAATACTTCCTTTATTATGTTTGTGATATCCCCTCTCAATTTAGTTTCTTGGAGACAAACAATGTCAGCCTTCCAAAGTCTAAAAAGTATATTCCTGACTATTCCTCTCTTTCTACTACAATTTAACCCCCTCAGATTCCAGGAAATAACTTCCAAATTCATTGATCATTTATAGGTAGATATCCCCCCTTACTTCTAGAGCCATAGCTCCAAAATTTACTGTCAATTTCTTGCCTTCTCAATTCTGTTACCCCCTTCTTCTTTACTGTGACTTGCATACCTCTGTTGTGTTGCTTGTTGTCTATTTTCATGAAAAGCTCCTTTTCCTTCTTCTCACACCCTTTGAAATCTTCCCCAAATTCTGTACTTAGCTTGATTATATACTCTTCAATCCATTCAGTCATGTTTTATATTTGTTCATTCTCCTCTGCTGGTAATTTCATTCTCAGTGGGGTTGTTGGTTCTTCTCTGTTGCGATTCACCACATCGAGTTGATCATCAGACTGTGTGACTGAAATCTCACATCATCACCCTGTTTCGAGCCTGTTGTCTGGATTGTCGATTTGATCATTCAAAATTTCTTTCTCCCCTTCAAAAATCTCCATAGCTGCACTTACAGTGTTAAGATGAGAGATATTGGCTTGAATTTCTTTTTCCATTGTTATATCCTCCTTCTGCGTTATTTTAATTATCTCCTGGGTTGTAAATTATTTGGGCTTAAGTTTAGCCCATAATGGTCCTTTCCCCTTCATTAAATCTCCATGTGCCCTTTTATTTGAATTTTCCTTACTTTCTATTGCACCCATGGACTAGTCTCTCCAAAATTAGAGTCTTTCATCAAAATAGGTGTCTGCTTCTGATTACCCACTGGTTCAAAGGCCCCGACCTGTGTCTTCTCTTTCTCTACTCTGAAAGTGACTGGAGCTTTCACCCATATCAGGATTGTGAACACCATGTCTCCACCGACCACCTCTATCGCCAGCGGAATCAACTTCCCGGCTTCTTTTCACCTTGATTCTTGCTCAATGCAGATGGTTTTTCAGTGACGTTTCAACGTTTCCTCCTCTATCTCGATGTAGCCACCCTCTGATCTGTTCGAAGGTGTTCTGTGACCACAGACACAGTGGTATCCCTAGAATTCTTATCCACACCCAATCTCTGGTGATTTCTTCTGGCCAGCAGCCTGTGGTTGGGTTCCACCATTCGAGTGACAGGTTCATCTTCTTCCAACTCCAAGTTGCATTCAGTATGTGTTCTGCGATTTTCTTACAGGGGAGCTCGAAAAGAAACATTCTGTCATTCATCGCAAAAACATTGAGACTGCCGGCTACCTTCCAGGTGTTGCAAGCCCATCTTCTGACTTCATTTAGGGTTGGGGTTTGGTTTCCTGTGACGAGATTTGAAATCTTCCCACCAGGCACCTGCTCAAGAGATCCTTTTCTGACACAGTGGTGTCTCCTGTAATGCTTATGTTGCTCTTTGTTGTCTGTAAATGTTCCTTCTTTGATGCCTTCGTTGCCCATCTGTTTGTGTTGCAGACCTCTTTGAAGGACCCTGCTATCTTGCTTGTTGTTGCTGTTTGGGGTGGTTCTGCCTCCTTTGTTGTATATATGAATTTCGCTATTTTGTGGGGTTATATTGCTCCATCCTCCTTTGTAATAGCATTCAGGTGTAATAATTATGGACTTTTTGTGACCTTGAAGTGCAATGAAACTAATGTATCTCCCATTTTCATTGTACTTGAGAGTACAAAAGAGCTCTGAAAATGTTCTCGTCTTCCATCTTCTGACCTTTCTACTGTGTTTTGGAAGCTTCAATAAAGACTGATACCAACCATTTTAGAGTTTTGTGACTGACTCTAACTCTCCTCATTAAATTCCTGCTGCGCTCGATCCACTACCATGTTTCTGCTCCTAAATGGCATTTAGTGATGTCGTATGATTTGAAGCCAGCATTGTAGTAAATGCTGTTTTCCCCTAGTGCATTAACTCTGGCCAAAAAAGGAAAGAAATCAAAAGCTGACTAAAGGCAGGCTAAGAAAAAGTTCTCCTCGATCTTAGTGCCTGTGAGCATTCAGAAAGGATATCCTTCTGATTGTGATTTTAAAACCTAAATTATACGCCTTACGCCTATGTTTGGGACATGGTAACTTGATAAAACCACCAGCTAGAAGGCCCAAATATGTTCCCCCTATTTATTTCCTTTTTCTTGTTTGTCGTATTTTCTTTGGTTCTTTGATTCTGCTCCAGATACATATGGAAAGCTCAAAAGAATCTGGTTCGCAGATCAATTGGTTATGGTAAACAGAGAGAAAGCTAAAGAATCAACAAAATCATGGATATGTATACTGAAGTGAAACACAACAAAAATATTCAATAAGTACAAAATAAAAATCATGACACTTGATGCAGCTAGAAGTAAAAGTTTAAGAAGGAATTTAGTTTGTATCAGATGATATACAAAAGGAGACTAGTAAACAGACATTTACAAGATCAAAACATTAAATATCAAATGTATGGTATGGAAGAGACTAAATGTGCACCAACGTTTCAACCATAGAGGACTATTAGTGCTCCATGTGAAAGAAAAGGGATGACTTTGAGTCTAAAGTCAAAGATAAGGGATTATTTTGTTATTGTTTTTTTCTCTTTAACACATTGCCTGGTTATTTGGCATCGTGATAGTCATTTTCAAGAACTTTGGCTTACATCTCTAAAAAGTAAAAACCTCAGATCGCTATCGGCTCCTTTACTGTTTATACCTTATTCAGATGGTCCTTGTTTTTCTCATGTCTGCTTGAAGTTCCACGGAAATTGTTGTTTTCATGATACACATTTGAAACAAATATAGTTTTAAACAAATTAGTTATGGGAAAATTTAAAATTGTCTATATTGCTTCATCTCTGTGCCAATGGTCACTCCTCTATTAACTATTGCATTTCCTACGGCAAAGTTGGTGTGGTTTATGTTTCAGACTGTCACTAAAGCCCAACAAAATGGAAATGCAACTTTTGAAGTGAATCAACTAACATTAAATAAATCTGTAGGTATGAGGTAGTATGTCAAATGTCATTCTAAGTTTTCCTACACTGGTAATTCACACTCATGTTGAACTTTTGCATTTCTGGTAAAAATGTCCCTAGCTGTCTGACCGTCCTTGGAAAAAGATAAACAAGAAAGAGAGGATCAATAGTTGATTGCAAGACTAAAAGAAACAATCAAAAGAACAAATTGGGATGCCCTTTCTGAATTGGAGTATTTTTTTTCAGCAGTTACAAGCAAACATACCACCCGATAACCTTATATTGTATGTGGTCTGTATGTATGTAAAATAAATAAAAACGACTCAGATGCAGATGATGAAGAAGCAAGGAGTGTGCAACATCATTTAGTGAGAGCATTGGAGAGGAATGGCAAACTGGTGAGCTCCCAACTTGAAGCTCAGAATATGCAGTTTGAACACGATAGGGAGCAAAGGAAGGACCATGTTG